>SNQJ01S0000975.1:120561-146467 GCA_010110895.2 Picea sitchensis
AAATTTCTAAGTATTTTATATAGTTTTTATAAAATTTTGGTGATTTTTAAGGTAAAATAATTTTATCCTATAGAATTTGGGCGAATCATTTTTAAAATAACGAATCTCGTTTTTGGAAAAACCATGGAAAATTAGCCCATGAGTGAAATTTAGCCCCTAAAATCATCCATGCTTATCCCTCCATGATGGCCAAGCCTTCCAAACACATAGATCTCATAATAATATTTGCCATCGTCCAAGGAACGCTCAAAATGTAGTTTGCATGTGAAAGTTATGGCCTGAGAAGTTGACTGCCAACTAGGCTCCTTGAGGCCCACATTCCTTTTGCCACCTCAACTCCTAGCACTAGGGTTTTTGGATCATAGTGTTTTTTCCTCTTAGGGATTTGGGCATTGTGATAAAAAGTAGTCCCAACCTATTATTATGTATTTTTCTATGGATGAGTATAGTCACCACATATCTTCTCATAGATAAGCTTCCAACATTACAACCATTATGTATTGTTATGTACATTGCATTGTTTTTCACCATTTGATTCATCAATATAATTTGGTTTTCACTGTAACACTCTACTTTCAAATTTATATCTTATGTTCTATGTAATATTGTGTTCTTTTATTTTTCCTCAACCCAATCTAGATTAGAGTTGCACCTGCACTTATGTGATATTACAACATACTAATTGATGTGTTGTCACTTATGATTGTGATCCCATGGTACTTGTATATCCTCTTGCAAACTATGTGAGTGAGAAGGGGGACAAATAACACACATAGAGACTTTACTCTATTATTGTAATTATTAACTATGGATTGTTATGTGAACTAGGTGAATTTGACTATTAATGTCACTTATTTGTGTTCTTGGCTTTGCATACAGGTTGATGGATCTATGGAGTGAGGATATGAGTGCCCAAAGAAAAGGATTTATGATGATATTCCTATTAAGAAAACCATATATACTACCAAGGAATATGAGTGAGGGAATTCATTATCATAATAAGCACTTGTCCCAATCCCCATTATAACAATAGCTAGGAGGGAGAACTTTAGTTGTTTGAATCTTCGACTTAATAGAAAATAATAGAGAGGAAACTAACTTTGATCTAGTTAGGGGTGACAAATAGTGTTGGATGTTGTGGGTAGCAATGTCTTTTTGTGGACTCATTGAGTTGGGATTGCTTTACTTTGTTTTGGTAGATTTTGATAGTTTCTTGGGCACAATTGAGCCTTTTTTTTATAGATATATACAATCCATGACCTATAATTTGTGTGATCTACTTGGAGCTTTAATTCAATTGAGCCACAATCACGATGAATTGAGATGTGAAGTATTTGAGCTTCTTCGAGGTGCTAAGAGATCAAACATACTTGATTTTCCTGGTTGTGCCTTGAGCGCTAACGCATTTTGGGCAACCAAATTCCTTAGAGCTAGAGCACACTAGCAAGGGTACGAAATTACTACATATAACCACATTAAAAGACAAATATTGCAAAGGTTCCCAAATGTTTTGAGTTTATTATTCCATGTACATGATACATGGTTTTGGTTATTATTTTAGATGGTTGCATTTAAAATCCATGGATGTTTTTCAATAAAATATTTATGTTGCAAAGGGAATTTTTCAGTGCATTAAGAACAACATTGTGACACAAAAGACATGATGCCATTTGCTGATTTTGTTGGGGCCAAAATCGAGAAGATTGTTTAAAATGATGATGATCTTATTGATGGATGGGGCCAACAATATGAAGTGCATTTGATCCATATTGCTTATGATCTAATCATAGAAAATTGAAGAGCAATGTAATACTTTATATGGTTTCAATAAACTCAAGAGTAGTTGAAGTGCATTTGATCCATATTGCTTATGATCTAATCATAGAAAATTAAAGAACAATGTAATACTTTATATGGTTTCAATAAACTCAAGAGTAGTTGAAGTGCATTTGATCCATATTGCTTATGATCTAATCATAGAAAATTGAAGAGTGATGTAATACTTTATACGGTTTCAATAAACTCAAGAGGAGTCTACATTGAGGATGGTGTTGTTTCTAAGAGGCAAGGGATGTAGTAGTCCATTTTGATGTGCCTAGCAAAAAACAATTCCACGTGTAGATATTCATGTCTATTATGATGTAACTGAATAATTGGTAGTCCAAGTTGAAAGGTCCCATGATTCTAGAAGTTACGTTTTTGATGATGAAATGTTGAAGTGCAGAGGCTTACGATGTAATGTTTAAATGAAATAGAAAGCAATTCACATACAGGGTGTTAAAACAAAAACTAACCTATTGACCAAGGAAGACAATGGCTAGGAGACTATGTGTGACAATGGAAAATCTCTTGTGGAGTATTGTCTTTCTAGGATCTTTGAACTTGTTATAAAGAACCATATGGTTGAAGAAAGTACCCTTTTTAACACTCTTACTCTCTTATATTTCCTACACTCCATCTTATAACATCTTGGACATTTTATGCATTCCCATTATATTACTCACCCTTGTGTCCATCTTGTCACTATTGCCTTTTGAATTTTCATGTTGCATTCCTCACATGGTACTTGAGTGGTAAACTTTCTTGTAGAGGCAATGGGATAATTGTTCGTGGGATCGTGTGTTTGAGAGAGAGATTTTGTTATATATATATATATATATATATATATATATATATCTACTATGAAGAGAGACGTTGAGCATTATTGTTGGAAGATTGCATGTATTATTGTACCGTTTGATAATTCACTTTGGGTTTTCTTCCTAATGAAGATTCCATTCTAACACTCCTGTTGTCTTACATTTCCCACACTCCATCTTACAACATCTTGCCCATTTTATGCATTCCCATTACATCAATGATCCTTATGTCCATCTTGCCACTCTCTTCTTTTTTACTTTCATATTGCATTCCTCACATGGTACTTGAGTGGTAGACTTTTTTGTAGAGGCAATGGGATAATTATTCATGGGCACATGTGTTTGAGAGAGATCTTGTTATATGTTATATCTACTATGAAAAAAGGTGTTGAGCATTATTATTGGAAGATTGCATGAATTATTGTACCATTTGATAATTCACTTTGGGTTTTGGGTTTTCTTCCAAATGAAGATTTCAAATATATATCTTATATCATATTATCAAAGATTTCAAATATATATCTTATATCATATCATCAAAAAGTTCATTATTAATAAGTGATGAAATCTCCTTAAGTAATTAGTTAATATAAATACTATATTGTAGGATATCTATATTCTTATAGCTAAATTTATGATTAATCCTTACACATACATAGAAATGTGAATTTTCATTCTTATTCATTATTGGATAAATAATTGTTACCCGTGAGTTTAGTGGGTTTAGTTTCGATACTCTAATTAAATCCTGAAAATAATATTTAGAAGGAAGGAAATTTAGATAATTTATACCACCATGGTTGTCTTGACTTGGATAATACTAGAATTAAATACATTTATAATTTGAAACGATCACTATACTTGAAATGGTTCTCTTCAATCATCACCTCATGTACCCCTGGGGATGGATTATGAGAATGTGTGAAAACATATAATGTACATAACAAACTTTTTGTGTGGAAATTCTTTTACATAAGGAACACGAAAATTGTGGATAGAGTCGAGTAAAGCCAAAAGCCTTACTGGAAGCTTTGTTTTTTTGGAAAAAATATCACATTATTCCTAGAATTTGACACATTATATCACAACAAAACAATGTTCATCACCATTATGAAACATGGTGTGACACCTTTGTCTTTTCTAACTACATGTAACAAAAAGATAAGCCTATCTTAAAAAGATTCGATCCTACGCGTGATTTATAGGATTTTGGCCCTTTCATATTTTCAAAATAGATATATGTTTGTGATTTATAGGAATTTGGATTTTTTCATATTTAAACCGGGGATGGTTCAAGGCATAGTTGCAAAGTAACTTAGTCCAAAGTCTTTAGTATCTAATACAATATACTATTTTTTTTATTTTTTTATTTATTTTAGTAAAGAGAGTAAATCTTTATAGAAATAGTACATGTTTAGTTTTTCTTTATTTTTATTTAGAGAAAACAATACCACTTACTTGGAAAGGGTTGTTTCATTGAATTTAGGTAAGTATTTATGAATAATAAATTAAGGTGTGAAAGATAAATCTATCGTCTCTTATTTAGATTCTAGATTGTATAATGATATGTTTTATGAGAGGGAAGATACAATTGCCCACATGAGATGCAATCCATTTCATCTTACCATGAATATTCGTGAAACTGAAAGTGCCATGTGTAGCCTAGATTACACTTGTTATCTCAAATACACATTGTTGCAACAAACATCGTTCACATCGACTGAATACAATTACTAGCCTGCCTGCTACTTGGATATGATTTCATTGAAAGTTTTAAACATGGATTCACAAAAGTCGAGGTTGCCAATGTCTTGTCCTAAGACTCGTGAGGCTATCAAGGAACAACTACAACCCCAATTTCACATTGTGTAAAGGGGTAGTAGGGTGAGCTTTTGTTGATTCTAGTAACATGGACAATGATTGTTGGCCTCAGTAGGCCAAACCATGTGAGCATGAGAACTTGCATATTGACAAAACTTGTGTAGTATAAT
This sequence comes from Picea sitchensis, assembly GCA_010110895.2. Lineage (NCBI taxonomy): Eukaryota > Viridiplantae > Streptophyta > Pinopsida > Pinales > Pinaceae > Picea > Picea sitchensis. The sequence continues at coordinate 125,192 of SNQJ01S0000975.1, forward strand.
GGAAATGTATGTCAAGAAAAGTGGATTGATTGAACACGAGCTACATATCGATTTCAATATAGAACTAGATGTAGGGATGTTGGGGCAAGATAATTCCTACATCCTCATCACTTAATTGGATGCAGGGGGATCAACAACTTCAATGAGTTCAAGATCCAATGCTTTTAACTATATATTTGGAGGATTTCAAACAAGGAGGATGGAATTGGTGTTCATTAGCACAGTGGCTAGAAGACTAAAAAATCTAGGACAACTTCTATGTTGCAATAATCATAATGCCTTGGATGGTCAAACTAGTGACGACGAATAAGCTAACTCGAGTATATGAATTGGTTCATTCTTTGTAAATGAGGTTGGTGGAGATGGTTGGATGGGGTAAAGGGGCACCCTATGATCGATAAAGAACAAGGCTACAAGCTTATGACCAACAAAAGAGGAACTAAGTTGCCTATGAATGGGCTCAAATGGGCTACAGACCCATATAATTAAAGAAAGACCAAAAGCTCATGATTCAATTCACCTCAGTGAGTGCTCATGAGGGGATTAATTTGAGTTGGATGCCCATTCTTCTTGCTTTGTTTCATGCAATTGATCCCTCTCCTGTATGGCTTGACGGGTCACTCAATGTGCACTAATCTTCTCTTCCTCATTGGCACTCTTGGCTTACTTGGATGCTAGGAATTCTACTCCATTTGCACAAATCTCAGGGCCTCCAAGAGAGTACTCACAATCAATAGGCCATAAAGTGTCGCAGGCCACAACTTATGAGAGTTTTAGATCCTCTACTGTTGGAGTTGGTACTAGATCTTGATATGGATATTCGTAATCGATATTTCTTAATTGCGTAAGCAATAACCATTCGAGGTAAGCTAGTGATGTTTATGGCTATTAACTGCTACTAGCTCCATATCTCACTATTGTTATAGTTTGGTCTATGTTTGTGTTTCTACTCTTGATTTGAAGAGTTATATTCTTGTATCCTCTTCCTCTAGTTAAAGGTGTCTCCTTGCAATAAGGTCACTAGGAGGGAATTTATAACGCCCCACATTTGGCTTTCAACAACTAGAACTATATTATGGCTTATCTTAGTATTTCATTTACTTAATATCTGTTGGATTTAGCTACAACGATAAATATTATTGTTATGTGGACACATGGACTTGCTTATGTGTTGACAATATATGTTTTTTACAAGTTTATGTTCACGATGATAATAGTTATGTGATTCTCTTTAAACATGCAAATTAAAATGTGAAATTTCAGCATGTGGATACCAATTCAAATTTAAGTTGTGAACAACATATGCGATTCATTATGTAAATGAACATAGGTTGCTTATTTGAATGTTAACATATACAATTGACTATCACCTGAAATTTGTTATATATATGCATGGATATCAATTATTCGTGAGCTAACCTACAAGTTGATAGGCTATGTAATAATCAATTGGTTGTAGTGTCGAGGTGACATGGATGTCATGGACACCAAGAAAATAGTGATATACTCAAAATTTTACTTGTGATTTAATTTATGATTTCAAACACTACTATGATTTGTGGGTAAGTTTGGTTTTGACGACGCAACTCTATGAACAACAATTACATAGTTTGGCTCAATGTTAAGGTATTGACCCTAGTTCTACTAGGAGAGGTGGAGATGTTGCCCACCATGTATCCTCTAGATCTTGGAGTAATGGGAGGGTTGTGTTAGCCATGCTCCCTTATACATGTGATATGATTGTTAGTTTCCTGGTAGGGAAGTTAGGTCGATGTAGTTAATGCTTCTGACATGATTGTTAGGTCATTGTCGCCAATGCAACAACATATTGTAGTAGAGGAAGAGTTGGAAGATGGAAGATTGAAGTGGTGGTGTTTATGAGTTGGTCGAGATCCTAATAGGAATTGGTTGTGTCATCCTTTTTTATGGCATTGTAATTAGATTCCTTACCATGCTCAAAAGTTCATCTAGTTCTTTCTGGATAAATGTTACGTGATATCCACATATCATGTTTATTGAATCGTTGTGATTTTGTTAATGAAGGTATCAAATATCTTAATTGCCGCCATGCACATGTGATTGTGGACATACAGAAATTGTATGTTAGAAGCATTGTTTGCTTATGTGTATTAGGTACACACACGATATATGTGTACACTAGCTACGTAACCATAGTTAACACACACACACTAGTATAATTTCATCAATGCATTAAATAGCAAACTAGGTATTAACCATTTAATTATTTGATTGGTGACTCACATAAAATATATTAGATACCTATAAAGATCTAGAAGCATGATGTGCATTATTGACTTTACGGGTTGGTTGTTGTGATGAAATAAATGAATATGACTGGTTGCTATTATTACGTTTGGATGAAATTGTCAAATACATTCATGAGTTAGCATGAAAATGAAGACTTTGTATTTTTCTTTTATTATTATTTTTTTTTCTTTTATTTATTCCCTAAAGACCTTAGAGGGGAGGTGGTTGGGCTATTAATGAACGTGGTTGAGGAAGCTCAGGGGATGTGCATGGGAATCTGGGAATTGAAAATTAGGGAAGAGGAAGAAGTGTTGAGGGTCATTCTTGGATGTTGAATCATTGCTTGAGGAACTAAGGAAAAATGTTTAGTTGAGAATTCCAGGAAGTTTTTTTTTTTTTTTTGTGAACATATTTTCTAGAGACCTATTGTGGATTGTTGTTCTTGGAGCCTTGGGCATGAAGGGCTACGAAACTGAAATGTTTCTTGGAGTTAAGAAGCTACCTAGGCTCCTAGTTGGCAGGGAGGTTATTGATTCCACTTTGGGCAAGTGGCAAAGAAGGATTCAAATGTGTCTTCCACTAGTTGGACTATTATATGACATGGCAAATTCAAGTAGAAAAGAGGCATTTTTCTTGTTAATATCCAATGGATATATGCTCAAAATTGAGAGTAATATGCTATTCATTATCTTGTTAAATCTTCAATCAAATGTTAGTTTATATGATGTAAATCCAACATTTGGGAAACCATGAAACATTTGGGAAACCATGAAACTAGGTCGATTTTATGCTATGAATTCACTTATGCTTGTAATTCACTTATTGTCGAAACGATAATGCAAATAAAAAACAAGGTTATTGTAGTTCGTGTGAAGCAGGGTGCTATAGGGTTTGCTCCCTAAATCTTGATCCCATCAGTGGTGTTGTCGCACATTGATGAAGATGGAATATGAGCATTTGCTAGGGAAATGAGATTGGTATTAGCTAAGGGCTTGGTTGGCTCCACCCAATGGTGGGCCAACTTCAAATCTTTCCACCAAAAAAACTTTTGATTCTTCCTCATAGAAATTTGTGAATGCTTTCCTTGTGGAGATGAAGACGCCACATATTTATGATCAGAACTAAATTTGAAACAAAATATAGTGTTTTTGTAATTGAAGATTTGTATCTAACAATGATTTCCACTTTTCAACACAATTAGAACCAAAAAAACTTTTGCTTAAATCAACACAAATACCAATCCAAACATAAGTGTTAAAGACATTATTACTAGATTCAATAGCTAAGTTAATATATGCTTTCAAGGTATTATCAATACCTTCAATTTACCCAAATCAGAGCTAACGAATAAGATTGTGTATGCAAATTAATATTCAGTATGCAAATTAAAATTCAAAATACATTACTTCGTGAAAGAAAAACTTACACCCCAGAAGCCATGGCCCTCTCCTTGCAACTATTGTGCTATGCCTAAGCCATAATCATTGTGGGAAAAGGTAACAAATCCGGGCCCTCTATTGTGCTATCTCCTAGCAATAATCATCGTGGCAAATGTCATCCAAAGGAGATTCTAAGTGTGTTTATTTGTGAATCCTTGTATATGAAGTTTGTACTTGTGATTTATTCTTTGTCTTGGGGGTTGGGCGATGTGGTGAGCCCAACGCCAAAGTAAATACAATTATTAAAATATAAATACCAAGAAGCACCCGGCCACACTCTATTTCTTGCACCGTATAAAAACCACCTTCACTAAATTTCAGTTTTCGCCTCGAGATGCTCCTGAAATCCAGGGCCCGCCAGTTGACGAATTTACGTCCAATGTGATGCAGCAAATCACCATCCATGTTCGCCGTCAAGTGACAGGGACATAATAAAATCCAGGCTCTGCTGCATTTCCCTATCTTGTTCACAATTGCAGGGGTTTTAGAGAGTCAAAGTGAGAGGTGAATACCATTATTGTTGCTGGAGCTTCTGCTCTCTTGTTCACAATTGCGGGGGTTTTATGGAGTCAAATTGAGGGGTGAATACCATTATTATTGTTGGAGGCGTAGATTAGATGTGGATGGATCCGATAATACTGGGCTTGGCAGGCGGGGGTCGAGACTGGTGGGCAAATGAACTGGGTAGAGGGAGAGGTGGATGTGGAGGTGTTTTGGTTACATGGCTTGCGGTGGCCTTCATACTGCTCTGCTACGCCACTCGCCGCCTCCTCAACAATTCAGCACGTCGGAAACGCCATTCGGAGAGACAAATATTGTCGGAGAACAATGAACAGTCATCCGTTGTCAGGTTGGTTTTGTCCGTCCCTTCAAATTTTGTTTGTGGGAATGGGAAGCTGTAGAATAATTTATTTTTAGTGGGTATATGAATTCTGGAAAACTACTGATGTGGTAGGAACTAAATTGTCCACTCAATTTCAATTCAGAATATGTTTACCGGCTTCAAATATATTCAATGCTCTCTTTGGCAGGTTTAATTTTTTCTGTGCTGTTTTTGGGGCTTAAATTCTGATTTCCGATTATTATTATGCGACTTATGTTTTTTTTTGGGTTAAAGTAGGTGACTGTTCAGTACATACTACCAAGCAATGCCCCCTGTCTTGTGGTATTCCAGAGTTTTTTATATTATCAACTATTAATTACAGTATGGACTGAAATTTTATGTGGGTATTTGTTCTAAACTCTGCACAGTGGTACCTACTTATTTTTTTTTTCAAGCACTCGAGTGATTAGTGTCCGGCCTTTCTTTAGATAAGCATGAATGTGGAACGAAAGCCAAACATGGGGATATGCTACTGTAAAGACAACCTGTTACCAATTACTATTACTTCAATGCCTTTTTATCAAAGTAGCAAGATTCGCCGTATCGGACTTTGTTGTAGGGAAATTCGGCAGTAGTACAAAATATGACGAATTTTTGGTATAGAATGCATACGGTACAGTCAATTTATTTTTAATGATTTTGATAAAATATCTTGTCTTTGATACCAGTAATGATCAAATTTGGAGGGCTTGTCTTAATTTCAAGTTGAATAGTATATTTTCATCCATCCCTTCTATGATAGAATAGTTGCATTCTATGATAGAATAGTTGAAAAATGTAAACTAGGGACACATTTCAAAATAAAATTATCCTAAATAATATATTGCCATCCAATCTTTTTGCAATGTTTAAAGTCAATGAAAGTAATAATAAACATAATAATAAGTGTACTTTGTGATTTCAATGTTAACTTTCTGATGGGTTATATGTACATTAAAAAAATCATAAACATTGAGTCGTGATTGTTTTCTTTTGAGGAATTTCAAAGTGAGCCATGATTGTTTTCTTTGGAGGAATTTCGAAGTGTTAAAAACTGTCAGAATACAACCTAATGGAAATTAGTGTGATATACATTTTATGCATATGATATACGTACAAATACATGATTTATGACCTTTGGATTCATCTTCCAAGATGTTTCTTGGAATCCCGATGACAATTCCTATTCACTTGACTTTTCATATTCCTTCTCAAGTGAATAATACCATAACCCCAATAGATGAGGTTTCCAACATCCCCCCCAATTCGAAGGGGTGTATGTGAGTCCAAGTAGAGAGCTGAAATTGGAAATGGATAGTTGCCAATTGCTGAATGTGCTCTCTGAATCTGGTGGTTTTGGGATGGCGACAAACCAAATGAATAGCAGAAGTTGATGTGACGTCTTCTACTAAATGGTGGTTTAAGGAAGATGACAAACCAAATGGCTAGCAGATGCTGATGTTTTCTACTAAATGGTGGTTTAAGTAAGACGACAAACCAAATGGCTAGCATAAGTTGATGTCTTCTATTAAATGGTGGTTTAAGGAAGACCATAAACCCTAGAACTTAGCTGTAAGGCTCACTAGGTTCTCAGAACATTTCCCAATTTAGGTAGAAGCTGATGTCTTTTGCTAATTGGAAGTGCTCAATCCTCCATTTGAAATTAAAAACCCCTCCTTCCACTAACCTTCCCCAAGCCCTTATTTCGCTCCCTACATCCATGGCATTATCGATTGCATTTCGCTCCCCTACATCCAGGGCTTTACCGATCACATTTATCCAAAAAGAACATTAAAACTCTTTGTTATGCCCGAAATAAATTCCATGTAAAGACCAAATGTTAGTTTTGGTTTGTCGATGACACATTTTTTGTTTGGTGTCTGGCCATTCCTCCCTTAACTCATTCTTTGACCACCTAAATAGCATATCTCCCCATATTTAGTTCACTATGGAAATACAAAAGGACAACTCTCTTCCATTCCTCTCTCGTCAACCTAATGGTACCCTTACCCACAAAGTTTATTGCAAGAGGACTCATATTGATAGATACCTCCATGCCCATCCCCACCACCACCCGGCCCAAAAATCTGTTGTTCTCAAAACCTTGATTACTCGAGCCATTTGAATCTCTACTCTCCATTTCCTTGAGAAAGAAAGAGGCCATCTTACTAACGCCCTCCAAGCCAATGGTTATTCAATCCTCCATTTGAAATTAAAAACCCCTCCTTCCACTAACCTTCCCCAAGCCCTTATTTCGCTCCCTACATCCATGGCATTATCGATTGCATTTCGCTCCCCTACATCCAGGGCTTTACCGATCACATTTATCCAAAAAGAACATTAAAACTCTTTGTTATGCCCGAAATAAATTCCATGTAAAGACCAAATGTTAGTTTTGGTTTGTCGATGACACATTTTTTGTTTGGTGTCTGGCCATTCCTCCCTTAACTCATTCTTTGACCACCTAAATAGCATATCTCCCCATATTTAGTTCACTATGGAAATACAAAAGGACAACTCTCTTCCATTCCTCTCTCGTCAACCTAATGGTACCCTTACCCACAAAGTTTATTGCAAGAGGACTCATATTGATAGATACCTCCATGCCCATCCCCACCACCACCCGGCCCAAAAATCTGTTGTTCTCAAAACCTTGATTACTCGAGCCATTTGAATCTCTACTCTCCATTTCCTTGAGAAAGAAAGAGGCCATCTTACTAACGCCCTCCAAGCCAATGGTTATTCAATCCTCCATTTGAAATTAAAAACCCCTCCTTCCACTAACCTTCCCCAAGCCCTTATTTCGCTCCCTACATCCATGGCATTATCGATTGCATTTCGCTCCCCTACATCCAGGGCTTTACCGATCACATTTATCCAAAAAGAACATTAAAACTCTTTGTTATGCCCGAAATAAATTCCATGTAAAGACCAAATGTTAGTTTTGGTTTGTCGATGACACATTTTTTGTTTGGTGTCTGGCCATTCCTCCCTTAACTCATTCTTTGACCACCTAAATAGCATATCTCCCCATATTTAGTTCACTATGGAAATACAAAAGGACAACTCTCTTCCATTCCTCTCTCGTCAACCTAATGGTACCCTTACCCACAAAGTTTATTGCAAGAGGACTCATATTGATAGATACCTCCATGCCCATCCCCACCACCACCCGGCCCAAAAATCTGTTGTTCTCAAAACCTTGATTACTCGAGCCATTTGAATCTCTACTCTCCATTTCCTTGAGAAAGAAAGAGGCCATCTTACTAACGCCCTCCAAGCCAATGGTTATTCAATCCTCCATTTGAAATTAAAAACCCCTCCTTCCACCAACCCTCCCCAAACCCTTATTTCGCTCCACTACATCCATGGCATTATTGATTGCATTTTGCTCCCCTACATCCATGGCATTACCGATCGCATTTATCAAAAAAGAACATTAAAACTCTTTGTTACCTCCCCAACTTGCACTTAATGATAAAAGTCCTAATCCACAAGGTGCAACTCGTGAGGGAACTACTACGACGGTTACCACTGTCACGTAAGCAACCTATTGTCTTCACTTTAGGCTGACTCTCCTTTGGCTCAAGGGGGGTATCCCTAAGTAGGATTACTAAAGCTAAGCAATGAAGCACGAGGTGATAAGAGAGTAGCTTTAGTAAAACAATGTTTTTTTTAAGTTTTCAAAGGTGTTAAAAGAGTGATGGAGGAATCTAGAGATTTAGTGCCAATCCAACAAGGGCAATGAAGTCAAGGGATTATCTTAGAGGGCTTATTTTCTTGTCTAAATTAGGGCTGGAAATGAGGCATGAAAGCTCACTAGATCCACCTAATATTGCTGGAAATTAATGCAGGAATTTCACAAGAAAGGGCTTCAAAGGATGCTCGTTCAACTAGCACTTAACTTCACCCTAGAATTGGAGTCAACAAGTTTGCAAATATTCCTAAGATGTATCATACAAATTATTGAACCCCAAAACTAAGATAGAAAAAGAGAAAAGAGGTGTTACCACACTAGACATCTTCCAAGTAGTAAATGTACTCTTCAAAAGGATCAAGTCACTTAGTCTTGGCTATGTGAACGGATCTACACCTTTTCAAGCTTAAGGACCAAAATATTAAGCCACACATTTAAAAGAGAACCCATACACATTACATATGCTCCAAGAAAGATGTATCCATTATGCTCCAAGGAGGGGAAACTCCAAAAATCCAACCATACAAAAATGAGAGAGAGTAAACCCTTATATGGGCTTCAACTCAACTCTTCTCAACAATAAAATAATAAATGTTTTCCTATATCCACTAATCTCTCCAAGGAATACAATAAATAACTCCTTCAATAACTTCATTACTAAAAGTAGCAATGATTTGTTGAGATCCATTTTCTTCTCCAAGAAGAACCAATAAAATATGCTAGGAAAACATTACAACAATGCTCTCATGTAACCAACTCCATGAGACAAGTCAACAACAATAAAATAAAGGAGTTGGTTATGCAACAACAAACACAAAGTTCTCCAAGGTGAAACGTCCTATCGATAGTGCATAAAAATGTGTGCCATGTGGCCTCAAGGGCTAGGGCGCTCCCACCATGGGTATACATCAATTATAATCTCCCAAAATAACCAAAGTGCTTAAGCAATTATGGTAGCTGCGGGAGGTATTAACCTCCATATGTAACCTTTGGCTAGAATAGAATATTTCGGAAGCAAGAAAAATACTAAACAAATGTGTAAAAACCCTAGAAGACAAGTCGGCTTAATAGAGTAAATTATATTAAAGTATTATCCTCCAGAAAGAGAAGTCGACCTAGATAGGTGACAAGAAGCACTATAAATAGGAGGCGCTTGAGCTCATTTATACTCACTCACTTCACTCACTCTCTCAAGTAAAGCGCAAGTTTGGAGCTGTAGTTGCAAGAATGGAAGGTGGATCTTTTGGTGTGATTCTTGGTCTCTCTCTCTCTAGCGCTATCTAGCCTAAGATATGTGCCTTACCTTCTAGTATCTCTTGGTGGTATTCTTGGTAAGTGAAACTGCAATTGCCTGCAGTTGAGTATTATTCTTGTTTTGTGGTTTTGGGACTTTCTGTCTGGTGCGCTATCTTTGGAGAAAGATGTGCTCTCTTGGTTATTTGTTGGTGTTAGTGCTGCTTCCAGAATTATTCTATCTAGCAAAGGTTATGGTGCTCGGGGGTGGCTGTGTGCCTATGGTTGGGTGACAATATTGTTATATTTTCTATGGTTAAACGAGCACATCGAATTTTTTAACAGGTTATGGGCCCACACTACCTTCAGAACAGTGTAACCGTTGGAAGGTAGAGCAGGAGTTCTTTGTCAAGCTCGTTGTAGCACCAGTTGCAGTTGCAACTAGGGTTTTTGATTTTACAGCTGCAACAAACCTTAATCTAATTCTTTGGGCACCTTAAGTGAAGTATTGGACCTAATTTCTGGATATTCTAGTGCACCCTATCCTAGCGCACCCTTTGGTGCCCTTAGCCAACAAAAACATCAAGTTTGAATTCTTAGTCAAAATCAAAGTCAAAGTCAAAGGTTGACTTTTGGTCAAAATTGATTTTGTGGTCAAAGTTGAAATTTCAAGGTTTCTAGCTTGTTCTAATCATTGAACCTTTTTGATTCAGTTTCCAACCTCTTCTTGTCAAGATGGTGTCTAGCTTCAGATTAGAAGACAAGCTGAAAGATGCTATAAATTTCAAATGTATGCACTTGTATATGCTTTTCATGTTATATCATCCAACAAAGCATGAGTGTGTTTGCAGGGAATGTACAAGAGACCTTGTCCAAACAGTGATCTTGAATTCAGTACATTCAAAGGAACAAGCACACCCTCCCTAATAGTTGAGGCCCCAGGTTCTAGGTTTGATTGATCAAATTGTCAAGTTTTAATTTGCACATATCAAGTTTGATAGTTGCTACAGCACAAGTAAACACTAATAGTTGTGACAACAATCTTTAAAGGTTCTATTACTGCTAGGTATACTTGGTTGCATGTAAGTACTATTGATATAGATGCTTATTGCACTTGTTTGCAAAATGAACTAACATCTCCTCTAGGGGTTATTTCTTGTTTTGCTCCCAGGCAGGTTGCCTTGGTAATTCTATGATGACTACCATCCTTGTTACCATAGATATGTTCTTATGAAAATACTATTGGAAATACTTTTGCTCTTGTTGTTCTTGTTCCGGGCAAGTCACAAGCGGCAATAGCTTTGAGAAGGAGCTATAGTGACAGTTGCAAACATGGAGCAAATGACTCCATCAAGTGGTGAGGTAGGTGATCTCACCAAGTACCAATTCTAAAGGAAGCGTGGAAAGCAAAAGGTGTTTTTGGACATCGTTCACTCAGATACAAAGGATGAAGTATTTAACAAATTCCAATTCAAAGCTGAAGTGGAAAACCTGACAGACAAGAAAATCAAGATATGATAATGGAGGAGAATACACCTCCAAGGAACTCGTTGCCTTTTGTAAAGCAACCGGGATTAGGAGGGAGCTAATTGTTCCACATAATACTCAACATAATGGTGTGGCAAAAAGAAAGCACCGATCCATTGAAGAATCTGTTAAGGCAATGATGAATGACCAAAATCTATCCATGTTTCTATGGGGAGAAGCAGTTATGACAACCGTATATGTTCATAATAGAAGTCCTCATCGTATATTGAAGAAGATGACTCTAGAAGAAGCCTTCTCTGGAAAGAAGCCAAGTGTGGAACATTTAAGGATCTTTGGTTGTCCTATCTATATCCATGTTCCCAAGGACAAAATAAAGAAGTTGGAACCTTCAGGAAAGAAGGGCATATTCGTTGAATATAGTGAGTCATCAAAAGCTTACAAAATTTATGTTCCAGGTCAACAAAAGGTTGAAATCAACAAAGATGTGACTTTTGATGAAAAGATTGCCTTCAAGAAATCTATAGAAGATTCCATGAACTCCAACGATGAAGAAGAACATGAAGATCCCAAGGAAGAGAGTACATGTTCACCAGAACATCCCAGTGAAGAACCAGACCAACCACTTGAACCTATAGAACCAGTTGTTGTACACAAGGACAAAAAACGACCAACATGGCTAGAATCCACCTTACAGGAAGCAGAAAGACATAAATGGAAGGAAGATATGATGGAAGAATATCAATGCAGAACCTTCCACCCTTTGAAGAAGCAACCAAGAAGAAAAAATGGAAGGAAGATATGATGGAAGAATATCAATCCATCATGAAAAATGATGTATGCGAAATTGTGCCTAGACCTGAAGGAAAGTCTGTAGTAACTTCAAAATGGGTTTACAAGATAAAGCATGCAGTAGATGGGAATATCGATAAATACAAGGAAAGATTCGTCGCTAGAGGGTTCTCCCGACAGGAGGGAGAAGACTATGATGAGACGTTTGCTCTAGTTGTTAGATATATCTCTATTAGAGCCATCATATCTCTTGCAGCATCCATGGGTTGGAGTTTACATCAGATGGATGTAAAGACTGCTTTTCTCAATGGAGTAATTGAGGAAGCAATATACATAGAGCAACCTCAAGGTTTTGAGGTACACTTGAGAGAAACCCATGTATGTAGATTAAAAAAGGCCTTGTATGGACTCAAGCAAGCTCTAAGAGCTTGGTATGGACCAATTGACAGTTACTTGATGAGACTTGGATTTTCCAAGAGCTATGCTGATCCAAACCTTTATTACAAGGTTGTGAATGATGCACTTGTGATCCTACTACTATATGTTGATGATTTGTTTCTGACAAGTGTAGAGCCTCTCATTATTCAGTGTAAGAGGGAACTAGCCTCTGAATTTGATATGAAGGATCTTGGTCTCATGCATTATTGTTTGGGACTAGAAGTATGGCAGAAGCGTGGTGAAATCTTCCTAGGGCAAGGGAAGTATGTTGTAAAGATCCTTAAGAAATTTGGGATGATGGATTGCAAAACTATGGCAACTCCCATGGCGACTGATCTAAGGAAGTTGAGAGACTTTGATTTTGATCTTGTAGACTCGTCCCTGTACCGGTAGTTGATTGGCTCCTTGATGCATTTGGTTAATACTGAACCGAACATTTGCTTCGCTGTGAACACGTTGAGCCAGTTCCAGGTGGAACCTAGACATGAGCATTAGATAGTTGCAAAACACATTTTGAGATATCTTCGTGGGACGCTAAATTATGGTTTGAGATATGCCTCAAACAATGACGTACAACTGCATGGATTTACTGATTCAGATTGGGCAGGGAGTGGCAGGGAGTGCAAATGACAGAAAGAGTACTGCTGGTATATGTTTCATCTTGGGCTCTACTATGATATCATGGGCTAGCAGGAAACAAAAGTCCATTGCACTCAGCATTGCAGAAGCAGAGTATATTGCATCTTGTGACGCTTGAACGGAAGCAATATGACTCTGTAAACTGGTTTCTGGACTATTTGATCAAGTGTTGGATTCGACTGTGATATATTGTGATAATCAGAGCTGTGTGAAGATTTTAGAAAACTCCGTGTTCCATGACAGGTCGAAGCACATTGAGATCAAGTACTATTTTATCCATGATAAAGTTCAGAAGGGAGAAATGATTCTCCAGTACATCTCCACCGATGAGCAAACGATTGATATTTTGACAAAGCCTCTGTCCATGATAAAGTTTACATACTTGAGGGACAAGCTGGGACTTGTGGAGATTGCTCCCTTGGTTGAGAGGGAGTGTTGATCTATATCATGCTAGTACAAATTAGATATGATGCTTCAACATCATGCTAGTACAACTTAGATATGATACTGATGTCTTGAGACACATCATGCTAGTACAACTTAGAGATGATGCATATGTCTGAGTCGCATCATGCTAGTACAACTTAGATATGATGCAGTAACATCATGCTAGTACAACTTAGAGATGATGCAGATGGCTTGCATCATGTTAGTACAACTTAGAGATGGTGCATTGACACCATGCTAGTACGGCTTAGAGATGATGCAAAGACATTGATCTACATCATGGCAATACAACTTAGATATGATGCATTCACATCATGCTTGTACGACTTAGAGATGATGTAGATGATACTCCACATCATGCCAATACAACTTAGATATGATGCATTCACATCATGCTATTACGGCTTAGAGATGATACAGTGGAGAGAATGATCCTTGTAGCCCATTGCGGGGCATTCAACATCTGTTGGGACAGTCATTCTTCTAGGACGTATGTCTGGATTAGAAGAATGGTCCTTGTATCACTCTGTTGAGTGTGACTTATGCGAGACACTCTATTGAGTGCGCTAAGTCCAACACCTGACTTATTCAACATCATGCTCGATTACTCGGATGGAGTATGGCCTGGAGAGACGATGCAGAAGATGATATGATTTGATGCCAAGAGACTGTTATATTGCATGGTGATAGCTTGTAGCTTTAGTTGATTGCAGTGGAGACTGTGTCTCTGGACAATAGCTATGTACTACTGTGGTGGATGTGTTCCACTCGTAGTGACTGTGTGTCACTAGATAGTAGCTGTGCGCTACTAGGAGTGGTTGTGTACCACTGTGGATCGACACTGTTGTGATCTATTGGATGGCATTGTAGTAACTGTGTACTACTACCTGATTGCCATGGAGACTATCGATAGTGTTGAAGGTGTTTCCTAGGCTAGTGTGCCAACCTATAGTGTTGGAGGTGATTGCCAATTAGATGGATAGTGATGATGATGCTCGTGACTTTATTTGCGTGATCATGAGATAGCCTGTGTGGCTATGATGATGCTACCTGTAGAATGTTCTGCAAGACTATGTGAGCCTTGCCCATACCATGTGAAATGGATGGATGTGTTTGAGACCATTGCAGTTAATACCTCCCCAGCTAGGAGGGAGTGTTGATATTATGGTAACTGCGGGAGGTATTAACCTTCATATGTAACCTTTGGCTAGAATAGAATATTCCGGAAGCAAGAGAAATCCTAAATAGATGTGTAAAAACCCTAGAAGACAAGTCAACTCAATAGAATAAATTATATTAAAGTATTACCCTTCAGAAAGAGAAGTCGGCCTAGATAGGTGACAAGAAGCACTATAAACAGGAGGTGCTTGAGCTCATTTGTACTCACTCACTTCACTCACTCTCTCAAGTATAGCGCAAGTTGGGAGTTGCAACTGCAAGAATGGAAGGTGGATCTTCTGGGGTGATTCTTGGTCTCTCTCTCTCTCTCTCTCTCTCTCTAGCGCTATCTAGCCTAAGATATGCGCCTTACCTTCTAGTATCTCTTGGTGGTATTCTTGGTGACATTCTTGGTGGTATTCTTGGTGAGTGAAACTGCAACTGCTGCAGTTGAGTATTGTTCTTGTTTTGTGGTTTTGAGACTTTTTGTCTGGTGTGCTATCTTTGGAGAAATATGTGATCTCTTGGTTATCTGTTGGTTTTAGTGTTGCTTTCGGAATCATTCTATCTATCAAAGGTTATGGTGCTCGGGGGTGGCTGTGTGCCTTTGGTTGGGCGACAATATTGTAATGTTGTCTATGGTTAAACGAGCACATCGAATATTTTAATAGAAACAACCTCCTCAAGTGGACATGTGGCATCTCCAAGGTGGACGCCCTCATCAATGATATAGAGGAATGGGCAATGAAAAGTCTTCCAAGGTGGATGTCTTCCTCAAATTAAGAGCTGAGCAAGTGGGGTACAAGACATCAACTCTATAAAGAACACCTGTGGAGTATTATCAATGCTCAACCAATTCCACAAAAAGAAGGGGTGGCCTCTCCTCAATCCAATATAATAATAATATGCCTCAACATGTGTGCAAGGCACTCCTCCAAAGTGGCATGTGTGAACCAATAATACATGGAAGATGTGCAAGGTGGCCTCATAGGGTGGAGTGCTTCACTCAAGCTTCCTTAATATATGTGCAAAGTGCTAGATCCAAGGAAGGATGAGTCAAACAAATCATTAATTATATGCCAAATCATCGAAAAGATCAACCAACTCATCAAGAAGTGCAACAACCTCATCAAAATATGCGTGAAATGATGACAAGTGTGCATATGCTTCCAATATGAGCCAAAGAAGGGAGCACTTTAGATAAAACCATGCTTCACATCATAAATCATCCATCCACACATGAAAAACATCCATGAGAGTGAGGGCATTACAACAATGAGCCTCTAACCATGCTAATACCATGTCACATCATCCCAAATGATTGTGAAACCAAGGGAAGAGAGGAACAAGGTGCCAACCAACATGAAACCAATCAAATGAAGATGCCAATACAATGTCAAGCATGCCCAAAGGTGCAAGGGCGTTCCATCAAAGCAGACACGTGTCATCATGTACCATCCACCTCTAACCAATATGAAAGCTAGATCATCAAGTACAATGATTTCTTCATGATAAGCAAGTGTACCAAGTAAAACATCATCGAGGCATCTTACACATCATCATCCATGTCATCAAATATCAACCAAGGCACCAAGTGAAACCAAAAACCCTAGGCTATCCAAAGCTCCATCAACTTGTAGATCCTACCTTTGTGATAAAATTCACAGGAGTAGTGAAAAAACTCACTAGTGTAGGCCTTATGCAAAATGAGGGGCAACACTCTTTTCAAACCCCACAAAACCCTAATGCAACTTTTTAGAAGCGTAAAAGTTAAAACTGACCCTATGCTTGGCCAAGGAGTTTACCAAATTCCCTGCTCCTATGGCAAGTCCTACATTCAAATAACATATAGTTGACACATTCTACAATTGCATATCTAAGTCAACTATTGTATAACATTCCCATAACTCTAAACACCTCATTTGCTTTGACCAAACCAAAATCCCAGCATCAACACCCCATTACTTATCTTTTTTTATTCTAAGTATCTTCTTATTGTCTAACATTTTATTCCTCTAAGTTATTTCCTCTTATAATTATCCCCTCTCCCTCGCTTCCTGTTATCTTTTTCCACCATGATTTCTCTTCTCTAAAATCTGCACCCCTTGCCTTTTCTTCTAATTATTTAATTTATTATTTCTCTCCTCTATTAAATTTTTTTACCCTCTCTCTATTTCCTCCTATTATCTTTTAATTATCCTTTCTCGTTTAATCATTAACTCTTATTTCTTTTTTTCCTTTATTAGCCCCTTCCTGTCTTCTTTACTTTCTTTTTAGCTCCCTTTACATGGTAAGTTATATATTTACTTCTTTGAACAATTCCATGTTTTTCTTGTTTACAGATCATAATTTCTCCTATTTAGTTTCTTTCACCTGTCGTATTTATTTATTTGACCAACCCTTTTATAATATCGATATTAATTCTTTGATTTTGATTAAACTATTCTCTTTCGAATTTTTGAATAGTTTACTATTATACAAATGTTATTTCGTAACAGCTATTATTTTTTGAATCCTATATATTCTATACAATGGCTTACTTTTTTCTATCTTTCGAAAAGCTTTATATGGTTTCCCTGATGATGGGTGGACACTGGAGTGTCCACTTGAAACGTTAGGATGTTTCAAAATTATCACAGTTCAATTCCAGAAGTTCTAAACATCACTTTTAATGTGCTGTGTAAACCTGTGTGGGTATGCTATGGAAACTGATGTGTGACTGCTATGGAAACCTGTTCAAGTATATTTCGGACTTTCTAATTGCACTTACTGAAGATTCCTCCACTTGCTTGCTACAAAGTGTTTTCTGTTCCTGCAGAAGGTTGCTTAAAAGTTGGTGGAACCGAGAATGAAGTTTTATCTCTAACTAATCTAGCACCAATGATAGAAGACATTTTTCATCAAAATCAGATTCTTGTTTTAGTTAGGTATTTTTCCAAGACGCTGTGGAGTTAGTCACTTCTTGAAAAAATTAGTTATCTTTCAATAAATAGCCAATGGTAATTAAATCTGTTAGGATTTATCTAGGATTTAGGAATTCCCAAGAAACCAAGAACGTTGCACTATTGCTCTATAAATGTAACATTTTTCAACCCATTTGGGTCCCGGTTCAAGAAGGGAATGTTACTGTACTTGTGATTTAGGATAATAAAGATAGAATTATTTGTGTCATTACATTTCTCTTTCGTAGTGTTTTAATTTAGGGATTCATCCAGTGTGCTTCAGAGCAAAGGCCCACTTTTGAAGCACATCGCTGAATGCCTTCCTTCTTGCTGTAGAAATAGACGCTTCAGGTCCCAGGATTTCTTTATTACTGTAGAGGTGTTTTCTTTTTTATTTATAAAGTAGATCCTGCAGAAAATTATTCTTTTTTGCAGGGCTTGCTGTGTATGCATTTTGAATTCTGTAGCTCAATTTTTATTTTCTGCAAACTTGTTTCTGTAGTTTAATTTCTTAAACAGCTGTTTATGGAAGTTTGGATTGATCTTGGCTTACTATTTTCAGCAATTTAGTTAGTTACATTTCAGCAATTAGACTGCATTTCTTAGCTTAGGCATTGATAGCATGTAGATTTTCTGAGGCCCTATGAGGCTGCCATCTAGGGTCTGTCCTTGACCTTAGTATGGCTCTAAGTTTCAATTGTGTGGCTGTCTTCTTTTGATGTTTTTAGGACAGCAAACAGTCACCAAACTTTTTGCTCAATATTTGATGGTTAAGTGCTCTTTTAAGGTGCCCTTGCAAGTGTTTTCTTTGCTCAATGTTAGCACATGCAATATACATTAAAACACATAACACTACCTCTAGATCTTTAACTTTAAAATGCTGATCTACACTTCTAAGCATGCATAAAATTGACATAGGTATTTTTGGTCAACATGACCGTGGATAAACCCCCCCCCGGGGAAAACCAGTTTGGAATATATGTCTATAAATGAGGAGAATAGATGGTGGAATACAGCAAGTACAAAATGTAGATGAACCTGTTACAATAGCAGCTTGTCTCAAGTTGAAATCCAAACCAAGCAAGTGCGCCTTAGCATGGTGCGCCCCTCATAAATGCTCCCAAATCCACTGAATCTACTGCAGATGCCAACTGGAAGCTCTGATCTGGAAATCCCTCCACAGTAATCAAGCACTGATGAGTAGCCTCCCTCTGAAACAGACCTCACTGCACTCTGACAGGTGTAAGCCCTCCCCACTGATGATGCACCCTTCTCCTCAAGTGCGCCCTCCTCCGAACTGGAAGCTCCCCACTACATAACTGAGACCCAAAGCCTGCTGGCTATCTCCATGGAAGGGAGCGCCCAAGCTAGCCTCAACATATGAAACCATTCTCCTTCTCTTGCTCCTTCTCCTTCTCCTCAAGTGAACAAAACAAGGAATATATGCTCTCCTTTGCCCCTTGCGCCCTCCTTTAGGAAGCATAAGGAAACCTAAAAGATGGGTGGATGAGATCATCTCATCTCATCCCTAATCAATGCTTGAGATCATCTCAACTAAATCTCAAACCAAAACCCACTTTACTTAAGTTTTCATAGTTTCACTTTATGTCTATTAATTCACCCACTTTGTGAATTAATTGTCACTTTAGGCTAAAATGACCAAATTTCACTTTTGACTTGAATCTTCTAAGTCAAAGTGAAATTAGACACAAAGTACATAGTACAAGGTACATAGTACAAGGTACAAAGTACTTCCCTCATGTGTTTAGAAGCTCACAAACACAAGGGGACCACTTTCCAAGGTACCCAAATCTCAACATAGCATAGAGTTGGCATTCCTAGCTGATAAGCTCTTGTGGTTGCACATATAGTGCATGACATCTTGAAAGCTTATGCACTTGGGTTGACAATTATAAATTGTGCTCTCACAATTATGGGGTATTATTATTGCTGGAATATTGGAGCCTGTCGCTAGAAAGATGGAGGACTCATCATTCCAATTTGAGGTATTGAAAGATGCACACCTGGCTACAATATATTAAAAACAACATTGTTAAATAGGGGCTCTCAAAGATGTGTCCGTAGTCACAATAAATTAAAGACAACCTTGATAGATAGGGGGTTCTCGAAGATGCAAGGGTTTATTTATGGCTGGCCCTAGGCAAACTTGGGCTTGACGGTGTGTTCAATTAATCCTGGATGGTTGGAAATAAATACAACAAAGATCCTTATTAAACATTATTGTCACCTTTTGAAATGGGTACTTCGTAAGGATAATTGGTTGTACTGGAAAGATGAAGGGCTCATTATTCCAATTTGAGGTATTGAAGGATGCAATCGAAGAGGTTGATTCTTCTAACTTACTTTAGGTTATCACAGATGCAATGCCGGTTTGCATATCTGCAGGATTGATGATTCAAAGTAGACATAACAATATATTTTGGACTCCTTGTGTGTACGCCCTAAATAATATGCTCAAAGACACTGACAACAATCCTTGAACCACATGCATCACTAATTTCTTTTGCAACAACCTTGCCGCTTTAGCTATCTATAGGGACACTGACAAAAATCCTTCAACCACATACATCGCAAATGTTCTTTTGCAACCACCTTGCTGCTTCAGGTATCAATAGGACGCATGCAAAATAGGAGTTTTTGAAACCAACAAATACAATATTTGCCACCCATTTCATTCTTCTTGGTCCCATGCTGGAGGTGGAGGTGGCCTTGCATGCTATTGTTGTGAGTGTTGATTTTTGTAGATGGGGGGAATCCAAAATAGAGCAGGGAAAGATTGTAAAACAATTGAGTTTTAACGATGACTGACGAGACAAATGCAAATACATTACCTTTTTGATATCTCCAATAATAGAAATGATTAGCTATCAAAATTCAAATTTCCCTAGTCTTGGGGAAATATAGGAAACAAATGATAACATGATTGGAAAGATAAAGTCCATGATCTATCAGAGAGACCCCTCTATCGAGTTTTTCGATGAACTCCATAAGTTGATAGAGAAGAGGTGGAATGAGTTGAACAACACTCTTTGTATCATTGCATATGCACTAAATCCAAAGTGGTATATGGAGAGGTGTAATGTCCCCATTTTGGGACATTATAACTTTATAGAGTGCTATGCCTACCAGAGTAGCCAGATAGGGGTGACAGAGAGTTTGAGAGATATTGAGGGGTTTTATTGGGCCCGACTTGCATCGTTCATCATCATGATCCATTCCGCACAACTTGGTTTTGGTTTCGTTGCATTCTGATGATTTCCGTAATTTTGAGTTATTATGGGTCATATCTTAATTAATTTCACTAAGAAGGTCATAATGGGCATATTACTTGGAGAAACCTCTTAGTGTAATAGCTCATCGGAATCGAGAAGAAGAGAACTACAGGATAAGATGATGATAAGTGACTTTCAGTGGCCGGAGAAGCCATAAGGATGGATAAATCACTTTTTAGAGGTAAAATGATTAATTAATTAATTAATTAAGTGATTTAATCAAGGAATAATAAAATAAAGTAAAAGTCACTTGGAGGGAAAAGGTCAACAACGAATTAGGGTTTCAACAGTGAATTAGGGTTTTGGAAATCTATAAGAGAAGAGTCAGCGACCTAATTCATCATTATGCAGATTATGACTTGTCATTGAGAAGAAGAGGCACATCTCAGGAGAGATAGTTTAGTGTATTCCAAGAGGAAGACACCAGTTCGCTGATTTCAGTGTTGAAAGACACACCCTAGTCACCGGGAAGATCATCCAGGTCTTCCATCATTCTTCATTGATTTCGCAGTGCTCCCATATTCCGGGTATTATCTTTTAGTTGCTTATTTGTATTCCGGCTAAGATCCTTTTGTCTTTTGAT
>SNQJ01S0000975.1:150107-168553 GCA_010110895.2 Picea sitchensis
CCTTTTGTCTTTTGATCTAGCCGAGTGTTGTTATTTTATTCAGCCGCAGTTGCTTATTTATATGCCGGCTAAGATCCTTTGTATGTTGATCTAGTCGAGTATTGTCAGTTATTCAGCCGCATTCGGCCATTTTGTAATCCACAGAGATATCATAATACAAACTTTGCAGTCCTTTATCACGTTTATTATTTGTATGATCATTTATATGTTGTAAACCTTTGATCCTACACACACATTAGCAGCGTTTCCTAGACTAGCCAAGTCAAGAACATTACAAGAGGCCACACAGAGTTACACCAATAGATGATCATGAGGTGAAAGAAGAATTTATTTTATGCTATAACAAAGATGTATGATGTTGAAGAAGCAAGGATAATTCGACATAAGTTTCTTGATTTTTCTATACTCTGTAGCCCCACTTATGTTGTTGTAGCAACTTGCAAGGGATGATAGGAGTATGGCACATATGAATCCCCATTGGATGGTGGAGGATGTATCGGCACAAAGCTCCAAAGTTTTGAAAATTTTCTTTCTGTTTGTTATCTAATGTTGTTGGTTCCTCAATTTTTGAAAGGATCCAGTTCTCTTACTGCAAAAGTTTTGATACCCAGCAAAGAGGTAATCTAGCTCAATAGATTTTAACCCAGAAAATTTAAATCTTACCGCAGAAATAAAATTCAGATCTATACTATGATTACACAACTGAGTATATATTCAATGCACAACGGAAAATAAATAGCCAAACACAACAAGACACAAGATATACCCCGGAAACCCCAACTCCGGGGAAAACCAGCAAAGGAGGGCTTTATTCTTCTTTTCTTGAGCAAATATCAGCAGCAATAATACAAGATACAACTCAGAAATTTATCTTACAGCAGATCTGGAATGTTTCAACCCTGAGAACCCTTCTCAAAGCGCCTCTCCTGACCTCTGTACTGCCGGCTACAATCCAGCACACTTCTGCTATCAAGATTGGCCCTGTACGGTCCTCTCTTGGCCCTTGTATGACGCAACTCCAGTCCTCATGTCCCCTGCTTATGCCCAGGTGAATCGGCCAAGCAAAAGTAGCTCTCTGAACTGTAAACAGTCCCCTTCTAAGTCGCTTCCCTGCTCTCACAAATCTGCAGAAAAATCAACTTCTTCCTGTCTCAATCACCCTTGAAAGATGATCACAATAGAATACAATAGCTTGTGCCCTCACTCTCACTTTATATTCTTGAATTGACCTTTCTCTAGATCCTTCTAAAGAGATCAATGATCCACATTTGATCTTATCTCTTCATTGGGATCATAACATTTAACCAACAACTTAAATTATTTTCCAAGGAAACCTTAGAAAAATAGGCCAATAAAGTCAATGACAAATTAGAACATAACTTATCATACTTTCTTAAGTTAAACTTAGGCAAGAGTAATAAAGAGTCCACTTGGGTGTTTAATGTCCCCCTTATGCTCTAGGACAGAAGAACATAGGTAGACACCTTCTATCCGCTACAATTTTAACACTCCCCCTTAGTGAGGAAGGTGTTTTGCACAACCCCCAACTTGTCTCTGAAGAAAACAAATTTGTCTTTCACCAAAGGCTTTGTGAGTATGTCTGCTATCTGCTCATCGGTTGGCACAAACTGTAGCCTCACGCTTCCCTTCTGCACATAGTCCTTGATGAAGTGATAATGAATCTCAATATATTTGGATCTATCATGAAACATTGGAATCTCAGAGAGCTTGATGCTAAGTTGGCCGCCATATACTCAACCTTTGTAGAACTCAAAGAAACTGACTTCTGCTTCCGACTAAACCAAGAAATAGCCCCTGAACCCAAGCTGAAAACACAACGTGACGTGCTCTTCTTGTCTACAACGCTGCCTGCCCAATTTGCATTTGAATAACCCACGAGCTTCACTCCATCCCCCTGGATATAGCTCAACCCAAACTCGACTGTCCCACGCAGATATCTCAACACATGTTTTGTAGCCACCCAGTGTACACGCTTTGGCTCAACCATGAATTGACTGAGTGTGTTGACTGCAAAACATAAATCTGGCCTAGTGTTAACCAGATACATCAGAGAGCTAATGAGTTGCCTATAAAGAGTGGGATCCACTCCCTCTGACTTGGAAGCATTTGTCTTCTTCCATTTAGTAACCACGGGTGTTGCCATAGGCCTGCAATCTTGCATGCCAATTTGTTTCAGGACCTCCACAACATATTTCCCTTGTCCGAGGAAAATCTGCACATCCTTCTGCCACACTTCTAAACCAAGAAAATAATGCATTAACCCCAAGTCTTTCATCTCAAACTCAGTAGCAAGATCCCTCTTGCAATCAGCTATGAGCTTCTCTGATCCTGTCATGAATAAGTCATCCACATATAGCACAAGAATGAGTGGCTCACCCTTAACCAAGATGTAGTAAAGGTTAGAGTCAGCCTTACTCTTGGTGAATCCCATCCCAAGCAAATAGCTATCCATCCTGCTTTACCATGCACTTGGTGCCTGCTTGAGCCCATATAACACTCTCTTCAACCTGCAAACCCGAGATGCCCTGCTATGCACCTCAAACCCCTCCAACTGCTCTATGTATATCTCCTCCTCTATCACTCCATTTAGAAACGTTGTTTTCACATCCATTTGGTGGATCTGCCAACCCAACTCAACTGCAATGGATATCACGACCCTGATAGAAGGATATTTCGTGCAAATGTCTCATTGAAGTCAATGCCTTCCTTCTGTGAGAAGCCCTTAGCCACAAAGCAAGCTTTGAACTTATCCACATTCCCATTTGCAACATGTTTGATCTTATAGATCCATCTAGAGCCAACCACTGATTTCTCCTCTAGCCGGGGCACAACCTCCCACATATCATTCTTCATGATGGAAGAGTACTCCTCCATCATGGCATCTCTCCACACTTGTTGTTCAGATGCCTCCTGAAAACTAGAAGGCTCGGCCTCTATCAACTTGCTCATGAGAGCCATGTAATTGGAAAATCTCTGTGGTGCCTTGCTCATCCTGACTGAAGTCCTGGGAGCATCCACCTGCTCCTGAGCCTCTTTCAATGTGCTCTCATCCCACTTTGGCATCCTCCTACTAGAGGGATCAGCCTGAGTAAATGGAGCATCCTGATCCTCTTCATGCTGTTCATGTTACTGCTCTCCCTGCACACCTTGTTGCTGCTGTTGCCCAATCTGTATAGAGGTCTGGGGACTTGTAGTCTACAATGGTTGTTTATCCTCCTCCTTAGGAGCACTCTGCTCCTGACTTTGCTCATCAACTGGTATATGTCTATAGGACTTCTTGAAAGCCCTGTCCTCCTCAAATCTCACGTCCCTCCTAACCACTGTCCTCCTGAGTGCAGGAATGTAGACCCTATAGGCCTTGGAGGTCTCGCTGTAACCAACAAGAATGTCCTTCTCTATAGTAGGCTCGAGCTTGGTCCTCCTTGTTAGAATTAGGGAGAAGAAACATAAGGTATATCCTTTTGAATTTTCTGAAAAACTAGATCAACAAAATCATAGTAGATCTTAAATAAAACTCAGAACATAAATCAATAGGAAGACAGTAGATCTGAAACTTAGATCAGAACCATAGATATCCAAGTAAACAAATCAATAGATCAAGTTTCTGAGCAAGCAAATCAATAGATCTAACTTTCCGAGTAAGCATGACAATAGATCTAACTTCCTGAACAATATTTCTGAGTATATACATCAATTAGATCTGAACTAATAGATCTAAACATTTAGCATTTCAATATAGTAGATCTGAACTGTATTAGCCATAGAATTATTTCTGAACAATTAGATCTGAACTATAAGACTATTTCTGAGTGTGCTAAGTCAATAGATCAGAACATAAACAATAGATCTAAGTACAAACAATGAAATAAAACCGAAGTAGCCACTTACCTTTGAGTTATAAAGGAGAGCTTGACTCACTTGAGGAATGATATGCCATTGAAGATATGCTCAGAAAAAATTCAGGCTCATAGATCTACCATATAGGTTAGATCTCTTGCCAAGAGAATGAGCAGACTAATTTCCACCAAAAGCTTAAATCATCACAAACATGAGACTGGAAACAAAACCCTCATGCAGACTGAAATTCCATGAATTCAAACCCCCATATAATAGCAGGGTTTGTGGCTGTCTTAGATAGTGAGGCTGTGGCTCAAAGGATAGGAACAGTTCTGAGCTTGAGAGGCCACTAACAGCCCTAATAAATTCTGTCCAGAAAAATTATCAAACTGCTACAGCACATAGACAGAAGTAGTAACAGTCCCAAGGCTGCCCTATCAAACCCTGGTTAGGGTACAAAAAGAAGCTGCAAGGTAAACAGCATACACCGCCAGCAAAATCAAAGAGGACAGCGGCAACCTTCACGTGGCACAGGAAGACAGCGGCAGCATAAACAAAGTGGCATCAACAAAGAAAGATGACAGCGGCAGCCTAAACAAATGGCACAAGGACAGACCTTCATGCAGCAACAAAAGGGACCAGTGGCAAGCTGAATTAGAGGAGCCACAACAACCTAAACCCTTATCAGCAGAGCCGCCAAACCTCAGTCAGCAGAGGATAAGCCCACGGTGCCTACACCAAACAAGAGACTGTCTTAGAGTGAGCCGCACCACTTTACCAAACTGAACAAGTAGCCGTAGCAAATTTCAGACTAAATTTCGGCTAGGAAGAAGAATGAGTGAGTGAAGGGTAGAGGGTAGGCCTCTATTTATATTTTCAAGCTAGGGCATAAGGGTAATAATAATTAAAGTAACAATTAAAAATAACATGTTTTAATTAATATAAATATTAATTTAAACATGTTATAATTAAAACATTTAATTAATATTTTACATTAACCCTTAAGACAAAAACAAAACCCCAAACAAACACAAGCAAGGGAAAAAAGGGGTTTTAGGTGGGATTGCTTGATGGCAGTACTTGTCCATTCTTTCTCAAAGTGACCTTATAATTTTATCATCATTGCATATGGGATACATCCCTCATGTGGTCATGCCCACCTTCAAGGAAGACATATACCAACAACCACCTGTTCAAAGACCAGGTGGCCCCAAAATATCTCTGGGGTCTTATCCACCAAGGTACAAGACCAAGGATCAACCCATGCCCCAGGCATGGGTACCCTGGAATATTTCCAGGGGCCCTAGACATATCTAGGGACTTTAACTGCTTGGTCCCAGACCAAGAACCCTGGTCATATACTGGGGGCCCTAACAAGGGTCTTTTGCTGCTTGGTCCCAGACCAAGAACCCCAGTCATGTACTGGGGGCCCTCTCAGGGGTCTTTACTACTTGGTCCCAGACCAAGAACCCCAGTCATGCACTGGGGGCCCTCTCAGGGGTCTTTACTGCTTGGTCTCAGACCAAGAACCCCAAGAGTGTACCGGGGGCCCTAGAACTTGGCTAGGGTCTTAGCCATCTTCCCGGAGAATCTCTCTTGCAACTGCTTTAAATTTAACACTCCTCTCTGCCAGAACATGGAAGTAGACTTGGCAACCAAAGATGCGTATGTGACCAATCTTTGGTTTCTTTCCCGTGAAGGCCTCCTCAGGGGTCATCTTCCCCAAAACCTTATGAGGATTCTTGTTTTGCAGATAGACTGTAGTGTTGCACGCCTCAGCCCATAGAAACATGGGTAAGTCCTGATCATGCAACATAGCCTTTGCTGCCCCAACTATTGACTCGTTCTTCTTCTCTGAGACTCCATTTTGTTGCGGGTTATATGGCACAGTCAACTCCCTCTTAATATCGGAATCTACATAGAACTCCTTGAAGGCACCCGAGGTATACTCGCCTCCATTGTTTGATTTGAGCACCTTGATCTTTCTGCTTGTCTGGTTCTCCACAAGAGCTTTGAACTCTTGGAACCGGCTGAAGACCTCATCCTTGGTCTTCATAAAATAGATCTAGGTTTTCTTGGAATAGTCGTCAATTAATGACTCAATGAGACATAGTAGCTGAACCCTCCAATAGACACCACTGACATGGGCCCATAGACATCCGAATGGATCAAGTCCAAAATCCCTTTGGATCTGCTGTCACTACTAGGAAAGACTGTCTTAGTGTACTTTCCCAAAGCACACCCCTTGCACACACTATGCTGATTAGAACTGAACTCTGGAAGCCCAGTCATGGCTTCCCTGAGCACCTTGAATGCTCCATGATGTAAATGAGCCATTCGCCTATGCCAAAGCTCCCCCAAATCTCGGCCACTGCTGCTGCTACTAACCAACGCACAGGCTGGTTCAAACTGCAACTTGTATAGTTTGTCCTTTCTTACTCCCAACACTTTCCCCATGCTAGCATTGGATCCCTTTGGATGTATGAGTACTCTTCCATCCTGGAAAGTGACCTCATATCCCTTATCTTCTAAGGCTGAAACAGAAATTAGGTTTTTAGTCAAACCGGGGACAAACAAAACATCATTAATTGACAAGGGCTTACCAAACTCCCTCTGAAACCTCACGGTTCCTATGCCTGCTGGCCTGTACTTGGCATTATCTCTAAGTACAATGTTGAAGTTGGCATTGTACTGAAAACTGAAAATTGAAGAAAGCTTGCTAGATCTAACTAGATCCGAACTAGATCTGATGAGATCTGCACTAGATCTGAAGAGATCTGCTGTATCAAGTTCCCTTTCAGCTGTCTGTAAATTTCTGTGACCTGTGTGTTCAATCAGAGGTTTGCTCTGATACCATGTAAAAGTTTTGATACCCAGCAAAGAGGTAATCTATCTCAATAGATTTTAACCCAGAAAATTTGAATCTTACCGCAGAAATAAAATTCAGATCTATACTATGATTACACAGCTGAGTATATATTCAATGCACAGTGGAAAATAAATAGCCAAACACAACAAGACACAAGATATACCCTGGAAACCCCAACTCCGGGGAAAACCAGCAAAGGAGGGCTTTATTCTTCTTTTCTTGAGCAAATATCAGCAGCAATAATACAAGATACAACTCAGAAATTTATCTTACAACAGATCTGGAATGTTTCAACCCTGAGAACCCTTCTCAAAGCGCCTCTCCTGACATCTGTACTGCTGGCTACAATCCAGCACACTTCTGCTATCAAGATCAGCCCTGTACGGTCCTCTCTTGGCCCCTGTACGATGCAACTCCAGCCCTCACGGCCCTGCTTATGCCCAGGTGAATCGGCCCAGCAAAAGTAGCTCTCTGAACTGTAAACAGGCCCCTTCTAAGTTGCTGCCCTGCTCTCACAAATCTGCAGAAAAATCAGCTTCTTGGGTAAACCCTTACGCCCCCTTCTTTCTCTCTCAATCACCCTTGAAAGATGATCACAATAGAATACAATAGCTTGTGTGTAATGATCCCAAGTCATTATGCAAGGATCATCACAGTTTTGGTGTCTTTTTAAAACTTTTTTTGAGTGAGGTATTTCGACAAACACTTTGTTGGTCTAGTTGTTTACTTGTGTTTACTTGTTGAATGGCCTCTTGATTTCGGCCTTAGGGTTTATTGATGTGTTTATATGTGTGTATGCAGCAAATAACAAGAAGAGACAACCATGGAACATACCTCAACCATATGCAATATGATAGACAAGCCAAAACATCTCAAATCTGCTTTTATTCATAAGATAGAAGAACCTGCTACAATGGAGATGCCGATCTGGAATGCTCAACAGATGGCTATGAAAATAGACAATAGAGATGCTACAAAAAGCTCCCGATAATACAAAATAAGCCTCCAAAGGCTGGATAAGAAATGAAGACCAATGCCACGTCTTGCTAGATAGCTGAAGCTCTTCAACAATTCGGCCCTGGTGCCAAAGATGTCCAATCACCTCAAGAAAGATGCCAAACAGTAGATCGGGTGATGGCAAGAACAACCTAGGTGCCCGAATCTCCAAGATCCCTCTCAAACCCTGTAGATCTGAACTCCTCCACTGAATGGTGCGCCCCATTGGATGACTGAAACCCTAATAATTCGGCCTCTCTCCTAGAGACCTCCAACAACTCCACCAATCCACTAGAATGATAGATCGGGGCACGACAATGAATACCCAAGTGCTCAAATCATCAAAATACCTGCTAGATCCTTAGATCTAGCTAGCTTCCAAATAATGGTGCGCCCTCCTCTTGGGAAATCATCCCACTGTCAATACAAATAATCCTGCCACTGAAATGCCTCCGGAAACCACCAAGAATGATGCTAGGACACCTGTAAGGAAAACCCAATACCTGGAATTCCTGAAATCACTTCTCCTCAGCTAGGACGAATCCTCCCTCAATGAATGGTGCGCCCCCGTTGCTGGAAACCCCCCAACCGATGCACCCTCTCTCTATCTGCACAAGTAACTGATGTGGAATCCTCCTGCAATTGAGTAGATCTGGAACTAGAATGGTGTGGGAGCGTATTGCATCTCTGAGACCAAGCTTGGGACAAGGTAGGTGGAATCTTTTACCACTGAATCGTCCTCTAGGGTTTGTTAAGTCAAAACCCTCAAAACCCCCAATGTTGGGTTCACTAGCTAGAAGCCAGATATCAAAATAAGATCATACATGAATCATGAGTAGAGGCGCTTGCCTTCCTTTTATACTTTTTGGCTCACCTTGTCCCTCCAAAGTGACTTTCATTTTATTAATATTTAATTAATTAATTAAATCACTTTAATTAATTAATTAATTATTAACCTTTTTACCTCTGAAAAGCTCCTTATCTCTCCTTGTGGCTTCCCTGGCCACTGAAATTCACTTCTAGCCATCCCATCCTATAGTGTTGCTCCTCCCGATTCTATTGAGCTATTACACTGAGAGGTTCCTCCAAGTAATGTGCCCAAAATGACCTCTTCAGTGATTTCAATTAACTTATAGCTCAAAATAGTCAAAATCGTGGAAATCATCGGAATGCAACGGAACCAAAGCCAACCTGTGCGGAATGGCTCATAATGATGGAATATGTTGATCAATGCAAGCTGGACCCCACAATGCCTCTCAAATACCCCTGTACTCGCTATAACATCCATCTGGCTACTCTGGTCATCATAAATCTCTGCACTGTGATGATGTCCCAAAGTGGGGACATTACATTGTGCCCTCACCCTCACTTTATATTCTTGAATTGACCTTTCTCTAGATCCTTCTAAAGAGATCAATGATCCACATTTGATCTTATCTCTTCATTGGGATCATAACATTTAACTAACAAATTAAATTATTTTCCAAGGAAACCTTAGAAAAATAGGCCAACAAAGTCAATGACAAATTAGAACATAACTTATCATACTTTTCTAAGTTAAACTTAGGCAAGATTAATAAAGAGTCCACTTGGGTGTTTAATGTCCCCCTTATGCTCTAGGACACAAGAACATAGGTAGACACCTTCTCTCCACTACAATTTTAACACTTAGACTGTTATCCACCTCATTAGAGGGAACCTGCTTACCCTTAGGAGAGTTTACTAACTTGTTTATATGCCTAGTAGTCTTAGCCTTTATATGAGGAAGTTACTAAAATATTTTTAGAGACTACAATACGGTGGAATGTAAATCCCAAGGATGCTCCACATATTGATGAGGAGGAGGGTACTTCAGATCAAGATATAGTTTTGCTTGGTATACATTAGATGACATTTACTTGTGAGGAACTGATGATAATGATGATGCGACAGTACCCAATGAGGCTTTGACATTTTTAGATAGTCTTAAAGCAAAAAATCATAATTTACTAATTTATGAGCACCTTCAGGATATTTAGTATGGGCATAGTGTAGTGAGAACATATGTTGAGCACTTT
The DNA here is from genome assembly GCA_010110895.2 of Picea sitchensis. Classification (NCBI taxonomy): domain Eukaryota; kingdom Viridiplantae; phylum Streptophyta; class Pinopsida; order Pinales; family Pinaceae; genus Picea; species Picea sitchensis. The sequence goes on from SNQJ01S0000975.1 coordinate 159,888, forward strand.
TCCATTTTGGACTATGTACTATTTCTTAACATTTTGCTATTTTGGACAATGCACTTGCTCATTTTTATTAAATAGTTTATCATTATAGTTTTTTGTTTATAAAGAATCATGAATGGTATTGCTTTATATTTCTGCTTCATGTGAAATTGTTCTATAATTTAGTCAACGATTATATATGTTTGTAAACTAATAACTATAAGTTATTTAAAATTATACACGTGTTGTGTTTAATTTTTGAACTTTAATTGAATTAATTTCTAGAAAACTGTTTTTGGGAATTTTGATTTTTTTTGAGATTTTTCATTATTATATATATTGCCATCCCCTTCCTCCTATCCCCTGGATATTTGGGGGTACCTTCCAGCTACCCCAAACCTGTCTTCCTATACTGGAAACATAGTGTCATAGCCTTTAGGCTTTTAGCAATTAAGGTTTTCAGTTCCGTTTCTGTTTAGTTCCACACTAGGCACATTTGTTGTATGTTTTGTTAGGTAGTAGTTAAACTCAAAGATAAGTTGAAATTATCTAGAATGGATATTGTTTGCATATCATACTTTCATTTTCACTGAAATAACAAAAATATACTTGTTGCCAGGGATGGCCAAACTGGAGGTTTTTTGTGGACCACTTTTCCTTATGCAAGTGATCAAAGATACAAAATCAAAAATTGCTGGTTGTTTTTTTCAGCACAGGATGACAGCAAATATGAAAGTGGCCAATTTGGAAGCTTATTTCTGTGCTATGTTTGCATGTAAAAGAGATCTGAGATAGAATCATACATCATTGCTTGTTGCTGGCAGCACATGATGTAGGAAAATATGGAAGTCAAAGATGGCACATGAATGATGACACAGTTTGAGTGAGAAAAAACCCCAAGATGGGCATCCTTCATCTGACTTAGTCTTCGATTAGTTTATATACAAAATTTGTGTCATGAGATAAGTTCAACATTAATACATATATACAATATCAATAATTTCTTTGGTATACCTCTATTCTCAGAACCTTGTAGATGATCAGGGTATGTTGAACTGCATTAAGCATTATTGCTTAGTAGGTCAATTTTAACCTCAAACTAACAAACTAGCAAATGAGATACCAATTTGTTCATCAGTTGGCCTTATACATAAGTAAATACTTACGCACAACTTACAAGTCCAGCAACTAATGTGTCATACCAGGAGGGGTTCATATCAAACTTATTCTCCCCAAAACTCTTTCATCAGATTGAGTTGATCAGGTTATTACTTCTCCTAATTGTCCTATTGTCACAATTGCATGTGCAGATCCCAAAATTGTGAGGTTCTCATTGGTGTTGAACTGCAAATTATTTAATTTTCTGGTTCTTGGGGTTTCAGAATTTTCATTTGTAATCCTTTTCAACTATTTTCTATCTTATGTCACAAGAGTCATGGAGAAAGATATTAAGTATATGTGGAAGCATCTTTTTTTCTTTAAATCTCATTGTTGAATCATGCATAATTATGTGAGATCGATTAACCATGGAATAGTAACATGTAATAAAAATTTCTGATTGTATTGAAGTTTATCTTGAATGTGCATCTTGATTCTTTACCAATTCATTTCACCCTCACACACTTGAGCGAAGAATGGGGGTGCTGGTATTGGGCCAGCCCTCACAGAGTTCTTCCCCTTCTCTGGAATTTCTGGATGGAAGGCAGGTTGACCGCCAGTGGCATAGGCAGCTGGTAACCCCAAAGGACCTGATGAGATTTGATCCAGACCTCTGTGGACTTAGCACAAGAGCATCTACCAATTGAGCTAACCCCTGGGTCTGTCCTTACCAATTCAGTTGCCTTCAATGAAAAAATTGTAGAGATCTTAAGTAATTGCTTGAAGGAAGGGATTGTGGTTTTGATTTACTAACTATTTGTTGTTGTGAAGACTTTGTTATTTATATTCACTCTCTGTTTAAACAATTCCCATACCTATTGTCTACTCTTTTAGTATCCAACCGATGAGTTAGGTAATCTGCAACAGTGCAACCTTAAATAAGAAGGGCAAGTCGATATATCAGATGCTGGTGCAAGAGGAAAATTTCATAACATAATGGTTGATTGGTTGCAGAGTGATTCTGCTTGCTTGCTGGGCCTTCACCTCCCTCCTTTGTGTGCATGTGTGCGTGTGGGTAATAACAGGAATAATAAATATAACAGGGAAAGTCAGATATGCCTATCTTGTTGCGTCTTACAATAGCTTCTACGACTAAAAAATCTCCTTATTAATTTTTCATAAAAATCTGCTGTGCAAAAAAATGCCTATAAGGTGCGATTTCAGGGCTCATTCTGCATTTTTTCACTTGCTGCCTGCAATTTCGGGAAAGAGAAGATTGTTCTAGCATGGTGCGAGGGGGAAAACTTGGTCTTTTCATATTTGTGTGGCAAATTGGCAATGTTATTATTTAATGATGTTGTCAGTTTATATTTAAATTTAAATGAAAGAATGAAATATTTAGCATTATTTAGTTCTCGTTGATTTTTTGGCGATATTTTCCCCGTTTTTTCTGATTTTCCAAGTTGATGACCCTCCACCAAGTTATTCCCAAGTCCGATTTTTCAGCATTGTTTCAAATAAATGATGTTGCTTTGGTAATGGAATATTAAGATATAATGTTTTTTCTGCAGGGGAGAAGCATTGTCAACTCCAAATGCTCTGGACGGCCAAATCCTCCAAAATGCTCAAAGGTGAGTTATCATATTCTAGAAAGTCTCTCTAGATGTTTCCAAAGATTTTCCATTCTGTTGTGCAAAATTGAAAATCCAAAGTAATTTTCTGTCACTGAAAGGTTATCTTAGTGATGATTCCAAAGAATACATTGCATATGCAATATATTATATAAGTGTTTTGTTCATTCATGCTTATGCCAAAAAAATTACAACTTGCGAAGTACTCTCCATCTCAAATCTATTTTATTATCGATGTCTGATAACCTCATGAACCTGTGGCATGGATTGGTGGTTCTACGAGTTTCTCTAAATTGGCCATTGTAAAGCACCCCCACCTCTGATGAACGTGCTGTTAAAATTGACATTTGTTCATTTCCATTTTTATTTTCTTCTGTAGTCAGGTAGAGATTTAGTAATAAATTTTGCTATATTAAAATGTTCTCGGCGTTGCAGAATGATATATTTTTAGTGGTTATTCAGAATTGCAGACTATCATACTTAAAGCATAGTTATAACTACATTGCCCTATAATAAATATCTCAATATTTGAGTTAGTAAAATCAAAGATGAGATGAGATAATTTATTAGTCCACAATTGACCAGAAGAGTAGGTTGACTAGGAAGTACAATTGGTGATAATAAACTATAGGAGTGAAAAAGCCAAAGGGCTACTCAGAAAAGCTAAAAAAAGATATAAGTGACGAAGTGATACAACAAAGAAAACAGTACTGATGATGTTGCAAGGGGAGTGTTCAGCATTGAGAGGGCTGGATTGGGTGACCTTGGGAGGAACTCAAAAACTACCAGCAGATAAGATAACAAAAGACAAGATAATTTTATTAATGTTCAACAAATGACTCTCCTAATATTTGAGGCCGATGGAAAGAATAGAGTAATATGAGTTTGTGTCTAGAGTGCACTGTCGAGCAAGCTTGCATTGAGAATGATGAGATGGGTTATCCGATCCCCAAAGGTGATGCTGTACATAGTCTCATTGATTTGTTATATGATGTGCCAAACACTGGAGGGTTTGCATGACACATAGTGCCTCAAGCACTGAAGCAGGCAGAAAGGGGGAGGTAATTAGTGTGACGAGGCGGGCTTTGGAAGAATCTTGCAAAGTTTACCCTTTGTGAGTCAACATCTCAACTCATCCATGAAGAGAGCTAGGAACCTCTGATCAAGATAGTAAAAGTAGGTGGAGACTCGAGAGGGACATCCAGAGTCACGGAACAAACAAATGCTATCTCTCACATATCTCATAATAAATGGGGTACCTGAAAATGAAATGCTCCTTAGACTCCACCTCCTCTAGAGGTCATAACTTGTAATATCCCTGATCCAACTGATTTGGATATCTACTGCTGAACTGCGGTTTGGCTACCGAATCTGATACTATGGGGGTTTCTGACTACGTTTGAGTAACTGTGTGAAGATGCTTGGTTGTTTTTGCATGTGTGTTCTAGTTTATTATGTGTTTAGCAGTATAAAACAATGCATGCAAAATAAGGACAACACAACGCATTGATATATATATAATGCTGGAAAAAGCAGGAAATACAATAAAGATTGGAAGCAGATATGATAATTGTCAGTTAGATTTCATGGATCGTCACTGGAATACAAAATAATAGATAAGAAATACCCGTGACCAGAAGAACAGGGGTTGGTCTGCGCATGCATGGATAGATCGGCAAAAAGTAGTCTGGCAACTCGCGGTAACTGCTGTAGAATCTAGAAAACTCGCCCTGATGGCGATACCCGTCAGAATGAGCTGGAAACTATATCAAAAGATGCGCCCTGGCCTCTAGACTGATCCTGATGACTTTTGGACTGAAGATCTAACCTCTGAAGCTTCGGATGTCACCCCCTGGGGGTTTGCGCACCTCTTGGGCTCAATGAGTGCGCCCTAGAGATTCCACCGACAGAATCTGACAATGTATAGCTCAAAATGATCGTCTTGGTCTCCTCTGTAATGGGTCGAAAGGGATTTCTCAGATCTTCTCGAGAATGTTCCTTGGAACCCCAAATGTGCTTCCCCGAGAGTTGTGCCCTAAATGACTATTTTCTGCTTTCCGAAAGATTCCACTGTCGAAAACTGACGACAGGTGGCTCAATAGGTGTGCCCTGGCTAACTCTCTAATGGGTTGGAAGGAATCGGCCAGATCTGAAACTGTCTCAAGCAGCTGCACAAACCCTCTCTCAATCACTTGCTCCCTCACCGGCTGAGCTGCGCAATCACTGAACTGGACACTGTAATGCACGGTGAAATACCTGGATGGTGTCTCCGATAGGTTAGGGTGTATCTCTCAACACCGAAACCGATCAAGGGTGGTGGATTCCTCCAGAAATCCACAAAACAACAAGGGTGTCAATTTCCTCCTCCTCTGCAAATACCTCAACATCAAATCATAACATAGCATATTGAATTAGGTTTCTTTACCCTTCCTTTATAGCTTCTCAAAACCCTAATTCGTTGTTGACCTTTACCCTCCAAGTGACTTTTACTTTATTTTATTATTCCTTGATTAAATCACTTAATTAATTAATTAACCATTTTACCTCTAAAAAGTGATCTATCCATCCCGATGGCTTCTCTGTCCACTGAAAGTCACTTCTCATCATCTTATCCTGTAATGCTCTTCCTCCCGATTCCGATGAGCTATTACACTAAGAGGTTTATCCAAGTAATATGCCCATTATGACCTTCTTAGTGAATTTAATTAAGATATGACCCATAATAACTCAAAATTACGGAAATCATCGGAATGCAACAGAACCAAATCCCAGTTGTGCAGAATGGATCCTGATGATGAATGATGCAAGTCGGGCCCAAATAAACCCCTCAATATCTCTCAAACTCTCTGTCACCCCTATCTGGCTACTCGGGTAGGCATAACACTCTAAAATGCTGTAATGTTATAATGTCCCAAAATGGGGACATTACAGTCCTCCCTGTCGGAATATTGCTTGTCCTCAAGCAATAATTGAATCCAACTACATATGATACCGGGGTCCCATATCCACCTGTGTGACAGAAGGTAGACTCCCTTCAAGATGTGGTCTCTCCAAGTGCTTACCACGCATGACACCCACATGCTCCTAATGAGTAGAATGATAAATGGCCAAAAAATCTCAGTCAACTCCCCGAGCAACCACTCTACTCGAAACTCAACTCCATCAAACGCTAAACTACCAAGCACTCCAATCCTTGGATCCCATATCAGAATGTGAATTGCAATGCCCTGTGGAGTATAGTTCTGTAACATATCAATACCATGAGTCTCTTGCAAATAACAGATGGCCTCAACCCGAAATGGGTCTATCCTACCAGAACATACCAAACTCAACACGACCCCCATCGATTGAATATGCTGCTGCCACAGTGAGGTACTACAAGACCTCAACGAATTACCAACAAGTGACGTGCTCCCCCCAATACTGAAGCTCACTGGAAAGTCAAAGTGACTTCCCCTTGCAAAGATCCACTCATCTCCATTAGTCAATGAAATGCCCAGCCCTGTAATCCCAGGGTCCCATGCTAGCCTCTGATAGGGACCATCACACGGACATTGCACTACTGTGATCATGACTGTCCGCTCAAGATATACATACTGGATCCCCCACTTCTGGATCGTCACACTGAAATACTTGTGAAAACTGGGCCTGCTATCAAGAAGCTGAACTTGTAAAGGTATCTATGTGGAATCATCATCTGCCCAACCACTTCCATACTCGATCATGAATATCAATAGGGAGAACCAGTCTCGCCACATAGAACAAGTCCCTGCAAGCCCTCTCAAAACCATCCAAGAGTGAAGTATGTTGCTCTCTGGCGCAACCTGGGCCATCATAAGATGAAACAACCCACTAACCAAATGGACTCCCGGATCCCATGGAAAAATTGGAAGTTCATCACTTCCAATCCTCACTAACTGCTCATGTGTCATACTGATAACTGTCGGAAGCGCTCCATCCTCATCCCAATGAGAATCTGAATCTATGTCACCCTCTGAGATATCTGCTATCCCACGGCCTATGATGCTCACCATCACGCCCAAGGTCTCAACTGTCTGTCTCTGATGATCCACCCCTATCCTGCTGTATGCAATAAAGACACTCCTGTCAGGTGGTCTCGGCCTATCAAATCTTCATGTCCCCTGCCACTGTTTATCTCCCCCTATGCTGTTGTCAATGATGAAAGTATAGGGAAAAGCTAATAGAAGCATCTGTAACCGACTGTAGGACTGGGAAGTATCATATGCTTTGGTCAATCCCCAAGATTGGACCAAAACTCATCCTCCTCTAAACTCCAACTATCGGATACAACAATAGATAACTCCACAAACTGCTGGTCAATCACTCTCCCTCCATCATCACTCAGATAGCTGCTGCTACTGTGAAGGTGATCTCCCAGAACTATGTGCTGCTGCAAGGAGGAGGAATCTCCATGCTCCACTAAGTATGTCTCCTCCTTGCAATCCAATGCATCCCCATGAATCCCACTATACATCTCTGCATGTCTTTGTGAACTACCACTCATCAGTGTATGCCCCTGCATACTCATGTGATCTCCATGGATCTTGGGTGTACTACGGGGTCATCCTCGACATGAAGGTCAACCAATACTGGAACACAAATGGAAGTGTCCTCATAATTTCCCCTGGATCTGGAATCCTCATGTGTATGTGTGTGCCCAACTGTCTCAACACCCCTCGTGAAGGGTGGTCCCTGTGACCTATGGACATCCTCCAACAATGTAACTGAGGAACATATCTGACTCTCTGCCGAGATGGATATAGTGTATCTCTGACCAGTCTCCTCAAGGAGCTCATTTAATCTGAACTCTGATTCTTGAAGGGTTGTCTGTGTGCCTTCCAAGAATTCTCGTGTGCTCACCAACTCATGAGTGAGTCGATCCACCTCCAACTCCTGCTCCCTCAGGGCCCTGCGATACATCTCGCCAACCTCCAATAGGTAATCTCTGGCCATCAACAACTGCTGGTAGTCGGCCCTCATCATAGTTACTCTTTCCCTGAGAGTATGAAAGTCATCCATGGCAAATCCCCCATCTGAACTATCATGTGCCATCGATGCCCTCCAACAATAAATGTGCCATCGATGCCCTCCAACAATAATCTGCCACCAATGCGTGTGTATCTTCCATGCATCTAGTGGCTGCCATGATCATGTCCTCGCTGACTCTCAATTGTCCCGTCCATTGTCGTGACTCCTGATCACAGTTCCGCTGAGGTTCTACCTCATGCCCCTCACTGCTAGTTTCAACAATGGAATCCCCAACAACACACTCCTCAAAAGATAAGGCACTGAACTACCCACTGTCCACTATGCTACTGAGTCCTCCTATATGCCACTGCACACCATCACCAACTGCTACCCCGATCTGAATCGCACTGTATCCTGTATGGGCAGCTGTATCCTCCTATGCGCTCACTTTGCTAATGTCATATGCACCTGGATCCCATACGGACGTGTCTAGACATGAGATATGGTCATCCCGACTCATGCAGAGTGCACCCGCATCACTGTGCATTGGTCCTGGAAGCGAGTATCCTATCAAACTGTCAGTCTCCACAACCTGATCTAACAATGGAATCTCCAAAAGAGGTGACTCCCTCTCCCCATATTGGTAGGTATATGTAAGGTCAACTGTCTCCCAGCCATGTCTTGCCTCCTGGGTTTGCAGATCCATATGTCCATTGTGTACAATCCTCACACAAGGCTCCTCCACCATATCAGGAATGCCATTGATATCCTCATGTGTCGTGGCTAGCATAGGTGACTGAGAAGATGAAAAATGTGGCTTGCTCATCATAGGAAGCTCATCATCCTCCATACATGACTTCCTGGAAGCCATGTGTACACCCATAGGTAGGTCATCCAACCTCCTAATGTCATCATGTCTAAGTGCCAACACATATGAATCCTCACAAGTGTCACCACTATGCTGAAGTGTTG
>SNQJ01S0000975.1:184853-196684 GCA_010110895.2 Picea sitchensis
TTCAATAGATAACAACAACATAAGACAAGATCACTGAGAAATACACAATCACAAGAGACACAACATTTATCCTGGGAAACCCTCTAGGGGAAGAAAACCCAGCAAAACTTCCTTATTATAGATAGCCAATACAATGCCAAGAGTTAACTTAAGCTAATACAAAAGATTCTCTCCCAAAGATGCACCACTCTCTCTCCTATTTTTTTTACTGTGTGTCTAAGTGAGTTGTGTGTCTAAGTGAGTTGTGTAACTTAAGCTAATACAAAAGATTCTCTCCCAAAGATGCACCACTCTCTCTCCTATTTTTTCTCTCCTATGAGCAAGTGAGTTGTGTGTCTAAGTGAGGCGCTAACCTCCTTATTTATACAAATCTGACACGTGTGAAGTGTCTCTTCACTAGCAGGGCTGACTTCTTAATCTGGGTGGTTATAACCACCTTTATTATATTTCGGGGCCTCTTGATATATTCTGGGGCCGACTTCTTCTTTTGCCTTTTACAATTACATTATGACCAATCCACAAAAGGGGATTTGGTCCTTATACAATAGACGACATGATCAATCCACAATGGGGATTGATCCAATGAACAATATATCAAATAATAATAAGAATACACTTTGCAGTTACATTATTTCAACATATGATGACTCACATACGAGTTATACATTGAAGTCAAACCCCCTTCTTAAACCATCATACTTTATTAAAACAAATTTAAGTGAGCCGTGGGTAAAATAATGCTGTTAACTTTCTAAGGGAAGCTGCCCCTTTCACTAGCCGTTGGAGCCAAACGAGTTAACATTGGCAGCCGAGGCAATGAGCCATGAGCGTTAAAGTAGCCGTGGGACAAAACATAACTGTTGAAAAGAGAGCTGCGGGTCAAAGCTGAGTGGAACGTTGGAATCGATGCCCAACAAATCGGCCCCATCTCAGGTAAATCGACCCCATACTAAGCAATTCGACCCAATCATTGGTCAAAAGGGATGAGCCACTGGGTTTGATCAAGTGAATCGATGGCAAATTAATAATTAAATTGCTTGTTTAATCAAGTGAGCTGCCACTTGCAAAGCCGTACGCTGGACCAAAATCGTGGGGGGGCAAACCAGCCATTGTCACACTCAACAAAGCAACTTGACCCTCTCTCCCAGCCATTGGGCCTTTTTTTCCAAGTCAAGCAAGCAAACCGTGGGCTTCAAATGGAGTGTTGGAAATAATTTACCCTTTATTTTCTGTGTTAAATATTTCACGAGGGTATTTAGAAGTGTTTTATAGATCTGTGGTTTATTACAACAATTTTTCCATAGATCCGACAAAGAGGACTTCATCTAAGGGTTTGAGCAAGTCATTTAGTTTATCTTTCAACACTTTATTTATTCCAGATCTGATTTCTCTTGATTATTATTAGTTTTCTAGGGTAAAAATACATTTCCAGCTGCTATAGATCAATTATTTCTTGCTGGAATAAATTTCTGGGTTTTGTCCCTGGGGGATTTGATCCCTGTTTGCTGCAAGTAGTTTCCAGATCTCTGGAAACTCCATTTTACTTGCAGATCTGAAGTGTTGGGTTGTTTTAATTGTCACTAACTTGCTGCCCAAGCTTCCCCACCCATAGATCTATTGATCTAGTGTGTTTTCACACTTTTGGGTGGCCTCAAAGGGCATTTTACTTACTGTTTTTTTGCGTTTTATTTACTTTTGCGGATCTGAAAGTGTGGGACTGTTATCACGCAATCTATACTTTCCCAAAGCCTAAAGGAAAGTAGGCTTAGATTGACGTAACACGGAGGTAACCCTATCACTGTTACCCCAATAGGGTATCTCTTTCTCTTTAGGAGGAGGAAAACCTCACTCCAAGGGAGATGTCCCAGGATCTAGTTGGTTGATGAAGGAGGATAAGACAAGGTAATACCACCCCCGTCTCTAGGTTACTCAAATGAATGAAGTCACTTGGAATGGTTGTGTCAAGGGGATCAAGGGGAAATAAGGTGAATGATACCTGCCCTTTACCAAAGAAACAATAAACGCTATATAATAACTGATGATATCAATGCTTTCAATCAGTGACTTCAATATAAAAGTCTGCTACCAAATAAGTTTATGCATAAAAGATAGATGTGTAGCAATAGTAATAAATCCAGAAATTGCAATTTATAAGGACAATGTAATGAAATACAAAGACCTTGCAATTACAATTTCTAGATTAATACAAGCCAAGTAATGACTTTAAAAGGCTGTCAAAGTACTTATAACAACAACAAATTAACAGTTATGACAGCAGTAAACAACTTCAGAAAAGTACCTTGCTAAGGCAATTTTGTGAACACTTTTAACATTTATTGATTGTGGCTTGCCTAGTACAAATTCTGGGTGGTTTATCAATCAGAAAATGAGTTTAACAGGCTGTCAAAAGTGATTGTAATAGTAGCAAAACAAGAGTGATGACAGCTGCAAGAAACTTTCAGAAATGCACTTTGTAAAAAACAATTTATGCACAGTTTAGCTCTAGCTGATAGTACTTTGCTTCATGCAATTTTCTGGGTTGATTTAGTTAGCTTGTAAGCTAAAATGAGATGCTATATAATGGCTGTAGCAGTGTTAGTAACAGCAGCAAGTTAGTACCTTAAAACTAGGTTAGTAAGTTAGGCTAAGTTAGTTAGAGATAGCAAGTGAAGTTTGAGTGTAGTCTTGTCAAGGAATAGGAGAAGACAACTAGTGCCTTTTTAAGGGTAATGGAGTCAAGGAGGGCAGCCTCTTCTAAGGCTGCAAATTAATGATGATGCACAAAAGTCTAAGAGGGAAAAAATATAGGAGAAGTAGTAACTTAAGTGCTCCTAGACTTTGACCTCAAGAGACAAAATGCTAGGGTGTAGGCAATTCTAGGCCCTAGCGCCTTGCTCTCCTTAGCCTTTTTATGGAGTAAAACTTGTGCAACAATAACCAAGTTCAAAAGCCTTAGAGTGCTAGCAATTTAGGGCTCTAGGGTTTCACTAGTTATTAGATCAATTTAATGAAAAGCTTGGCAAATAAAAAGTAAGAAAGTAGCAACTTAAGTTTCTTACTTCAAGCATTAAATACACCATGCAATTTCATAATCTTGTATGAGCAAATAAAACCATACAATAAACCATTCAATAGATGACAAAATGCAGATTTCACTTGCACCAAGAATAATCATGAGAATACCATACAAGATCACCATAAAACTTCCAAAATTGATCCAAGTTGCAAAAATCAGCCTTAAACAAGAGTGGCGCCTCACAATTTCAGCCAATAACCCTAATAGGGCGCAAATTTCAGACCTCTTGTCTCCAATGACAAGTTGTGATGAAAATGAATGTCACTTTTTGCTTATTTATACAAACTTTAACCTAAAATTAATTTCAGTTCATAATTATTGGGCCGACCTGGCCAGTGTTTTACACAAATTAAATCTGGACAAAATAAAATTAATTTGCATCTAAGAATCACTCCAGGGGTGACGTCATGCCCCTCTAGGGTGATGTTGAGCCCCAAGTATGGAACACTGGGTAGGGAAGGTGAAACGTTGGGCCTCTAAAGGCTTGAAACCCTGCCCACATGTGCCAATGCCTCATAAATGCCGTTCAAGATGACAAGACCAGTTCTGGATGATGTCTAGGGTATCCATGATGATGTCCAGGGGCCTCAAGGGCTAACGTCCATGTGGGAGGAGCAAGATCCCCTGGGTCTATGTCTGCTAAGGTGCCTCCAAAGGCAACATCCTTCTTTCTCCCTGTGCAAGTTTGCAATCCCTGTCATGCCCCTTGGCTGGGGTCTCAACATCCATCGGTGGGCTTTGAGCCCTATGAAGGTCCAATCTAATCATTCCCTCATGTGCACCTGTCCACCGGGCAAGGTCCTGCAACAACAACAAGTATGCTCTCCAGGGGTTCATAAGTTACGGGGATCATAGCATTTAAATCACATCCAATAATTAAATTACCCAAACATATGCATCAAACCCCCCTTAACCCAAACAAATGCTCAAAGACGTTATGCAATTTGACAAGTTAGGTTTGGAGAAGGTCTTAGGGTGTCCCATTGGGCTAACCTCTCTTAAGTTTGGGGTGTTTCCCAGGTGGGATCTAGTCCAAGTCATGTAAGTGTATGAGGTGGCATGGGGTAAATATTTGGGCATGGGATGCATGTGATAACAGGGAAATGTAAAGTCTTACCTGTGGGTGCCTTTGTAGAGGGAGAGATGCATCTTGTCATGAATGCAATTGTTTCCTAGCCCATTCATTGCCTTTTACTCTTAGCTCTATTTCTTTTGATCTTTTGCTCTTGTGCTTCAAGGAAATAGTTGAGGGCCACTGCCCTGGCATGATGACCAGAGGTGACAGCGTTATCCACAAACATTTCACGGAAATTAGAAGGCTGGCTCGTGATGAGACCCCCTTTCTCTTGGCTATGCCATCGAGAGCCACTACCCTGGCTTGGTGACTAGATAAGTGGTAGTGTCATATCGCTGCATGCCCATGGTCATAATAGGCCGGCTCGTGATGAGGCCTTGTATCCATCAACTAGTACCTTGAATGTTTATGTTATCTTATGGGTCCCCTTTTGTTACTAAAAAGCTTTTTACTGCTTTCTCGGGGATACCTGGGCGAAGCATCTTGAAGGTTTCAACATTGGATTTTAACTCTTGCCAGCTACTTTTACATTATGGGCCTTTAGCCCCTTCTTCCCACAAGGTAAGGTACAACCCTTCCTAGTGTAGCCAATCCCAATGCCCAAACAAGGATAGGGGAGATGAAGGAATAAAGATGGAAAGTGGTAAGTATGGAGGGAACAGACAATGACTTTTCACAGATCCACCCAGTAGCAACCCATCCTAAAGGAAAATCAACTTACTAGGGCACCATGTCACCCTTCCAGGTATGAACGAGGCAAAGAGCATAATTTCCAAGCAAGCATCATGAAGTGAAGAAAGATTCAATACAACATGTTCAAGTGATTCAAAAATCAGAGTGATACATACCATGATACTCAGACTCATTACCTCATGGAGAAAGACTCACCTCTATTGCAGGACGAGGTTGGTGTGATGGATACTGCTGCTGGTGATACGTGGACTGCACTAAAGAAAAGAGGGGCTATCCGGGGCCAGGGTCAAGTTGTTTGGCTCTCGGTACTCCATGTCTAGGACTTGTAGGCCTCGAGACATGATCTCCTTAGTTATCCCTAGGCTAGGGGATAACAGGGACAACAACGTATTTGCTCATTTTTTGTCACTTATCAAAGGGTAATTTGAGTGATTCATCTCATACTGGTAAGGGCATCTATCACTCATCTTTTGCTGTTAATAGAGCAAGATATTTCAAGATTTGAGTGGTTTTAGCTTGCTGGTCTGCATTTTTCTGCAGCACATTTATTCATTTTCAGCCTAGCAGTTCATTAATTAACTCCTACCTTCATCACTGATATCACATTTAGGCACCGGTCTATTAATCTTTGGTGAAGCGGTGTGTGATTAGAATAGGGAAGCCTCCCATAGCCTTTAGTAGGAGTTGGCTTAAAGAGTGGGGATTTGTGCCGAGGTGACAGTGGGCACTTATCTTGGATGGTACCACCTTAGCGCCTCGAGAGGACCTTGACGAGACCTCTAAATGCGGCGGTAACAGTGCCACATCAAGAGCTATTTAGGACATCCTGTAAAGATAATCCCATCTCCAACAAGACCAAGACAAGTGGATCATATCTATCAAGATTCAAAAGACAAGATAAAAATCTACATATATCTCAACTCATTGATCTTGAAATACCAAGCTCGAGGTAAAGGTAACAACAACCCATAAAGGGTTATCATCAAACTGTGAGCATGAGAATCCCTCTCATGCACCTCAAAACCTCTGACAACTGAAGGAAAAATGTAACAAGGTCACCTTCCTCTTACTGAGAGAATCTTGAAGCAAGAGTATCATCAAGGTCAACTCCCTCTTCCCATGGGAATATAACAACCTTGTCACTGGTACTCATCATTACTCCCATCAGCTGCAAGCTTGGAGACAATCATTGATTCCACTGCCATAGGTTTTGAACCTGTCTCCAAGTTAGGTCTTCCACAACCTTCTTCAATGCCAATGCTCCAAGAAGAGAGTACGCTTATGAAGAAGACAGCATGAAAGATCCTCTCTCCAAAATTAGGTAGAGTGTAAATGCATAAGATGACCAATATACACCAATAGCTTATCATCACACTAGCTATCACAACCATGATCAATCTCTCCACAAATGGATATGATGTACAACCATTACGATCTCCAAGGGAAATGCTGGAATCTTCCTCCATCTGTAACAATCATTGAAATTGAGCCAGATTGCCATTCTTGTAAACCCTTGAGTCACAACTCAACCAAACAAATCAGCTAATAATCATCAATTTATGACAGATTGAATCAACCTCACCCTGGCTCCAAAAAATCAACAAACAATCAAATGGTTAAACATGACTATCACATGCATCAATCAACTCCAAATACTGACATCTAATGGAACTAATAAACCACCTATAGTAGGTTCTCTTGAGCATCAAACCTGCTGAAAATAGTTCACTTACTAGCCATCAATGAAGTAGATCTTCCACCTATCACAAATGAACACACATTGCCACTCACTCAAACAAATCAACCATCTATCACAGATCATCTTGGGCATCACACCTGCTGAAAATAAATTACATACCAGCCATCAATGAAGTATATCCACCACCTATCACAGGTGAACACATTGGCATCCTCTAGATCAAATCAACCACCTATCACAGGGCCTCCTGGACATCACACCCACTGAAAACAAGTCACATACCAGCCATCAATGAAGTAGATCTACCACCTATCACAAGTGAAAACACATTGGCATTCACTAGATCAAATTAGTGACCTATTGTAGTGTACAGGTCCTCCTAGACATCACGTCCATTGAAAACAAATCACCTACAAGCCATCAATGAAGTAGATATGCCACCTGTCGCTGGTGAAAACATACTCTCATCACAAGAGAAACTAGAATTTCAATCCATCAAATCCCTCATGGGTGGAAGTGCTTATCTTAGGTACAGTAGGGTTCACAACCCAACAACCTCTCCCAGGCTCAACAACTGAAATATCCAGCCTTCAAATCAGCAAGAAGGTAATTTGAGTCCAATCATTGTTGATACCATGTAGAAATTTTGGAAATCTGACCCTTAATGCAATTTCGGAGATTTCACCTCTGAGGTTTCCCAGATTCATTTGCTATGAACTTTCAACCTTAGGGATGAATCTCAAATATAAATTTACAGTAACAATATTTTACTTCTCTTCAAATCATTTACATAAGGCAGCCCAAGAAAACAAGTATCACTCAAGTGTACTTAAATACCACAAAGCTACATCCATTAGGGCACACTTTCCAAGCATATAACGGATCTGAAATGTCTCGTTACAACAGATTATAACAGCAGCAAATCTGCTCCTTTATGTGTTAAATCACTTAATCAATTCAGTTCCAAGTTATGTCAAATCAGCATGAACAATGAGGGTTAGAATCTACCCAATCAAGAAGATAAAATGAGCTAAAATTCAAATCTGCAAGTACACCAAATTTGGACTGCTGAAAACTTCATATATATATATATATATAGAAGATGAAATACAAGTATATACCACAGCTTTATCACAAAGTTGGTACAAGTCAAGCTCTCCAAACCCTAGCTCAAGAAACCATAGTAAAACCCTAGCCATTGACTTCTCGATAGGATTACTCCCAACCAAAGCTGGTCACTCTCTATGTCACTTGGTTCGGGTTCGAGTTTGGGTTCGACAACGATGAAGTTCGATTCAAATTCGAATTTAGTGATGAGGTTCGGATAAGGTTAGTCCATATACATATTTAAAATTTTCAAAATATATCAAAAATATTTATAATTATATATATATAGTTTATATGTATAAATACAAGTTATATTAATTTATAATATATGAGATTTATTAATTTATAATATTACTATATGTGCGATTAATGAAATTTATAATAACATTGACCCCAATTGTTTTAATTATGTATAATATTAAATTTGTTAGTTTATTAGTTATATATGGTAATTTTATTATTTAAAATATGTTAACTTTATAACATGTTGATATATAATGTCCCCTCTTGGATAACTGATATAAATTATATTTTCTGCTGTTATACTTTAGTAATTTTTGGTTCAGATGTTTCGTCAAACACTTCAGTACAATGCCCTGGTACCCCTGAAATTCCCCTTTTATGACTGCTGGAATGTTTGTCCTTACTGCTGTTAGGTTCTATTGCCTACTTTGGTTGGGAGCTTCTGTCAAACAGTTTGCAAATCTACCCCAAACCCACTGTAACAATTCCCTTACTGCTGCTGTAGTGTTTAAATGTACTTCTGGTTCATGAATTTTGTCAAACACTTTGGCTGTAGGTCCAGATCCAAGGTGAAATACCCCTGGTTGCCGCTGTTATGTGGTTGTAATCACATGATTTAGCAGCCATTAGGTTACAGATCGGCCTTTAGGAGACTCTTGTACAACAGTAATGATTGGTGCGACTTTATGAAAGAATAAAGATGAAGAGTAGCGCTGTTATACCCACAGAAACGACCTCCATAAGCTCACAGACTGCTGATAACAATGGCTGCGCTCCCTTGGAGAACCCACGAACTGAAAATGGTGTTGCAGCCCCCTCTTCAAACCCCACGAGCTGTAGATGGATGATACAACCCTCTTCAATGCTGTAGCAGCCTGCAAAATGGAGCAACCCTCTCTTCCTTTGCCACGAGCAGCCAATAATGCCACAGCCCCTCTTGGACTCCCACATGCAGCACTAAGTCCACAGCCTCCACAAGATGGCACTGCCCTCATCAAAATGAAACTTGGTCTCCTCCAGGAATGATATGGTCTCTACAGACCCCAATATGCTGCAAAAGATGAGTCAACCTCCTCAAGAATGAAATGCAAGTGGAATATTTGAATGATCTTCCCGACCAAATGGCTAGGGTGGTATCTTTCACCACCGAAACCTGATCAACTAGGGTGAAATCTTTCACCACCAAAACCAATCCACACAAGGGTTTTGCTCCAAAACCCTCACAAGCCACAAGAACTCTCTCCAAATCTATTTTGTCAAATAATCAATCATAATGAGAGAATGAGCTCTCATTCTTCATTTATCCCTCTCACCTTTTTGGTTGACCCTTTTACCTTTTTGTTGACCTTTTTACCTTTTTACCTTCAGTTAAGTGATTAAAGTGACTTTATAAGGTTTTATTCATTTTATTCTTCAAATCACTTTTTAATTACTCAATGTCACTTTATAATGTAGCATTTTCCTCCTAATGACATCGAATAATTAATCTATTAATCCCCCTTTTATTTAATTGACTATGTCCTACGGGAATCGGATAGACCACTAAGTCTGAGTCCTTGTAGAGCGATCATTTGGAAGGGGACATTACACAATATTATTATGTATAAGTTAGATTTGAAATTGTAACTTGCCTGTAATTTTAGACCCGTAAACCAGATCCGTAACCTGCCTACATCTTTAGACCCGTAACCTAGATCGATGGGTCGTAACATGCTCACCCCAGGGTTTTTCTATGCTGCTTGGCCTCGTTTTATCAAATAATCATAGATCACGAACTTTATTCACGCGGAGAAATGTCGTTGTTTCTTTTGCTATAACTGGCATGAGATGCAAAGGTAAACTGAACATAAATGCTAAGATAAAGCTTGTGATAAAGGAAACAAAAGGCAGAGATAAACCGAACATAATTGAACTTAAACGAACTCGAACGAATTTTTTAAGGTTCACTGAATTCCGAACCTCAAGGTTCAGGTTCGACGAATCCTGTGACTTAGACTCCGCCAAGATTGTCAACAAGCTAATATACAGACTAACAAGTCCTCCTTGGCCTTTCACCAAGCTTGTATCACACAAGCTCTCCACAATAACACTTGTCTTCCGTAGGGTTTATAAACCCTAGTTGTCTTGCATCATACAAGTACATGGCAAGACAACTCTAGCACTAGCCTCCATGTCTACATGTCCATCCTAGGGTTTGAGTCCTCAAACCCTATCTCTTCAATTGTTGTATCGACATAAGCACCTAGACATCCATGGAACATCAAGAATACAATAACCGAGTCTTCTTCCAAGCAAGGGATCACACCAAGCTTAAGGCTCATTCAAGCTAGGCTCTTCATGATCTCGCCCTAACATCCATGCATCACACAAGAACAATGCTGCAATATCATCCAGGGTGTTTTCTCTACAAGACAAACCATCACTTCCTTTAGCATCATGTTCTTCTCTAAGGTTTAATTGCATAGCCCATACCCTAGCATCCCACATTAGTAAACCCTAGTATCTCACAAGGGAAAACTCTCCAAGAACATCTAGGATGTCTCTCCCTTATTTATGTCCTATGCTAGAGTTTACATCTCAAACCCTAGTATCTTGCTCCCTACAAGGCTTCTCCAAGACCATTACAAAGATAGAATATAGTACAATGATGATGTGTTATAACAAAAGCTCTCTCCTCCCTTTATATATTCAATAGGTGAGGGAGGCTAATAGAAACAAAGAATTGTATCCATGCAAGGACCTAACAGGGCAATCCCACATGGAGCGCTCTACAATACAAGGATGTACAAGTGTCATACTAGGGTTCATCCAACTCTCAAGATGAAATGCCTTCCAAGTATGATTCTCCTAGGGCTCAATGCCTCTCCTCCATGATGGTTGGCTCTCCAACAAGATGTTAGTCCAATGCTCCTCTTCTGTGGTGGATTCCAAGTGTCCTCGCGTTCCTCTTCTGTAATGATCCCAAGCCATTATGCAAGGATCATCACAGTTTTGGTGTCTTTTTGAAACTTTTTCTGGTTGTGGTATTTCGTCAAACAGTTTGCTGATCTATTTGTTTACTTGTGTTTACTTGCTGAATGGCCTCTTGATTTCGGCCTTAGGGATTATTGATGAGTTTATATGTGTGTATGCAGCAAATAACAGAAAGAGACAACCATGGAACATACCTCAACCATATGCAATAAGATAGACAAGCCAAAACATCTCAACTGCTTTATTCATAAAATAGAGAAACCGACTACAATGAAGATACCGATCTGGAATGCTCAACAGATGGCGAAGAAGATAGATAATAGAGCTGCTACAAAATGCTCCCGATAATACAAAATAAGCCTCCAAAGGTTGGATAAGAGATGAAGACCAATACCAAGTGCCAAACCCCTCAAGCTGGAAGATGCCACGCCTTGTTGGGTAGCTGAAGCTCCTCAACAATTCGGCCCTGCTGCCAAAAGTGTCCAACCACCCCGAGAAATATGCCAACTGGTAGATCGGGCAACTGTAAAGACAACCCAGGTGTCCAAATCTCCAAATCTACTCTCAAACCCTGTAGATCTGAAACTCCTCTACTAAATGGTGCGCCCCACTGGATGATTGAAGCCCTAGATAATTCGGCCCTCCTGAAGGAGGCCTCCAAATGCTCTGAAACTCCCCAAAAATATAGATCGGGACACTGCAAGTCACTAGGTGAAGTCTCAGGGTCAGATCTAAAGTGTAACCCCTCCAAACTGACTAGATCTGAATCTCCAAAACGCCCTCCTTCTCTTCAATTCGTCCCACTGCTCTAAGAAATAATCCGAACCATGAAACTCTCTCAGAAAGCACTAGGAATGATGGTGAAGACCTTGCAAGAAGAACCCAAGTGATGGAATCTCCAAAAACCCTGCCAATCTCCTACAACGAATCTCTATCCAAGGATGGTGCGCCCCTCTTGCTGGAAA
>SNQJ01S0000975.1:202208-221482 GCA_010110895.2 Picea sitchensis
GTTGGACCCCACAATGCCTCTCAATAACCCCTGTACTCGCTATAACCTCCATCTGGCTACTCTGGTCATCATAACCCTCTGCACTGTGATGATGTCCCAAAGTGGGGACATTACATCTTCTAACTGTATGCCACATGTCCTTTCATGTGCTTAATACTCCTCTCATGTGTGCCAATGTGATTACCATGCTCCATTGCTTCTCTTCATCATATGTGTCTGGGTACACAACCAACCTCCATGAAGTATGCTCCTCAACCTAAGCATCCTCAAGTCAAGTGTCCAACTTCCAAGGTGTATGTGTCATGGTCCCATGCTCTTAGAGTCTTAGGGCTATGTGCCCTCCTCCAAGTGTCTAGTGCTCCCTCTCCTAGGTAGGTATCTCCCCTAATTGAGCAATTGACTCCCCATTTGTGTGCACCCAATGGGTTGGTCATCATTATGATTAGGATAATAACCTCCTGGGTGCATGTGCTATGCTATCACTCTCGCCAAAGTCAAGCATCCACCCAAATTGAGCCACCCATATGTCCAATTGTCAACAAGCATCTCCAAGGGGCTAGGAGACCCATTGCTCTCCTAGTAAGGTGAAAACACTTTTGGAGTAACCCCTCCAAGTGCCTAGTGCTCTTCCTTCTAGGTAGGTATCTCCTTTAATCAAGCAATCGACTCCCCATTTGTGTGCACCCAATGGGTTAGTCATCATTCTGATTAGGATAATAACCTCGTAGATGTATGCACTATGCTAGCACTCTCTCCAAAGTCAGCATCCACCCAAACTGAGCCACCCATATGTCCAACAAGCATCTCCAAGGGGCTAGGAGACCCAATGCTCTCCTAGTAAGGTGAAAACACTTTTGGAGTAACCCCAAAAGTTAACAATATCTCTTTGATACCCTGTAGAGATTTTAGGGTGCATACATTGACACAAAGAAACCCAAAGGTTAAGAGGAAATAAGGCAATTGAATTTATTATGGATGTGGCAGCTGGTATATTTCTCACACATTGTAAATTATCATGCATAACTTATTTATAGCATGCCTAGTAGGTTACAGTAATGTAATGGATCACATTATACACACACTTATGACTTTGAACTTAATATTATTGGAGTGTTAATACTTCCTCTTATGGGCTCTTGTTGAGCTCCCCAAGGTCCCATCTGGAGGAACAGTTTGCCTTTGTGACACCTTTAGTGCATGCCTTCCAGCTACATATCTTTCCTTCCAGTCCACTGTTGATATCTCTGATGTTGATAAAAATTTCTTGCGCAACCATTTTTGTGCAAAGGTTGTCACAAACCACCAAATACACATACTCTTACACAGAGCTGTCTGATACCAGCAGTGCCTGTCCCAATTCACTTTTGAACAGGAAGTATAGAAGGATGGGATCCTGATGGCTGTCAAGGAAATAGAAGTTAGAACATGAGTGGATCACTGTGATGAAGATTGGTTGGGCATCTTCTTCACATGCTCTTACATAACCAGTTGAGCAGAATAGATAGTTACAGTAATGCAGCATCAGAAAAGGAAGGAGAATCCCTCGTCCATTCCTGATTTTCCGCTACAGTGTGGGTTGATGTTGCAAGAGATGCCATGTTGGTAGATGCCACATCTGCATTAAGCTAATACAAGGATGAACCCAACGGGAAGGGTAGGATGATGTTGTCTGTGGATTGAACATCTTTTCAATTTCACATGAGCAGGCAGCAAGGTAAGTTGGCGACGCGCAGGCCGAGGAGATTTTGGCTAGTGCATGTTAAAGATATTTTTAAAGGCATGTCAGGCCGAGCAGGAGTTAGTGTATGATTGTTCCTGGAATCTATTAATTTTTAATATTAGGTGTCTAAACAATTATAATTGTTGCTAACAAGTTGGGATCTAAAATAAGTATAAATGGAGGTGTTCACTTGAGATTCGAGAAGGAGAAACATAGATGAAAAAGGTGAGGACTCAAGTGTGTGGTAATTAAAATTTTTATGTCATCATTCTGTACAGTTGTCGAACTTCACGAATGTTCAGGCCATTGGTGATGACTATAGAAATCTGTGTTAAATTGGTTTTTTCGGATTCTAATTCAGTTATCGTGAATGTGTCTTCATTAACAATTATTTTCACTCATTCTATTATGAACAGGCATACCGTCTACTTGGACAGACAGTTCCAAGGCAGATAACAAGTATGTCTGTTGGTTTGTTTATGAACATCTAATCTGACTTGGATACTAGTTCCCATCAGGTTGAGAAAAACAACTCAATTGTCACTGAAATTTGATTTCATTTCTTCTATATTCAGTAGGACAATAATATCTAGTGCTTATGCAAACTGTGTCCATATTGTTCAGTAGTAGGGGTGTGATGGTGTCTCTTGTAGGCTGTAGCCTGTGTATCTTGGTTACAGAAACCTCCCCACACTGCAAAATCCAAAATCAGGGTATGGCCCCTTCAAAACTCAAAACAAAAAATGCTGAAAGAAGCAGCAACAACAGATTATTGACTATTGCAACATCAGGCGGCCAAAAACTTTTTTCCTCAATGGGTCAAGGCCAAAAATGAATTTCCACATTCAGATTTCCAGAGTTTTTTTTTTAAATTTTCCTTCCCATTTTTTACATCATGTCAACAACCCCTCTTGCATGAGTCTTACAATATAATTACTTAATAAATCATATTATTTTATGTTTAAAGTTTTATTGTCGTAGATAAATTTTGGTTCTGTTTTACAAAATTTATAATTTTTTAGATATTCAAAATTTTGTGTGATGCACCCCCATGTACACTGCACCTTGATTTTCTAAAATGACATCCTCATCCCTGCACTCTCGTACCCTGGCAACTTAAGGATGTAGCTCTTTTTTGATGTTTCTTTAGATACCATGAAATGGATTTCACAATAGAGGATCTTTATGACTACCAAATCTGGGATCCCTTTGTTCCAGATTTGGGTTTTATATTTGTATGGGCTAGATGTAGGACTGCACTTTATTGTTGTAGTAAATTGCACGAGCTGCCTTATATTGCTTTAGAATAGAGTTTTTGGCAACGGAGACGTTGCCATAAGGTTTGGCTGAAGTGTCAAATGGTGAGCTGAAGAAACTGTTACAAGATTTTGTTTATTTTAGTCTCATAAGAGTTAGAGAATTCACGTTCATGGACAAAAATATTGTCAGTGAATGTGTGTATACTCTTTACTCTGTCACAGAGAGACGAGGAATGGAGAATTGCATGAGCGTCTCCTTGAAGAATCAATTTGAGGTATATCTTTGTTGACAGTCATCATGAAATGATGTAGACTGCTCTTTCCAGGATATTATTGTTCAACAACCCATAGGTCATTTGTATATGGATTGTATAAGGCAGCATCAGCAACAACAGGATAAAGCACAGTAGGAAATGAATGGGTTGAAACTTGAAAGTGAAAGTTGCACCACCTAGGACTGGAGCAAGACTGCAGTGTTTTTTGTGTTATCATCCTTGATGCCAACTGGTTATATTTGGTATTTGTTTATTATGAGATTTCTACACATTCTGAGTGCAATGACTTTCTTGTATAGTTGGGCTTAATCAGGACAAATTTTAAGATTCAGTGGCTCTTACTTTGGACAAGATGACATGCTTTTGGTCTCTGGAATTAGTTTTTTGAACATTTTGAATGGCTCTATTTTGTTCACAATAACAAAGGTTTTTCTCTATTCTCTGAAGCTGGTTAATCATTCAGTGACAGTATTGAGACATTGGTTTCTGATGTTCATTCTCCTGCATATTCACTATATTCATATTACAAAGGTTTTTCTGTAGCTGGTTAATCATTCAATGGCAGTATTGAGACATCGGTTTCTGATGTTCATTCTCCTGCATATTCTCTATATTCATATTTTGATTTCATTTTTTGAAAAATTAGGAACAAACTTATGGGTTTCTAGTTTTTTTTTTCTGTTACTGTCATCCTCTCCCTTCTGTCATAAGGGCTTCTGTTAACTGATTTCACATGCACTCTGCTTATGTGCACAGGATCTCAGAACACTTTCAAGAGATTCATCTGCAGATGCTTGTGAATGAATTGGAAGAAAGGTTTGATCGAGAAGAACAATGGCAAACTGTTTTCGAAAAGAAAAATGACAATGTTTCTTACAAAGCAAAATGTTGTGATCCAAAGGTTCATTTCTTGACCATATTTTTATATCTTCATACTTGAGTACGATGCCCAAGGGTATCCTTATAATGACTTTACTGATGTCGCTGGGCAGGATGGTGGCCCTACAAAATACATTAGTACAACTACTTTTGAAAACTGTACCACAGAGTTACTAAGAGATTTCTATATGGACAATGAATTTCGGAAAAAGTGGGATAAAACTGTTGTCGAGCACCACCAGCTGCAGATTGATCGGGAAAATGGAATAGAAATTGGCCGTACAATTAAGAAGTTTCCATTTCTCACACCAAGAGAGTATGTTCTTGCCTGGCGTATTTGGGAAGGGAAAGAAAAGGGCTTTTACTGTCTAATTAAGGTAGCATAATGTTTAATAGTCCTTTATAGATTTATTGTAAATTTTGCTTCAAGGGTATGTGCATGCAATAAGTTATAAAAAACTCAATTCATGGTTTGATATTTTGGTAGGCTTGTGGACATCCTCTGGCAGCTAAACAAAGTAAATACATACGTGTTGAATTTTATTTTTCTGGATGGCATATCAGGAAAGGTAAGAATCATGGTGAACAACCAAACACTTATTTATGGAATTTCAAACTTTTGACAGCAACTTTTCTTTCTTTTTGGCTTTCATTGGTTACAAGTGTATTAATTTTTTTGTTATCTTGGTTTTTTTTACAGTTCAAGGTAGAGATGCTTGTGAAATCAAAATGGTGCATCAGGAAGATGCTGGGCTGAAGCGTGAAATGGCAAAACTGGTCTTCTCAAAGGGTATTTGGAGCTATGTATGCAAGATGGAGGCAAATTTGCGGAAGTATGCTCAAAGGACCAAACTTGATGATGACAAACAACCGACTGCTGTAACTCTTATGCAAAAGGTGAGTGTGAATATTGATTACATGAAAAATGTGGCAGTCAGTTTAATAAACACTTATTTCTAGAGTTTGACTTGTTAGGGAGGATCCCATTGAACTTCTTTCTAAGCAAGTTTAAGCTGCCCAGAAAAGGATTGTGACTATCTATCTCTACATGTCACATATATTTTGGAACATAGTATAACTGTCAAGAGGGAGAAAATAATGTTTCCATGAAGTGGCTTCTTGAATATATAGTTGCCGGAATAAATAAAGGTTCTCCAAGATTATGATTGCTTGGATGGTTACAATGCTTTTTAGCAGGGAGCAAGATGCAACAAACTTATCCAAGTTTTGTTCTTCTTCTAGCCTGCCAAGTGGAAGATATCTTTGTATGATGAACACATCCAAATTTAAGACGGGAGTGCACCATCCTAGATTAACTTTTTTATTCTCGTGTTGTATTTGCCTCTTAATCCAGTCACTTCTCTTTTCTTGATCCTTATCGGATCAAAATGGGCAGTTATTTACTGGTGAAAAGATTTTACTCCGAGGAAAATTCTATTTATATTATATACATTTTTTCTGATATCTAGCACATGGATATCCTACAATTGGTGTTATCTGTCTACCTTGTCTGTGACTCTTATTCCCTGATTTTATTTTCGGTGCACAAATCTGCTATTTATTTTGGCTGAAACAGAGTTTTCAGGTTAGAATTGTCTCAATCTCTATTAATAAAAGGATGTGAAATACCAGCCCTTAAATTTTCTCTATGTCAGAATAATGCTCTTTTGTGCACTGACACTAAGCTAAATATTCCATGAATAGGTACCAAGTGGTGTTCGGGAGACTCGGGGAGATGTTGAAAGTCCAATAGCAGATTCCATCATTGGGCCCATCACAGGAAGCGAGGAAGAGAAGGAAAAATTGGCTGCAAATCAATCTAAAAAGAAATTGCTCGCAAAGGGTTTATTGCTGTTAGGTGGAGCTATTTGCATAACAAGAGGTTATTCTTCTTTGGGGGCCAAGCTTGCTGTGGCATGCCTTATAAACAAATTGGTTAAAAAGCATGGTGTTTCTAGAGACATTGTTCAAAAGCAGCTGCTATTGAGGCCACCTGTAGCAGACAGGTAATGTAGATGCATTGGACTACTTCGTATGGATGTCTGGTCTCTTGTTTCTCTAATAACGCAGGTTTGAAGTTTCAATGTCAGTATTTGGTCATCACTGTGTATACCAATGATAGATATACATAGGATTGAATAAGATATCAGTGATATTAGATTCAATAACGTATGCTGGGACTGGACATGATATGAATTTCATTGTCTAAGTGCTCTGTAAACACAATAAAATTCCATTGACTTGAAAAGCCAGTGTCCATATAAGATATAGTTTTTCTTCCAGTAGCAATGTTGATCCGGTACTGCTGTTGCTATTCTAAGGCAGTTATGAAAAGGTAAATGATTATGATTTCATAGCTCTTCAATTGCTTGTAGTGAGTGTTTGGTGGATTTTTAGTTTGAGATTTTTGAGGTCTTAACCCATACTAAAGAAGACATATTTAAGGCACATGGTAAGGTTTTTATGGATATGCACTGCAAATTAGTATTACATCATATCACTGATGTGAACAACTTGAGTTTTGGCAGTGCAGTTATCAAAATAATAATAATAAAAGACCATTTAAATGAATTCTTTAGCTTTGTGTTAGGGTTTTAATATTATTATTTGAATAGAGATGAGAAAATAAAGTGAGCAACTACACTACAATTCTGCTGCTATGGTATGCCATTGTTATAATTGAAGAGTGCAGACATCAGAAAGGATTTAAGGATTTTAAGTATGTAACTCGAAGCTGAATGGTGCTGTTGTGAGATGCAACATCCCGAATAAAACTTGTACTATTCTCGCTATTTGTTATTTTAGTGGAGTTTAATTGGCTTGGCCTTTATTGAAAAACTTGCAGGTGCAGATGCATCTTCTTGGAGGTGAATAGCTGGATTATATTTCAGTCAGTGTTGGATGAACATTACAATGCCAATCTGTTACGAATCATTTACTTTGTGACATTACAAACATCATAGATAACAACACGATGTTTCTTTGCCTATATAAAATGGTTGAAATTGAAAATTTTAGTGAATCAAGTTGATGTCTTATTATATCAGTACAATAATTATTTAAAGATGAATATATGCAGAAAACAGGAGGGATGACCTAATGGGGGAATATTTCAGTAAGGCTGAAATTCTTTGCAGTTGAATTGTTCCAGGATATCGTGAATACGTTTGTGCACTCTTTATCAATGACAATACATCATTGATGTCTTATTATATCAGTACAATAATTATTTAAAGATGAATATATGCAGAAAACAGGAGGGATGACCTACCTAATGGGGGAATATTTCAGTAAGGCTGAAATTCTTTGCAGTTGAATTGTTCCAGGATATCGTGAATACGTTTGTGCACCATTCACAGTGGGTAGCCTATCCTATCCCTCTCTATCAATCTATTTTCCAAGGTTGTCCATTATATCCCTTGTTTTCCTTTGTTGCATATGGGCCACGTTAGGATATCTATTGAAAAGGGCAGAAGTAGCACTTAAAACACAGAATGCCAAGTTCCAAGGTAACTGCTACTGAGTTCTAGCGTATAATAGGCTAGTAAACATCAAGTTGTTGAGTGCAGACAAGTATCTCCTAAAATCATTCTCTTCTTTTTGAGCATTGCCTTTTAACAGGGGAAATTGCTATTTAAATTCACTACTACATTCTTAATAGATGTTACATTTAGCTTCAAAGGTGAAAGTGTAGGATCTATATCCTCCTTGGGAAATTGCAAATACTTGCTATACCATTTTGGAATAGTGGGATTCATCTCTCTCTCTCTCTCTCTCTCTCTCTCTCACACACACACACACACATATATATATATATAAAATGAAAAAATCCAAAAAAATGGAGACCCGTCATTTAGTATTTTGCTTTTGCATCCTTGCTAAAGAAGAAAATGACTCTAGCATTCCAGAGTTTGTCTTCAAAGATAAGGCTTTGGAATGAACTGACCAAGAGGTAAGAGTCATGGAAAATGATGATTAGTGATCATTTTAGTCGAGGGTCAACAATCACTCCTAGAAAATTAAGGGTCTTACAACATGCTCTTAAGACCAAAGGCTTGTAAGCAATTAAAACATTTTAGACCATGGAAAACACTCATTCAGGTTGCAAACAAACTTTCAAGTTAATGGTCCATTTCAGAGCCCAATCTACAAGTATCAAGGTGAAAGTGATTCAGATTATGTTGAGAACGAAATGAAGGTAGAGATATAACAAAGAAACACACATAGATAATGCAAGAAACACAGTAATATAGTAGAACTCAGATTCTATTAATTAATGGAATGCAAAAGATGTAAAATGCAAAGTGCACTAATTATCTAGAATGGTGGTAGCTTATCCATGAAGAAAGAGATGTGTCGGCTACGCTCATTCACAAGAAACTGATTACAAAGAGGCTGAACATACCTTTTACCATATAACATCAATGAGAAAACTCTGAACATCCAAAACCCTAACCCCAAAAGATGAAATGATAAAATGTTTGTGGGCATCGATGTAGTTAGTTGATACGTTAACTTTTCGGGGGTGTAACTTTTACATACGATCTTTGTTTGGGGCGCTCGATATCCTGTCAAAAAGGTTTAGGCGAGAAGTACACATTTCAAACAACTCAGTATCTACCTTTGGCTACGTAAGGCATTGCTGTGCCAAAAAACGTCGTTTAGGGCCTCAAAATGATCTCGAAAGTTTGAGACTTGAAAAATTGTAGAAAAATTGCTATGATGTGGAGCCATTCTGAATTAGTGGAACAGGTGGGTGGCCACCAGTATCCACCTGGATTAGTTCTCCCCCTTAAGGAAGCAATGGTCCCCATTGCGTCAAGTTCCTTCATCAGATGAGAAAACTTCTGCTAAATCTGATTCTTGGTGAGCCACTTGCCCTAGTGAAGAAACTACCATGCTTTGACGACCCGATAGAGTTGGATGTTTTGTTCGCAGGTGCCCTTCGTCCCAGTGTCCATGATTTGATCAATTGTCCCCTGTTCAATACAATCATGATTGAGTTATGTAGGGACCAAGTACTCGACCACGTCCGAAGTGTCTAGGAGAGGTGGAAAATATGGTCGAAGCAGTTCCACATTAAATATGAGGTGAAAGCCAAGGAAAGGGGGGATTCTTAATTCAAAAACATTCTCACCCACAACCTTGGTGATGGTGTAAAACCCATATCAGAGTGGGCAGAGCTTTCGATAGGGTTCTGTGAGGTGCTCTTTCTACAAATGCAACCATACTTTATTTCCCACTTGAAACTTGTGTGGTACCCGATGTTGATTGTTGCGCTGCTTGTACTTGGCATTGACTTTCTACAAAATATCATGAACTTGTTGTTGGATGTGTTGGATTTATTCAAAAAATTTGGCTGCTCGATCAACCTCGGTTTGAGCATGGGAGGAGGATTCTTGTGCAACTACAATGGGCAGAGCTGCGCCAATGGGGGAAAATGGCTAGAACCCCAAGCACACCTGAAAAGGGTTGTGGCCAATAGAGTTGTAGAGGGCTATGCTGTAGCTATGAACATACAGAAGACTCTCATCCCATGTGCGTGGGTGTTTGGAATTGTACATCCTTATGATATGAACAATCATCTTGTCGACTACCTTTGTTTGTCCATCAGTCCTTGGGTGGATGACAATCGATTTGATCAGCTTGGTGTCCATCATTGACCATAAGTTGAATCATAAAGTGCTCAAGAAACCACTGTCTTGATTTGAAATAATGGTTTGTGAGAACCCAGATGAACTCAAACACGCTCAAAGAAGAGCTTAGTTGTAGTGTCCCCAAGGTCGAGCCCCGTTACAGATCGTGATATATGCAATGAATTGTAAATGTGTTCTATAGGCTGGTGAGCCAAGTTTTGTATAAGCTGGAAGGCTTATGTGGTTGTTAGGCCAGGAAACCTAAGTGTTTGAAGGCCAGGAGCCTGCTGTTGTACTTGTATGTATGCAGAATAATCAATAAAATATAAACACCGCCAGGTGCAGACTGACCACGATAAATGAGTGAAGGGGGACTGAGCGTCCACAGAGTGGGCAAGGAACTAGGGGCTGGAAGGTGGGAAAGGGTCTGAGTGAGGAGCCTAGGGGCTTAAACCTGGAAATAATATTTTAATATTGTTTCAAAAAGTTGTGTGCATCACATGTTTTTATCCTAAGTCCTTTTGGAAGGACACGTGAATTCCCAAATGGTGGGAGGAACGCGTGCTGGTGGAACGCATGCAGTTCCTAGGGTGACAAGTGTCAACCCTAGTGCATGCAAATAAAACAGACGAAGTAAGCCGTGAGGGGGGGGGGAGCTCTCATCCATTCGATCCGACTTCCCTGAGGGTGATCAAGGGAAGCCAGTCTGCAAGAGACCCTCGTGTAATTCTGATACAAAAAAGAAAGCCTGTGTTTGTCCTGAAGAATCTGTGTACACCCCTGTCCAGAGCTGTGGAGTCTGTGTCTGATTCTGAGAAATCCCGTGCGTGTAACCCCAACATACGTGAAGCCTGTGTTGATTTTGGGGAAGAGTCTTGCTTGTTCGGGAAAGCTGAGCGAGCCTATGCAAGCATTCCCTGTTCCGAAGCCGTGACTGTGAAGCCATCCTGTGATTGTCGAATCCAGTTTTTGGAGAGCCTGTGTCTGTTTTCCCGTGGAATCGTTGAGACTACGCAGTACTGGATTGCGTGAGGCTTGTTGGCATGTGAGCGACTCCCTCCAGGTGAGAGAGTGCACAGAGGAAGGAGAGAGCTCTTGGAAGGAACCCTGTAGCTGCAACAGAACCCGGAGATTTCCGGTCCGGTTTGTTCCTGTAACCCAAGGTAAGGGAGACTGACAGTCGAAGGACTGTCCAGGTGACAGAGAAGGTGCACTCTCTTGGGGTGGAACAGGCATGTGGGGAATGAGGGTCTGTGGGCAGTGAGCGTGGGAGATTCCTGGAGAGCATTCTTCCCGGTGGTTGTGTGTGACTGAATTCCCTGTAACCTCAGCCTGAGTCTGGATTCCTTGCCTTGGGGTGGAGCTCAGTCCCAGCTCGGGGGTGACTCACTGTTGAGTTGAGGAGCAGTGCGGTCTACGGCTGGGAGGTTCGTGGAAGCCCTGCATTTGGTTGGTGGATTCCACCATTGATAAAGATAAGTATCTGAATTATGCTTTGATCATGTTTTGCATGACTGAGTTGTTTATGTATCATGTTTTCTGCTGTGTATATGAAATAATATGATAAGGCTAAATGCTTGTTGAATATAGCAGTAATTCATATGTTTTACTCTGAGTTAAATGTATTACTTTGCTTGAATACATGTGTTTATATAATTTCAGTATGAGTTATGTAAAAGTCCGTGTACAGATTGATTTGTAGAGAGGTTTGAATGCCTCGGTAGTGAAAAAGGGTACACTACATTAGTAGTGGCCTCGACTGTGACACTCTTCTTGCATGGTGTCAAAATTGTCATCTTTGAGAATCAATCAATGACCACGGAGACACAGTCATTATCATGCTTGGTTGAAGGTAGACCGAACATGTAATCCATGGAGATGGATTCTCAAGGCCTATTAGGAGTAGGCAGAGGAGTGTTTAGCCCTTGTTTCTTAATGGTGGGTTTGACAATGGCGCAAGCAGTGCAGGATCTGATATACTTGTTGACATCTCGTTGAAGCTTCGACCAATAAAAATGCTTTTGCAGTACTGTGTTGATGTCTGGAAAAATTCTTGGCAGCCAATGTGGAGAAATTGCTCGATCAAGGCCCCAATTAGGCTTATACTCGTTTGGGATGGCAATCCTCACTGGTATGTGGGTCTGATTGCCACTAAGGGGGATTTGCTCCTTGAAATGAAACTTTCCTTGAAGCTCTTCTAAACTACTATGCTGAAAAACAAAGAACTAATCTATCTCTATTCTAAAACTATACTATCCTAATTGAGATATAGAAGTAGTTCGTAGTATCCCAATTAGAAACAAAAAGAATAACATAAATTGAGCATGGGATAAACTTAAGCTACCAAGTCATAGAAATAGTTCATATAACCTGATAACAATTAAAATGAATATACGTTAGCGTTAACTCAGTAAATAATTACCGAGAAAAGCACAAATGTGTATACTCACGCTCAACATGGAGGATTAATGGAAATTGAACATTGAGATAAAGATAAGTTGTATAATTCACATCGCTAGGCAACATTTAAAACAAATACATATCAATGATCATCTTAGCAAAAAGTTACTAAGAAATCACAATCATGCATACTCACATTTGATGGCTAATTAACAAATTCAAACCAACCATGAAATATAGTTTATCACAAGTTTTAAATAAACATAAGTTTGCATGAATGCCAATACTGCGCTATATGCGAACTCGTACATATCTGGAATAGAATTTGTCAATAAAATGGAGCATCTTTCATTATACTCAAATCAAATAATGATATCAAATCCGAATAGAATTAATAGACTTTAGAGTCTTCCACCATATCCTTTAAACTTGACAGTGGTGTACAAACCTTGATTATTAATTTCTAACTGAAAGATTCAAATAATTTCGAGAAAGAGACTATGATAGCACAAGCCTCTTCTTGCCTCAGGTCCAACCTTCAACTCCTTTTTCCAAACCTTGATTATTAATTTCTAACTCAAAGTTTCAAATAATTTCAAGAAAGACTATGATAGCATGGGCCTCTTCTTGCCTCAGGTCCAACCTTCAACTCCTTTTTCCAGGTCCTCCCCCCTCCATTTCTATCTGTACTCGTTTTTTTTATAACCATGCGACTTTGTTTTTTCTCTCCTTGATCTTAGGTCTCAAATCTTTCATTTACAACAACCAATTATATTTAAAATTCAAATCAAATATGAATTCATTAAAATTGACTCTGAATTAATTAAGATAAATTAAAACCAAGATCTAAAAATAGAAACCAAAATCTAATAAGATAATGGAAAAAACAAACAAAATCTAAATTATTAAATAAAATTAAAATCTAATAATAAAAACTAAAATCTAAAATAATAATAAAAACTAAACTTAAATAAAATAAAACTAAAAACTAAACTAAATGAATTAATATAAAATTAAAAACTAAATTAAAGTAGTTAAAACAAAATTAAACTAAATTACAGTTAAGTAATAAAGTTAAATTAAAAATGCCCAAAAGGATTGGATCCAATGGTGAAAAGCGAGGAGTTTTTCACCGTTGGGTAAGGTTCAATTCCCATGAGGGTCTAACGTGGAGCCATGGGGGCACCTTGAGGTAGTGGTTGAACGTGTGGTTGGACCCAGAGATATTATATTAAATAATATTGTGACCCGTGCACACTAAGTGAATCAAAGCCCACCTCCATGTCTTCCAAATAAAAGTCCCTAAGGTGTAGGACAATCAATGATAGGGTGCGCTGTTAAGGCACTCTGTGATGTTAAAGTCACCGGTTCAAAACTTGCATGTTAACTAATTCTGCATAATTGTGATTTGATTGCACTTAGGTTATTTTTATCATTGCATAATTTTTTTTTGTCGATTTGGTTTAAAACCAACGAACTAGTGACTTGTCTAAATGCGTGGCATTGACATATGTTCTTATCTCCTCGAAGATTTAATGGGATGTCAAATCTGAACCAATTCCTTTTCTTAAAATGGTTGACACCTTATCCTAGAATCATTACCTTCCTTGTTATCATGTCAATCACTAAATGATGATCTGATGGCAATGAGTATGTCAACCATGACACAACAAACCTTAAATTTGCGTAGGATTCCATCTTTCATGTGTCAGTTTGAGAAATTATTACTGAATTGCTGAGTTGGTGAAACTAGTTTCGTTATCTTATGACTATTACCAGTGATTTGATTATCTCTCACCTTCCCTTACTACTGTCATATATGAAATTTGGTGAAACGATCTTTCCTCAGATCACTGTTAAAAAATCTAAGTCCTATGGCTTTGGGTCACAGGCCACAATAGAGCAACGCCCTAAAAGACTTCTCTCAAACTTTAATTAAACAATTAGTTGAAAGTAACTACCTACAATAACTAACTTTCAGAAGAAAGGAAATAGAACATACCCAGACCCTATCGTTTCAAGTCGATCCCGCTCGAGGGCTTCCACTCCAGAACTCCATAATGATCTTCTGAAAGTCCTGCAAACAAAGAAGTATGCAACTGCAATAAAGTAGTTATCCGCTAACTAACTAAATATAATCGATTTACTTTCTATGTTAGATCAAAATAAAATACAACTAATCTCACCAAAACCATGAATTAACAAAGAGAAGTGGACGAGAACGAGAGTTCTTTTATTGATAACAACAAAAAAGGTTGGTTACAACCTATAACCGCTGCGACACGATCCCAGAACCAGGCTCTAAGTTCCTCCACCCAAGGCCTAAGATGAAAAATACTACCTCCAAAGTTTTGTGTTGTAGCGGGTCCTAGGAAGCGATGGACTTCTTTCTGACGAAATAAAGGGAAATACAAATCCTAAAAACAAGGGTTTTCAGGGGGGGAAAGACAATGTCAGAAATATAGGGAAACAAGGGCTTGCAGGGCTATAAGGAAACTGCCAGCATATGGCTACATCTCTTTGATCTGATTTTATACTTCCTTTTGACAATTGGAGTAGTTATGCATGGGCTATATGAGGTCGGGAACCTAGAGAACCCATCAACTTCGCCCAAAATGTCGGGATTAATTATTTTTTTGAGCCAATTAAACATGTATGCAGGTTGCTAACTAGCAAGACACGTATGTACGCGCGCTGTTTTAAGTATAGTCGCGTACATCTAGAAAAGTAATATTTTTAAATATGTTTTTAGGGAGGAAAAAGGGGATTCAACTCCTATAAACATGGAAATGGATGTAACTGAGGCCAATGAGTCGTCATGAGAATATGATGTGTCAAATGGTGCTATAATAGATGCCCCCTAATGTGTGAGGTCATAATAGGAACCGATGGCCAAAGTACATTACAAATAGTCATGAAATTGTGGAGGGGCCATTGGGTAGGAGTAGTTGGAGACCAATCCTGGAAAAATACCTACAACATAAACAAGTAAAATACTCTCTTCTCAAGTTGGGCATTCCCATGCTTGAGTGTGATGTAAGCATGGCCGCCAAATCAAGTACACTGCGGATCCATGAGTAATGAAATCATAATTGATGTCCATGGCCACAAAAGCTATACATAGTGGATCCATGTGATGTATAAAAGTAACAATTATGGCCACGAGAAAATACACAATGGATCCATGCAAAATAGTGGATCATAGCCACGAATGGATACATAGTGGAGCTATGTCTTCGAATCAAAATAGAAGATATATGGAACCAATGGAGTGAACAAACTGATTCTTTGCAAGTACCAATGTCAAATAAGGGTGGTACAATCAATACAAGTCTGGTAGGAGCAAAACAAATGTGATGCTCATACTTCACTCGAAGTCTTCAAAAAAATCTGCCATGGTATGAGTCTACACTATGTGAATACATGTGTTGGAGTCGAACATAGTGAGACACCCTTTGATTACCGATCATTGATGTATACCATTATCAAACGCAAGACAACCCATCGATAATGATAATGGGTGTCAAGGTACCTAGTACAATCTAACAAGTGTCAATAAATGTGTTGATGTTAACACCTGATAGAATCTATCGAGAATGTGAAATTGATGTATTCCCACTGTCAATAGCGAGGGAACCTGCCACTGATGACTGCAAACCCCAAGGTACTAAAAATAACTCTAGATCCCTCTCCTAGAGTAAGATGTGATGACGTCGATAGGAGGAGATTAGTTGGAAGGAAGGCATTAAGGAATCCTCCATCATCCAACACGAGGAGTAGTAGAAGGCCAAATATTTGGAAGGACTCAAATGAAAAAATTGAAAGGACCACATCGAGGTACGACTCTGACATGTTCCAGATGGAATAACACATGACATAGACTCTATGAATAGTAGCCAATGCTGGAGACTACTAACAAAGACTAGGAATCCACTAATGGGGTCAAATGGAAACCAAGGTAATGTATGAATCCCTATGTGCGATAATAGTTGTTGATGTCGAACACAAGGGAAACCACTTAGTCAATGAACAATGGTGGTTCGTCATCTGTTGAGCTCAAGGTTAACTATCAATGATGTAAATAGGCCCAAGGTGAAACTCTAGGTCGTACTCTTAGAGTAATATGTCGTAGTCGATAAGAACAAACCCGCCAACAAGAATTCAATGGGGACCTTCTATACTAGCACGAGTGAGAGACAACGATACTTGTGATACTGAGCAATACTTGATTGACAAGTCGACGACTTGAAAAGTCAAAGGTTTATGCAGAATGGCCGACATATGCTGACTTCCCTTAAACATAGACATGACACAGACCGACTTAGGCAGCATGGATTATAAACTAGGATACGTTTGTGATAGAAGAGGCATCGACAAACACTCCATAACCAACCAGAGGAGATTTTGCTAAAAAACGAGAAAAAACGGTCTCCTAAAGCCATACTAAACCCAATAATGAGGAAGGACTCATACAATTGTGTTCTGTTCATGGGCGACACAAGTAGATTCCATATATAAAAGATTTAGATTCATTCCTATCCTTCTTTTTTATTTTATTTTATTTTTTTGTCTTTTTCATATTATAAAGCTTGAAAAAGAATAAAAGAATGCTATGGTACAATGGAGGAAATGAGTGTCGCAAGTAAACAAACTAGTTCCAAGCGCAAGGAACATACCTATGCTCAATGCAAGAAAAACATGTGCAGGATATGGACACTTGGGGGAAAGCTTCCTCCAGGGATACAAGTGTCAAGTCCCAAAGGATAGTATTGCAAGACTAGCGGCTTTTCAATAATGCATATACAAGTGGCTATATAACAACAAGTTGATGCTGACATTAGGCCCAAAAAGCGTGAGTAGTCAAAATTCAATGCAAATATTACTCAACACAACAATTTTTTTGGAAGCCCCGTGGAAGTGCCAGCAATAGATGAGAAGAAGATATGAAACTTCAATGCAAAGTTATGATGGGACTATACATGGCTTCCGAGCCTACGAAAAATGTGCAATGGGTGCCAAAATGGCTAGTGAGGAGCTAACTAGGGCACCCATGAGGAGGTAAGCTATACCATCCGTAAAAAACACCTTTGAAGATACTTTAAGGTATAATGTCACAACGAATGGGGTTGATCCTAAGGAAAGTATGTGATCAATACAGATAAATGCATAATGCAGCCGGAATGAAACCTACCCTACATGCTGGTAAAGAGCACAATACCATTCGAAGAAGTCGAAATAATGGCACCAAATATAACAATATTTGTAGAAAAAATATCTCCCAAGGATAACTGCGCAAGAAAACATCTCCATGCTACTCGCGTTAATTTAAATGGTTTAGAAATGTTAAAAGGGGGTAAAAATATAGTAAAAAAGGTGGAAAATGGGTTAAAATAGGTGAAAAACTCATTTTTACCATGTCATTTCACTTTTTACCAGTTGGAGAACATTGGGAGCCCTTTTTACCCTTCAAACATCCAAGGATCGGTACAAAATGCATAGAGCTTAGATCCATTCTCGTTCATTTCATCCATAATTTTTTTATTTTGATGATTTATTGAGTGTAGAAATATTTTTTAAGTGTCGCATGAAGATGTACACGACCTTGCTCAACACAAGCTGCGTACATATGCTACTGTCATAACTGATAGTCGCGTACATCTATTAAAAACCCACAAATCAAGGACCTAACTCAAAATAATTAATGTTTGCAGGATGTTAATAGAGTGGAGGGAGAGAGAACATGGAGAAGTTGATAATGAGGTCATGGATGACCCATAAACTCAACAAGCCCTCTGCTGATGCAAAGTTTATAATTTTTTTTTATTGCAACGGGATTAGGGTGCAACGAAGACTGCTTGAAACTCTGATTGATTACCGAGAACCAGAGGTAGATGATTTTATGATAAGGGGGCAATCACTAATAATCGAAACAGAGGATATATATTTCTTTATTAGGCTACCTTATCGACGAGATGTGGTGAACTTGAAGGGAAAATGATCCATTGGTTTAACGATCAATAAAAACATCGCTCTATATTTCTTAGCTGAGACATAGAAGGTTGGGAGTCAACTCCCGATAAGACAGATGGAAAACCTTGGTTTAAAAGTCATTGTGTTGATGATTTCCGAATTTGCCTCATTACATCAAGCGTCAAGGACAATGATGTATTATGCACAAGAATGGTTGATGCCTATATTATATGATTGGAGCACCACACTTATAACATGCATGAAGGCCTAGTTGACAGGATGCAAGCATGTCAAGATGAAGAAATTCAACTTTGGAAGCCTCTTATACTGCTTTTTCTTCGAGAGAGTACCTATGATGAGTCAAAGAGTGGAAATCCATCCAAATTATTTGGGAGATGGCACGATGGACCAATGGAATGAGGTATTTCCCAAACAGGGAGGAGGACTTCTAAGCGATCCTTGGGATGATGCATTTTTTACTTGGTGGGAGCGCCAAGTGGTTGTGACTGAGGATTATCCTTATACAGGGATCGACTATCGCAACAACCCAGAGATGCCTATACCTCCTAACACTATGGAGATATCGGTAAAATATTTTTTCTTTTTTAAATGATTTCATTTTTTATAATTTTATGGTTAAGCAAAAATAAATATTTTGTGTGGATCAACCAAATAACATGATTGTCTGATCATATAGATGTGGGACCGGGGCGTCCTGATAAATTTCCTCTGCATGGATGAAGTGGTCATGATGGTCAAATGTGTGGAGATGTCGACCGAGTACTAGATAACGTCCAAAGGAATCTAGATAGATTGGTGCGAATGGTGCCGATGGTCCAATTCGAAGATTTGTCGGAACACATGCAACACCATGTAATTGGAGTACCAAGGGCTTGGGTGCGACTCTTTCCCTGTCTAGCCAATGCCATTGTTTGTTATGAGAGACATGCTGAGGGAAGGGTAGGGCCCTTAGGACCATGATTTAGAGATCATGTATATTTTTTGTATTATCAGTCCCTACAAAGGACAATCGAGACTAAGATCCTTTTTTGGAACATGATCCACTTTTGTATTTGATGATGATATATATATATATATATATATATATATATATATATATATATATATATATATA
>SNQJ01S0000975.1:221532-311020 GCA_010110895.2 Picea sitchensis
ATATATATATATATATATATATATATATATATATATATATATATATATACACACACATGATATTTTTGTCTCAATGATAATGTGCATACGATTTGATTATATACAAATACAATTTTTGTGTGCTTCTGTTTCAATGTGAATGATATAAATGCCAATTTAACACGTAGTTAGCAAATGCATCACTTAAATAATTATAAATTCTTGGAACATGAACATAAGTAATATAATTGAAAAAACACTCCAAAAAATGTACCCGTAGGAAATGACGACGTAGCATAGGATTCTGAATATGATATTCACCATTCAGCCGGGATACTACCAATTGAACGTCTAAGAAAACTTCTAAGGACCGAATGCGATTCACAATAGAGTCACAAAGTAGTTCAATAATAACGCTATACTCAGCCACAATATTGGTGGAAGGATCAAGACAAGCACCTCCCCAAACAACCAACTAAATTGTGGGTGAATAAATCACCCAAGTGGCGGAATCCAAGTTTTGAGTGTGACGGCTGGTGCCATCGACGAATCCTACAAATGTCAAAAAATCTCATGACATATGCCAACCAAGTAGAAGCACCATAAACACCACTCACACAAAAATAGATCTATGCTACCACTAAATAAAATAATGTACAAAATTCACAAGAAGGACATGTGGGTGTGACTGCTTAAGAGTAATACTTCTTAAGGTAGGGCCCATTTCTGGGCTCTGAAAGCGCATTCCCTTCAAAATCCTCAATCTCATAGGATCCTTTCCGTAGGGCGCGTATCACAATGAATGGGCCGTGCCATGATGGATTAAACTTACTTTACCCCAAGGTGGATTTGTCCTGGTCATAGACCAACACAAGGTCCTCTTCAGAGAAGACTTTGGGGTGTACAAACTTATCGTAATTAGCCTTGACACGCTTCTTGTGTGCCTCATTTTCTATAGCAACACCTCGACATTGCTCATCAAGATACTCCAAATAAACAAGACACTTTTCCATTTCAGTCATGTCAGGAAGGATCTCTATAACAATCTTAAGCAAAGGAATCTCACATTCAATAGGAAAAACTGCTTCTTCCTCATGGACAAGTTGAAAAGGAGAAAAGCCCATTGTAGTTTTGACTGAGGTTCGGTAGAACCACAATGCCAGGTATAACATCAAATGCCAATTTTATTGGCTCGCGTTGAAAATTCTTTGCAAAATGATTTTCAGGGATTTATTCACAGCTTCAACTTGACCATTCTCTCGGGGATAGTAAGGAGACGAATGCTCCTACCTAAAACCTAGTTTTGATGCTAATTCAAACATCACGTGGTTTTGAAAGTGTCTGCCATGGTAAGTGACAATCTCTTTTGGAACCCTAAACCTAGCTATAACCTAATTAACAACGAAAAGCGCCGCGGTTTCACCATCATTAGCAAACGTTGGCATGGATTCCACCCACTTTATAAAATAGTCTATAGCCACTATGATATAGGGATGCCCCCTAGCCGAAACTTGGTGACATGTAATAAAATCAACCACCCACTTGGTGAAGGGGTCGACAATGATGATAGAAAACATAAGAGCAAGATGTGTATACATATTTTTAGAAAATATTTGGCAATGGTGACATTTCTTAACCGCTTCTACACAATCTTTAAAGATTGTTGGAAAAAAATACCCGACACACAAAATATTTTGGGCAGATGACTGCCACATGCTCCACTATGGAAATCATTCAAAACCAAATCCACTTCATCGTGAGTGAGACAACGACAAAGAATTGAATCTACTCCTTGACGATACAAAGTGTCACCAATAATGAGATAGTTCTTCACCATGTGGCGAATCCGTCATCGATTATCTCATGAGAAATGCGAATGAAACTTTAAAGTATGGAGATATATGATAATATCCTTGTACCAAGGATCAGACAAAGAGATGAGGAATATATACTTATCTGGAAATGAGTCAATATTTGCAACATCCTCCTTCTTTGCTAAAAAATCTGACATAAGTTTAATGAAGGCTAAGGACTTTTTGGATTTGGTAGAAGAAAAATCCAAATCAAACTCCTGAAGCACAAAAATCCATTTGTTGTACTTCCCTCTGATTATTTTCCGAGTCAACACATATTGAAAAGGATTAACATCAACGACGACGACTGTCTTGCGTATAAAAATGTAATTCCGAAGATGATGAACATCATGGAAGACTGCTCATCCCAACATCTCAACATGTGAATAGTTTAGTTCAAGACCAACCAAGCCATGAATAAGATAATAGATCTCCTTGATCTTATCATCTTCCTAAACTAACACTATGCCAATAGAAAATTCTACTACGGCAAGGTACAACATGAAATCTTTATTGTAGTCGCGAGGACTAAGAAAAGGGGCTGACATTAGAGATTTCTTCATCGCATCGAATGAATGCTACGTCGATTCATATCAGAAAAAGGGGATTCCCGACTTCAAAAGACGCATAAATCCTTTTGTGATATAAACATATTTTGGTACGAAATGCTGAAGGAAATTTTCCTTTCCTCGTAGGCTTTGAAGTTGGTGCACGATACACGAGGGAGGAAACAAAAATATTGCCTCAACCTTCAAAGGGTCGACCACAATCCCTTTGGTTGATATGATAAACTCCAAAACATGCCTTGAAGTAATGTAGAATATGCACTTATGAGGATTCAAACAAACTTGATAATGCCAACACCTTTTAAAGACAAGGTGGAGGTGTAACATATGTTGCGCTCTCTTGTGATAATGAACTATAAGATCATCTAGATAAGCCTTCACTATGTGTTTAAAATCATTGAAAGAAAACATCATTGCCCATTGAAAAGTCGCTCCAATATTTTTGAGGCCAAAGGGAATTTTCTTGTATGCAAAGGTTCCCCAAGGATAAATAAAAACAGTTTTATGTTGGTCATCGGGCAAGATTTGTATCTCGTTATAACCAAAAAAACCATACATGAAAGAGAAAATTTCACTTCTTGTGCATTCGTCGAGGATTTGATTGATAAACGACTTAGGAAAGTTATCTTTAGGACAAGCTTTATTTAAATCTTGGAAATCTATGCAGACTGGAATGGTACCTTGTTTCTTGTCAACCAGAACGGGGTTGGATACCCATTCTGTCAATGAGACTGGATAGATAAAGCATTCCTTAATAAGTTTATCTACCTTAGCCTTAATCACTTATGCTTTCCTAGGGCTCATTGGTTGCAACTTTTGTCGAACTGGTTTAGAATTTACATAAGTTTGTATCTCATGCTGGACGATCCGAGGATTGATCCCCCAATATTTCCTTATAATACTAGATGAACACGTCACAAAAATCCTTAAAAAGGGTTGTATATGAACGAATCTCTTCTGGAGAATATGATGCCCCCATAAATACATTTTCCACAACATCAGGGGTCTTGGAGATATTGATCGGGACAGTCTATGAAATATTTGTCATGTTCGCTTCAACATATATGCCCTGAGTTGGCAAACCGTTCAATGGACGATCAACATCTCTGATCATTGATCAAAATTATCTTTTATATATGTGACTCAACTCAGGAAGGAAACAATACCTACGCTGTAAGCCTTCCCAAGGCCTTTCAAGACTTGTCATAGCCTTTAGGATCGACACATTCGAAGGG
Organism: Picea sitchensis; assembly: GCA_010110895.2. Classification (NCBI taxonomy): domain Eukaryota; kingdom Viridiplantae; phylum Streptophyta; class Pinopsida; order Pinales; family Pinaceae; genus Picea; species Picea sitchensis. The sequence goes on from SNQJ01S0000975.1 coordinate 225,166, forward strand.
AGGACACTGTCCAAACAATCATGATAGTTGGAAGAATTAAGAGCCCATGCAGGCTCTAGGAAGGGATCCACTTCCTCCATCAAGGCACAAGATGGATATTCGTCTACAATATCTTTTTGAATGGCCTGATAAGCTATATCCGCTGCAGAAAATGGCATTGCCATTCCGATATGTTCCGATCTGTCCCGCAAGGTCGACGGGGGAGGAAGAGTCCACGAGTCTTGAAAGTAAGAAGTTCAAAAGAATATGAAAGGAAAGATATCAGATTTTTTATAAACTATTCAAGAACAATCAGAACATAATTAACGTCTAATGATAGTGCTGGAAAATTGAAAGTACCCATCTAGAAAGGATACATCCCGACACCCCAATTTGCAGGTGCCCACTGCGAATTGTCAAGCAAAGGAACTACAAATACTGGTGATACCGTAGGATCCACACGAGTGGCTGAAAATTGATCGATAGTGAAAATCCTCCCCTCATGAGGGAAACATAACACATTGAAAACCATGAAAACTATGAATATCATTACATATGTCCAGCTTCTTCCCAAGAGCAGATTATAGTCGAGAGGTGTGTCGACCACTTCTACTTCAACACAAACAATTTTTCCCTCTAATTGAATAGGGAAAGAAGGTATAATATCATGTGGTCTAAACGAATGACCATCAAATGATGTAAGCAAGGTAGGAGAAAGAGATAACTAGGTGCGTTGATAGCTCTCCAACATGATAATGACACGACACACGTCGAAGCGCCTTCATCCACCACAGTGTGAAAAATATTTTTCAAACATGAGTTCGTAGTGTAAACCAATACAATCTGGAATGCAATGTGATATGGAAGGAGAGGCTTGACGACAAAAGTGTTAGAAATGATGGAAAATGAGTTAGAGGGTTCTGAATCCCCTAAAGCAGACAACAATGCGTTTCTTTGCGATGGGAAACTCTGGAGAGCTTCTACTATGGACATAACGCAAGGTGTTTGGGCCAAATCTTCAACAATTGAATATTTTTGAGCCGCTCTAGCGTTTAGATTGTATGATGTCTGTTTCAACACACCTTTCAGTATGCGAAGCATTGGGTCTACTATTGGTTTCTCTATATGGAGAGATTTTGATGGTTTTGGTAATTCCTTATCCTTTTTTGCAGACTCAAGATTCCCGTAATCATGAGTTCTAGTTTGCAAATTAAGATCCAACTTCATCATATAAACATTTTATGTTCCAGATTCTGGTGTGGGGGTATCAACTTGGTTTCCCCCATCTGTATTAGGTGCCGAGGAAGTACCCTGCGTTAAATTACGACCTTGTAGAAATGGGTTAGTCAAAACAATAGTCTATTGCTGCATTAACAAGCGTTGGGATTCCTTGAGTTTGGGACAGAGGTGAGTGAGGTGATATTCTTTGCAAATTTTGCAAGAAAAATTCACCTTCCTCTTTTCATTCCCCCCCTCCCCCTCCAACCCCTTAGCATTATAACCAACCTTTTTATCGCTGCCCCCACTACCTTTCTTTTCTTTTTCCTTTAGGTTGTTAAGGATCCTTTGGAGGCATCGACTGCACTCTATGTACCTCCAATGACTCGGTAGTTGGGGTAGTTGGACTAAGGGTCTGACCAGCCGCAGTTTGTTGAATAGACAAATACTGCATCTAATTAGAAATCAGATTTGCGGATTTTCTTTGCATTGAACCGACAATACCATTGGTATGTGGTCCTGATTTCGATTTTGCCAAGTCAAGAGTCGATCGTGGCGCATATAGAATTATTTCATAGAGCATGCTTGACTGAGAGTAAATGGATCTAACTGATACTCTCTAAAGGTCTCTAGCTTCTCTATGAACACTCCTAAAGTCACCACATCCTTAGAAATATAAGGGAGTAATGACTTCAGGAACCATTCTAAAAGAAATTCGGAAGGAACCATGGCCTTAATCAAACTTTTCCGTCTTCTCAATTCTTGGATGTGATAGGAAATGTGAGTGGCTTTATTTTGTTCAAAATTATCCAAAATATTTGTGCCAACATCATATCGGGCAGAGAGTTGGAAATGATTATGAAATACCATAGCTAGATCACTAAACATTTCAAAGTTCAACCACTCCAGCTCTATAAACCATGTAGCAGCGTTTCCTATGAGGGCACGTTGGAATAATCCTAACTGAATGGAGTCATCGTTCAATGAATTAGAGGAGCACCATAAATGAAACGTCTTTACATGATCTCCAAGGTCTTCACCACTCTTATCTTCAAATTTTGGTATATCGGAAGGAATTTTGGTAGGAATCAAAGGCCAATTAGGGTTATGATGAATCAAATCATTCATTAACTTGGAAAGATTTGGAAAATGAAGAGTTTCCAGAAAGGGTAGCCTAGGATGCGACATCGAGGCACGAAACATAGGATTAATAAACCCTAAATTGGTAGCCTGCAAATAAGGCCTTGGATTGAAACTGGCACAAGATTTTCAGGAAGAGTTTGTGGATGGGCCAGAGCTTGGATGAAACGATGTTGGCTCTGGTTAAGTGGAGGAAAACCTCAAACCATATGGTTCTCGAAAGGAAAATCATGGTTTCCTCCTCTTGACCCTCCCTACGAAGGAAAAGCTCCTTTCATGGGGACATTCTGACCAAGAAATGGGTTTCTCCCTTGTGAGGGAAAAAAACCTTGCATGGGATTCCATTGACCATGGAAGGGGTTCCCCCCCGGTGACACCGTAGATGAGGTGAAAGGATTACTTTCGAAACCACCATACAATGTGAATAGAGTCGAAGTAGTCAACATGCTAGCGAATTGAAATCCACTATCCTTAGAACCACCCCATCTTGTGAAAGGTTAGGGGAAAAATACAGGAATGACCCGTTCCCTATAGAGGGAAACTACAGATAAATATGACCTCCGCTCCAAGGAAGAAATTGGTAGGGGATAGACGAACTCCCCACACCAATGTTATAAGTTTGGGACAATGACTAAGAACCAGTCAAGATGCTTTGCATGATCATCAATGACATACCAAATGAAAAAGCATTTGTTGTTGAAGGTAACGACATGACTGAACTCAAAGGGTGAGTGGAACCAATGATCAATGGGGTGGAGCCACTGATTGATGTGGGTATGGTGGACTTCACCACACTTTTTGTTTGGTTAGAGACACCAGGGGGAAGAATTCCTCCTATGACTATTGCTGACGCGGGATTTGCTGGGACTCCCGACAAAGACACTTCTGAAGTGCCTTCCATTACATCCCACAGAAGGGGACTACTGTCAATGAAGTTTGACCCAGGAGCCAAAATTTTCCCAACAATTGGAGCCATACAATTACAACCTCCAGAGCATAGGCGTTAGTTTATGCAGGTTCTGTATTTATGATCTAGACTGGACTGGTTGATACAAAAGTGCTAGATTGGTCAAGTCAATGCCTAAGAGGAGGAGGTGGAGGATTGACCTCTACTTATTCTTCAGGTAGAAGGCATTGAAGTCTCTTTTATGGACGAGGCATTTGGTAAGCCAATTTGAGTTGTTAGCTCTAAGTGATTACCCACACCTTCCTAGGAATTCTACAATTGCAAACACACCACTAGAAAATCCCTAAAAGAAACAACAATCACAAACTACTTTGCCAATATCTCGACTCAGGTGGATTAGGTCTTGAGGTTGCGATAGTAAAAAAGGAAGGAGGGGACCTTCCGGATGAAGGCACAGGTTGATTAAGTCCCATGGACCAAGAAACAATGGAGTGAGAAGAAGTTACCTTGACCTCCACTAACCAGCCTTATCTGACGTAAGTACCCATGCTTCGTAGGGCACCCTCCAACAATACTGAGAAGTGTGATACTAAGTTCTCCCTAGGTACCATGAGAAACCCCTCGTAGTCACCTCTGATATCCCTAGGAAACACAACTAAGGTCACCAAATCGCAGTCAACCTCCGTGGGGTACAGTTGATAGTCGAGATTGAATGTATGGGTAGGGTAGCTAAGATCGGAGCCTCGAAAGCGCTGCCTCTCACGGAGGTAAGGGCACTGATGAAACCCCCATTATATGATATTTCCACTACACTCAGTTAAGCCTTAGAGGGGTTATCTCCTTGACTTGCCTTTGCACGACCCCGTGTTTAACTCCCGTGTTAGAGGTGTTTCCCGAATATACTTATACAAAATTGGGTTTTGTACTCCCTAGCTCAGACTCCTAAGTTTGTTTTTGGCCTTGGAGAAATTAACTCTCCAACCTAAACCAAGGCCCTAGCCTAAACTTGTTTGTTTACGCTAATAAAATGAAAATATATAATTTATTTTAGTTATTGTTCATTTATAGGCTGTTATTTACTCAAAAAGGGCGTGGAGTGAAACTAAATGATGTTTTGATGGACTCAACATAAAAACACTTAATAACAAAGATGCAAAATGAAATTCTTCACTGAAAATGAGGGTGTAAATAACGCTTTAGAATTTAACCATAAAAAACTCTTTCTTTCAGTATGCAATGAATGCAATTTTTCTTTTAGATGCATTGCACCTACTTATGCAACTTTCAGATGCAAGAGAACTAACAAGATTGAAATTCTTTTCTTTTTATAACGACCTACTCATAACCAAAAATAACTACATTTTCAAAATAAGAGAAAAATGTATAACATGCCTAAGTGCCAACAAATGAATTATTTTCTTGAAAAATTAAAAGACAAGGGAACAAAAGAAGAAAAACTAACAACAAAGGTTATTTTTTGTCTTTTTTGTTACTATAAGGAAATAAAATGCAACTAACATGCAATTTTATGTTTTATTTTATGAACAAAGGAAAAGAAGGAAAAAAGGAAGAAATAAGGCAACCTATGGTCACTGGAAAACAACAAAGAGTTGGAAGAAAAACACAACCACACAAAGACTAACCTTTCAACCTACCTAAGAACCTTATACACAAACAAACCAAACAATTAGAGAGTAAGAACATTTTAAGAAAAAACTTAACTTTACAAATGCTTGAGACAAGTTTCAAAGACACAAAAAACCAGAGAAGGTTCAAGCAAGGCTGAACATCCAACCTATAACTGCCTAGACACCAGAAAATTCCCCCCAAAATCAATTTTCTAAAGGTGTACGCCACTGTGCAGAGTTCAAATCACGTATGTACACTATTGTTACTGAAGAAACTCACATATGTACATGATTTATACACAGGAGAAAGGTGTACAACTCAACAAAGACTCAAAATAAGAAATTGTAGACAGTCTAGGAGGCTTCCAGAGGCTAGAACAGACCTCTAAGGTAATGAATGCTTGATAATAAGTCAAAAGAACAAGAAAAATAGTAAAATACAAGATCCATAAAACCAACCCAAACTAGGAGAAAATATCCCCAGTATGGTCGCCAATTCTGTTACGAAAATATAAGTCCTATGGCTTTGGGTCACGAGCCACAACATAGCAATGCCCTAAAAGACTTCTATCAAACTTTAATTAAGCAATTGACGAAAAGTAACTACCTACAATAACTAACTTTCAGAAGAAATGAAATAGAACATACCCAAAACCTATTATTTGAAGTTAATCCCAATCGAGGGATTCTACTATAGAACTTCTTCAAAACGATCTTCTAAAAGTCCCTCAAACAAATAAGTATGCAACTGCAAGAAAGTAGTTATCCGCTAACTAACTAAATATAAACAATTTACTTTCTATGTTAGATTGAAAATGAAATACAACTAATCTCATCAAAACCATGAATTAACAAAGATAAGTGGATGAGAATGAGATTTCTTTTAACGATACCCAAAAAAATGGTTGGTTACAACCTGTAACCACTGCAACAAAATCCCAGAACTAGGCTCCAATTTCCTCCACCTAAGGCCTAAGATGACAAGTACTATCTCCGAAGTTCTGTGTTTCAATGGGTCCAAGTAAGCAATGGACTTCTTCCTGATGAGATAAAGGGAAACAAAAATCCCGAAAACAAGGGTTTTCAGGGGGGAAGAGAATCTCAAAAATATAGGGAAACATGGGCTTGCGGGGCTATAAGGAAACTGCCAGAATAAGGATGCATTTATTTGATACGATTTTCCTACATCCCAAGGCTCTCTTTTATACTCCCTTTTGACAATTGGAGTAGTTATGCACTAGCTATAGGAGGTAGGGAACCTATGGAAACTGTCAACTTCACCGGAAATATCGGGATTGATTTTTTTTTGAGCTAATTAAACATGTTCTCAGGTTTCTAACTAGCAAGGCATGTATGTACGTGGGTTGCTTTAAGGATAGTCACGTACATCTAGAAAAATGGGATTTTAAAATATGTTTTTCGAGAGGAAAAGGGGGATTCATCTCCTGCAAACATGGAAAGGGATGTAACTAAGGCCAATGTGTCGTCATGAGCATAGGAGGTGTCAAATGACATTATAACAATAACAAATCCCCAACTGTCGGTGAAAGGATCCATCATATACTCTTTTTTCATTCTTTACATATATCGGATAAGGATTTTATAGTAATATCCAACGATGTGATGCGATACTTGTGCCACATTCACTCTCACAAATCAAAATTTCTTCAGAACCTGTGCAAACTAAAAATTTTAGACCCATTTCAAATTAATCATTCGATGATGGAAACCAACATCCTAAAATTAAACAAGCCTATTTGTCATACTTCATGGAATAATCATTGTACATTTTATTTATTATAATTCACTTGTTAATGAAAATTTAAACAAATTGAGAAATAAACACAAAAATATAACCAAGATGTATGAGAATATTTGACTTACTTCATGGAATAGTCATTGTACATTTTATTTGTTATAATTCCCTTGTTAATGAAAATTTAAACAAATTGACCAATAAACAAAGAAATATAACCAAGATGTATGAGAATAAAATCATAAACTACATTCTATGATGGATCAAAGTGTACATGCAACTCAAAAGAAACCAACTTAAGAATCAGTTCAATGTCATCAAGCAACCCAAAATTATTAATCAAACTAACTATATCGAAGAATTATCTAAATGGTGTTTTTTCAATGAAACTTTGTAGAAAACAACTCATCAATCATTTCACAAAATTTTTATTAGGCATGGTAAGTTAATGAGTTTTAGTTGCGTGGTTTGATTTAATATTTCCCTCAACTGTAATGAGCTTAATAAACGTCAAGTTTGTCTACAAGCAAAATAATGTAAAAATATTTTTTTTTATCGAAAATAAGAGCTTAATAAAAATTGATGTTTCGCTTAATTGAAAAAATCTTGGTTCGTCTCCAAAAATTGATATACATTATTTTAAGGAGTGTAATAAATGCATTGGGAAAACCGTATTTGAGTTGATTTTATTTTTGTCAAAGAAGAGAAAATTATAAAAATGCATAATTTTTAAACAAAAAATTAGGCCTTGTAAAAATAATACATTGTGTAAACCCCAAAATTGTCAACTTGCTTCCATTCTTTAACATATATTTTTCTTAGGTGTGGATCAACCATCTTAAAATTTGAATTTTAGTTAATTTTTTTTCGATTTTCCAAAATACTCAACAAACTAATTTGTGTGCCAGAGACCAACTTCGAAGAAACTGTTGAAATATCACGATAATCTGATTTTAAATAAATTGACGGATGTCATTGACTTGAATACTTTCAAATAATCACACAAACCATGTTGAATGACCAGAGAGTAAAAATACTCAAATGACACAATTATTACATGATGCGACAATCCATCATCGAAATCATAATCATTAATCTAGGTGTATGGATTTAATTTTACTAACGATTTGTTCAGACCAAATCATCATCCCATAAATATAATCCCAAAAAGAATCAAGGATAAGACGAAACCAAAAGAAAACGAAAGCAATATTTTCTAAAATTCAAATGGGGCCCCTTTTATTTTTGTAAAAATTTAGGGGGATATGTTGAGGCCTCAATATACTGCCACTGTTTTTCCACACCAAAGTGTCTTTTCATCTGACTGTAATGAGCTTCCCAAATAAGCTTTGCATGCTTGCTTGAAGGAACACAAATATGGCTCAGATGGCATAGCAGTCCATCCTGGAGATGAAAGTACGGAATTGGTTTTCCTGTGGTCAATGTTTTATAGGTAGCAACAAAGTCAGAGTTTGTTGTATAATTGTGGCCATGCGGAGGTCTCATGCCCACATGAGTTAAGAACTGTGGTTAGAACCACAACTGGGGGTTGACTAAGGTAGTATGCAACATGGTTGGTGCTTCCCTTCTTGTACTTGATGTTCAAGTGGAATTGTTGCAGGCACGTGGACCACTTTTGATGGCGGTCAAATGTAACTTTTCTTTTGTCTGCATGAATTGAAAAATCTTGTGATCAGTGTGGGTGATTGATTCCTTTCCTAGAATGTAATGCTTCTATTGTTGACACACCTACACAAATGAGTACATATCTTTGTTGTATGTGTGGTATCTGTGAACAACATCAAGTGGTGTTTCACCGTGATATGCCACCGGATGCCCATGTTGAGTGAGGAATGAACTGATAGCATAATATGAATCATTTGTCTCAATATCAAATGGTTGTTGCTGGTCTGGAAAAATAAGGTTTGGTACTAAGCAGAGGAAGAATTTAAAATCCTTGAATTCTTTCTATTGTGACACATCCCAAACAAACTTGGCCTTTCCTCCACCCTTGGTCACCTGACTTAGGTCCCAAGCAATATCAGAGAAACCCAACACAAACATTCGATAGAATTTGGTGAGGCCCAAGAAGATAAAGAGCTCGGTCAGTGTCTTTGGGGTTGACCAATTGCGAATGACTTGGATCTTGGCTGGATCCACATGCACACCCTGCTCATCCACGATGTATCCAAAATATTGAATTCTCTGCATGATGAAGGAACACTTCTCCAAATTGGCATATAACTTGTGCTGTCGCAGGGTGCTCAAGACCTACTGGATGTGCTTCAAATGTTCATTCCACATTTTGCTAAAGTTGAGGATATAATCCAGATATGTGACCACAAAAGAGTTTGTGAGTGGCCGCAATATATCATCCATCATCCACATGAATGTGGTCGGGGCATTATTCAAGATGAAAGACATGACTAACCACTCGAAGATACCTTCTTTAAACTCTAAGGTTGTCTTCCATACATCGAATTTCTCAATCGACACATGATGATATCTTGACTTCAGATCAATCTTACTAAAAAAATTGGTGCCTTTGATATGATCTAGAAGATCATCAATTCATGGGATTGGGTATTAGTTCTTGACTGTGATCTTGTTCAAGGATCTATAATCAATACAAATTCTCCATTTTCCGTCCTTATTTTGTATCATAAAATTTGGGCTCCTATAAGGTGAGGAGCTTGATCTAATGTGGCCCTTCAAAATTAGCTCTTAGATTTGACGTTTGATTTCTTCATTCTCCAGAATAGAGTGCCTATATACAGTGCTGTTAGGTAGAGGAGCACCGAGTGTCATATAAATTGAGTGCTTTACTGGACAATGAAAATGAACCCCCGTAGGTGAGGCAAATATGCCTTTGTGTTCTTCTACTATCTTGTCCACCTTCTTATGCTATGTAGAGAGACCTTGTACAAAGGTTTTGGTGGTTGTATTGATATTTCATTTAGCTTCCGATTGACCACAAAGAGGACAAATCTCTTGGCTTGAGAGATCACCTTTATTCACTACTACGTGGAGAGTAAATATACCATAGTATTTGGGACTACCTCTAGTACCCTGTAGAGTTGACCTCCCAAAGTAATAATGACACTATGGGGTCTAGATTTTTAAAAACCATGATGCTTCCACATATGTGGTTGTCCTAAAATAACATCAAAAACTTAAAGTGGGGAGACATCACACAATACCACATGTCTGAAGGGCTTGATGTCATAGTGAAAGAAACATTGCTGGCTGACACAAATGTATTGTCCATGACTAAGCCAACCAATGGTGTATGGTTGAGGGTGCAACATTGTTGATAGTTTGAACCTCTTGACGACCTCTGCTGAGATAAGGTTATTCTGGATACCGCTATCAACAATGAAATAGAATTGAGTCCCCTTCACCCACATCTTTGAGTGGAAGAGGCACTCCCCTTCTTTAGGACCCTTTGGTTCCTCTGGCTGGACCTTTGTGGTAGTGATGGTGAGACTGGGTTCCACATCAATGCTCCATTTTCCCTTATCTAGTTCTAAATCAAATTCTGATCCGACATCTAACTTTGGGGATTTCATCTTATCCACCAATGAATTTTTGGAGCGACAATCACCAATGTTGTGCCAAGGGATTTTGTGGAACTCACACCACTTTCCAACATTCTTCAACTTCCCATTACCCTTCTTTTCTTGTGGCTTGGACTGGTTGTCCTAGGGATGGCCATCCTTGCTTTGTCCTTTATTCTAGGAGTTAGGTCCAACTTTACCATGCTTATGTTGTGATGGGTTTGTAGAAATGAAATAGTGCTTATTCTTTTTCTTGAACTTTTTCTCGATCTAGACAACATATTGGTAAGTGACTCCTAGTAAGAATATGTATACTGTGTTTGGATGTACCTATGTAGGCCACTGCGGTACTTCAGAACCAGGTTCCACTCATAGTCTTTAATACCTAGCTTTATGCGCAGGGTATGGAAGATGTTAGTGTACTCCGACACTATCTGGTCTCTCTCCTGAAGTAGAATTGTCCATCTTGTGTACTAGTCATTGTAGTTTCCAACTAGGTAGTATTTCTCATTGAGGGAATTGACAAAATCCATCCAAATGGTTTATGGACCAAAAAATGTAGACTCATCTTTGACATGTTTCTCACAGTAAGTTTCCCACCAATATCTGACACGGGGAAGGGATTTAAGGAGCACAAGGGTGATTTATTCACTGTTGGAAATTTTTTGGATAGAGAAAACCCTTTAGCAGACTTAACCATTTTTCTAAAGTGTCAACGTCTATATAGCCTTCAAATAAAGGAATATCAAAGTTAACATGTACTTTCAAGGGTATCTCACCTCTGAAGTGACTACTGGTTGAAGGTGTCTTCGTTGCTATTGCCAAATGTCGAAGGATCTAGGGAAAATTGTCCATCATCTTGTTCCTTTGTTGTGTTAGGGCTTCCTAGAGCAATAGTTTGATAGGATTTATTGCTCCATCATCTCCATTTTATTCTGCCATGGGAGGCTGCTTGGGTCATCATGGATGTTCTTCCCCAAGCTCAACCAGTTCAAGACCTAATTCCCGATAGCCTGACCTCGTCGGGGACATGCACAAAGAAAAAACAAAGAGAAGATTGCTCTGATACCACTGATCTGGATTATGTTGAGAACGAAATGAAGGAAAATATATAACAAAGAAACACACATATATATTGTAGGAAACACAATAATACATTTGAACTCATATTCTAGTAATGAATGGAATACAAAAGACTGTAAAATGCAAAGCACACAAATTAGCTAGAATGGTGGTAGCTTATCCTTGAAGAAAGAGAAGGGATGACTATGTTAATTTGCAAGAAGCTGATTACAAAGAGGAACAAAATACCTTTTAATATAAAGCATCAATGAGAAAACACTAAATATCCCAAAACCCTAAGCCCAAAAGATGAAACGCCAAAAGATTTGTGCGCCCCGATGTGGTTAGTTGATACGTCAACTTCTCGGGGGTGTAACTTTTGCACACGATCTCTGTCTGGGGTGCTCAATATCCCATTGAAAAGGTCTAACCGAGAAGTACATGTGTTGAATGTCCCAATATCTGTCACCAACTACTTACTAGACCCTACATTGCCAAAAAAACGTCGTTTAGGGCCTCAAAACGACCCCAAAAGTTTGGGACCTAAAAAACTATAGAAAAACTGCAAAGATCTGGAACCATTTTGAATTAGTGGAACATGTGGATGGCCACCAGTATTCACCTGGATCAGAAATATTAAGTGAATTTCAATAGCTGCAAAAGGGTATCCAATCCCTCAATTTAGGGATACTATAAATAACAATATTGAGCTGAATATAGAATCCAAGTATACCTAGGATTCAATTCAAGTAGATTTGTAGACTATTGTTGGAAACCCTAGCATGTCTCTATTCTACATTTGCTGCCATGGATAAAATTGTAGGAAGACATAGGTTCATGAGACCAAGGACATCAATGAGGGAACAAAAATCAAAGAGGAAAGTGGAGGGTTTGAAGGAAGTGAGGACAAGACTTGGTGGAAAAACCAAATAAGGAATGTGAAACCCTAGATTGCCCAGAAGGCAAACAATGAAGCCGAAAACAATAAATGAAGCTCAGAATATTTTGGTGGACTTGATTCCTACAGTGGGATGAAACAAATGCACAAGAATATTAATGTGAGTTTTTCTTCTTGATGGAGGAAATAAAGGTGTGTTGGTTGTGGAGCCTGATTATCTTCCTGATTCAGAGGTTTGTTTCAGCCATGCTTGGACCCCATTCCCTAATGGGTGGGTGTGGGGGGGATTCCCCCCCCACAATTGTCACTGGGGGGGTGACGATAATTTTTGTATCCACCCCCCTGTGGGGGATTTGGGGGAAGCGCCCCCAAAGCGAAATTTTGGGAAAATTTGCCTTGTAAAATATTGTAATTTTGTAGTCAATATGAACTGTTCATTATAAGGTCACATATATGACGATAGAAGTTATTTTAGGGTTTTTCGTCTTAGAAGACAACCCTCTCTTATGAGGGAATTGTATTGCGGCTGTGTATTATCACAAATATTATATTGTGAGAGAGGAGACTATGAGAGAAAGAAGAGGAAGTGACAACGAGTGTGTTGTAGGTTGTATCCCTTCATTTTGCTGGATAATAATAAAGGAAGTGTTGTTCCTGAGTCTGTACTAAGGCTTAAAAGTACAGTGTCAAGGCATCCGAAAGTAGGTGAAAGATGGGTAAGAGAGTAACGTCAACCTTCGGTATAGGAAACTAGGGAAGATTTATACGTTCTCATTGTCTAGCTTCCAACTGTTCCTGAGTAGTGATATCTTGTTCAATGGCTGCCCATGAACATTCCAGTTCTTCCCGGTTATTGACAGTTTTCAGGATTATGTCAAAAAGATTTAAGGCAATATGCGTTTGATTCGATAGTCCGGGTTCGATATTAGGCTGTATTGCTGCAGGAATGGTCATGGAGTAACAGTAAGAGTAAGAAAGGTTTTAAAGAGAGATTTAATTGCTATCTTGATTTGGTCGAAATAAAGAGAATTTTACGTTTTTTGGAATAAATTAAAATGCAAATTGAAGGCTCTTTCCCGTAACTGTATTATATTTTAATATAAATGTGTGATATGAAAGAGAAACATTTAGATGCATATAACGCAAGGTTCCTGTCAAAGAGAAAACTCACATATAAACAGAAGAAGAAATTAGTAAGAAAATAACTGACATAGCAAAGAATATACGTAGAATTCTGAAAGTGCAGATTGGTCTTACACATGTTGATAGCTGGTGCAGAGGAAAGACAATAAACAAATACAAAATACCAGAATCCTTTCGTTATAGTAGTGGTCGTACTAAAGTATAACGAAGCACATCAATCATGAATAATGTAATAAAATGAAACATGAAATACAAAGAAACAAACTTGTAACACAGTCTGGACGGAATCGAGAATCTCCAGATTTGCTTATATTAACTTCTCGAATGTAAAAATCTCTATTACAATAAACACCAAAAAGGTCCCCCTTTTCTTTCTATTTTTGTGATATATTTATATAACTTTACAGATCAGTTAGGATCTCAACGGTTTCACAAATTCGGTTACAACTGAGAGGAGCGAAATCACTCCCTTTTTAATACTCTATTTTCACTTCGTGCTAGGTGTTCATATTCATGTAGATTCGGTGTAGGCAATACATCTGTCCACAAATTTAGATACAAGCTGCGAAGGTTCCGCTTGACAGCTGGCCTCGGCGAAGCAGCACTCTCGGGCTAACTGCTGTAGCTTGTCCCCCATTTTTGCATCGACGATGTCGAGGGCACTTATTTACGTGCTGGTTTGGATCAAATGCTTATCAACTCGAGCCATGTTCACCCTGTCTATCTGAGAGATATCTGCCAAATCTATCTCCTCCTTCTCTTTCAGATCAAGCGAGATCTGTTCTACATTCATTTGTATTAAAGTTTCGGCATCGCCTCCAGTGTTCATACCCAACAGTTCGCCCTCTATAGAATTGAAGGCTTCTTCTAATGAATTGGTCACTTTTTGGGCTTGTTCCTTGCCCAGGGTAATGTTATGTTCCCAATCCTTCAACAAAATGTTCCCTCTAGTTTGTTCTGGGAGAGTGAGTCCGGGGGAACCTGTCGAAACTCTGTCATTCGTGGCTATTACCGCCTCCTGGAAAGTGATCTGAGCCGCTCCTGCATCTCTTTCTCTGTCAGTCAGGTTCTCGGAAACCCAATGCATCAACAGACAATCCTCTCGGATTGTTCCTACTTTGGCGAGCAAACTCTGCTGTGCAGAAGAGATCTTGCTCCGAATCTGGGTCGCTCGAGATTTAAACTCCTCGACATCGATCACCCTAATTTCAACGATATCCACCCAAGCCTGCAGCTCTGCAATCATAGTCCTCTGCTGACCAGCCTGCACCCGACCGTCTCAGATCACTGAATGGGCTTGTTCCAACTTGGCTTTGAGCACTTCTATTTCCTTTTTATTAGCTAGTCGGGCCAGTTCTATTTCCCCACTCACCTGACCTTTAGCGCTTTCTGTGGCCGAAGCTACTCTGTCTTCGAGAGTCTTGATCAGGCAATTCTTTCTTTTGAGCTAATTTTTCAACATCCCGATCGAGAATTGATTCGCCGATGCATACGCTCCTAGCGTTCCTGCGATCTCCATGGCGAATTCCTCATTCTTTTTGTTTTTTCCATCGGTCATAACTTTGAATTTTTTAGCAGTTGATCCTTCGTCCTGGTAGAACTCCCTTTTCACCACCACTTTTCTCTTTTTGTCAAAGAAGAACTCGTTTGGAGGAAGTTCTTCTGCTATGATAGGCCTCAGTTCTTCATCAAAAATCCATCCCTCGCTGACAGTTCCCTGTGCCGACTGCAAGGGTGTGACCGAGGTGATGGGCTTTCCTATTTGTTTTGCCGACTCTTTTGGAGTATTGACAGGGTTCTTCTCTTTTGGCATACCTGGAGCTTCTCCTTCAGTCTCGAGCATCTGTTTCCTTGGTGGGTCTGGAGTCTTCTCTTTTTCTTAGGGATTGCTCATTGGCTCCCCTTCCAGGTGTTGTCCAAGGCTAGACATTATGTCTGCAGAATCTTTGGCATCCTTCTGTTTTGTCTCGGCGACGACCGAACCTCCCAACACAGCGGGGAGACATTTTCGTCTATTTTCCTGAAATTTTAATACAGAGGCCATGTCTTTGGGTGCTAAAGATCGGATCCGAACTAGCACTTCCCCATAAGATCTCGCCCCTCGGAAAATGTCATCCGAGGGTGAAAACTTGTTTTCAAACCTCTTCAGCCCACAATTTGCTAAATGGTTGCTTACAATTTTCTGAGGATCATGTTTTTTATATTCAATGGAGACCAAACTCAGGTCTTCCAGGGATGCAGCTTCGGCTTTAGCATGCCCGAAATCCAATAAAGAATAAGAATTTAGCCGAATAGGGAAAAACGACCATACCTTCTTCGAAGATTCTTTGAGCTCTTTACTCACCCCACCAATCACTGTTTGTCAGGCGATCTCGCGACAAACCATCTTGTCGGGGATGAACAGTGGTAGCGCAAGCGGGGGAACAGTAGCTCCGAACACTCTGAAATAGAAAAACTCTGCTTCTACTTACCAGTCTGCTATACCACTCAGATTTGCAGCAATGTTGTCTGAGATACGAGGTGGAGAGCGACCAAAAATGGTGATGTGCAGGGGCACCATCACCTAGTTGAAAATTTCGTAAATGAATTTATTCGCTTTATTCTCCCACAGTTTGTCGTGATACTCATGCACGGGATTTTCTTGGACTGGATTCCAAGCCCAACTCATCAGGGGGAATGGTGTCATGGAACATACCGCTTCCATGAGATATGAAGACATGAAAAACGAGGATGGTTGCCCACTTGCCTTCTGCTCCCGATACTCTGTGACCCTATTGGCCAGACTGTCTGAGAGTATCTTTGCCCAATTAAACGAGCAACCTTCTGCAACCCGAAACATGAGAGGCACCCATGCGATGTAGAAATGTGCTGTGTCTTCTCTCCCGAATAGCTGACAAGTCATCATTGCCACATACTTATACTGTGGCTCCAAAGAAGAGATAGAATAGACACCCTGGTCATTTGCTCTGAATTTCGCCGAGCGCGAAACCCAATCTTTGATCAAATTGGGCATGGTTTTGTCATACTGTTTACACTCTTTGTCTTTGAATTCCTCCAGGAACTCAGCACCATATGTGTATTCAGACGTCGAAGGTGGCTTGTACATGGTTTGGATGTGGTCCGGTCTAAAAGTCCCGACCGCGACCCACTGGTTGTTCATGATAGTTCTGGTGGGTAAGTCTATATTATCCAACACCCATCGGATCATATCATAATAGGGAAGCAACTGTGGTCTGGTTGCTACCTTGTGCATTCCTGATTGAACAACAATCTTGTATTTAGTGTTCAAGTCGTCCTTTTCATTGTCATCGGAGTCTGAATAATTCACCAACTCAGATTGCAGAATATCTGAAACAAAATACCAGCTTGGGACTGAATCAACACTCCAGGGCGAAGTATCGGAGACATTATCCGAGCCTTGCCCTGCAACCTCGATATTCGCCTTCGCTGCTTTCCTTGGAGCCATGGCGAAAGCTTGCGTTTTCGCTCTTCTGTGATAGACCTGCGTATACATGTAGCAATTAGTTTACTTGGAAAATGACGAGCTCTACGTGCTTATGAATTTTTTTTTCATATAATGAAATGAAACTCCTGTATATGTTCGAAAATTCTGTACTATTCGAAATAAGTCTATCAAATCACAATTAGAAACAAATTTATTGCATAAAACCTGATTTTATTTATTCGTGGATTCACCCTAATTCTTCATTAATGTCATTAATGTTTGGTGGTTTGACAAGCAGTCGGGGTATGGAGAGCAAGTAGCTACCTCGGGAAATGTGCAAACCTCGATGCGCGGGACATATCTTGCATTATTTTAAATCCTCAAAACTTAGCAACGTTAATAACTTTTTCGCTGTTCGCGTGAGTTTCCTTTTAACCTTTTGAATCTTGAACTCGCGAGACTGCGAGGGCCGATTTTGGTTTAAATAACAGTAGTCACAATTTGGAGTATCATTAATTTCATAATCATTTTATTCGCCATATCGTGACTCGGAAATTCGAAGACAAGTTTCTGGGAGGTTAGTATGCCGAGTCGCGAAACTGCGAGATGGTGATAATTAAGACTAAATTAGGGGGAAGAAACAATTAGATTAGGCAATTAATTAATCGTGCTATAATTACGTCGCGACTTCGTGAGTCGGGGTTTTAAACGCCATAACTTTCTAAAATATAGTGCCGAGTGGCGAAACACCGAGAATATACTTAACCATGGTTAGTCCTTTTGCCTCTAATCCTTGACCAGGGTTAGCCCGAACGAACCTCGTGTTCTCGGCTCTCGGATCCGTAAACAAAAAAAAAATCGAACTTGGTGAACGCCAAGGCGCGAAACCCCGACGACGTCTAATCATTGAGTTAAAAGATTTGACCCTGGTTAATATCTTAAGTGAAAATTTAAAATGATTTCGCAGTTTCGCGATTCGGGACGTGTGAATTCAAAGATTAAAGTATCCGACTTACGAGGTCCCGAAATAAAACAAAAAGCGCGAACATGCTTACAAAAGTGGATTTATTTTGAGGGTAGAAAAAGCATCGCTGCTCCTTCGACAAAGTTGCAGAGTTTTAAAGCTTCGGGAAGGGACAAAAACCAAAGGCCATC
Organism: Picea sitchensis; assembly: GCA_010110895.2. Taxonomy (NCBI): domain Eukaryota; kingdom Viridiplantae; phylum Streptophyta; class Pinopsida; order Pinales; family Pinaceae; genus Picea; species Picea sitchensis. Next base: position 243,054 of record SNQJ01S0000975.1, read on the forward strand.
TTTAGATTTTAAATGTCAAAAATTGAAAATTGTGAAGGTTAAAAATAAAGCAAGGGCGACTCCACCAGGAAGGATCTGGGAATTTCTCTGGTGAGTGTAGCCCACACTGGGTGAACCACATATATCTGTGTCTCTAATGTATTGTGTATCTTATGTGTTTTATTTACACATTTATTTTATTTTATTACCCCGTGATTCTATTTTTCTAACAACTGGTATCAGAATGAAAGGTAACTCACAGGAAAATAGGGTTCCTAGTTCGAGTGGGAGCAATGGCGGAAGATAGAAAATTTAGGGTCGAGAATTTTAACAACCAAAACTACTAGTTATGGAAGATACAGATGAAAAATTATTTATATGATAAGGATATATTCCTACCATTGGATGGAATAACAAAGAAGCCAACAACCATGAATAACGCAGAATGGGAGGTTCTTGACAGAAAGGCACTAGGAACGATATGGCTAATCCTGACAACATTGGTAGCTTTCAATATTTCAAAAGAAAAGACAATGAAGGAGTTGATGGATGTATTGGCTAAACTGTATGAAAAACCCTCGGCGTCCAATAAAGTATTTCTAATGAATATATTATTTAATATGAAGATGTCAGAAGGTGGGTCTTTTGCAGATCATTTAAATGAATTTAATAAAGTTATTAATCAACTAATTTCTGTAAAAGTGGACATTGATGATGAGGTCAGGGATCTTCTAATCTTATGCTCATTTCTAGAAAGATGGAATGGATGTAAGTAACTCTGTCTTTGATTCAAACACTCTAAAATTTGATGATGTTGTTGGTGTTATCCTTAGTGAGGAAATGCGACGAAAAAACATAAGTGAGACATCCAGTAATGCATTAAACATGGAGAACAGAGGAAGACAAAAGGATAGAGGAAAGGGTTCATCGAATTGTGGGACTTCTAGGAAGGGCATATCCAAATCTAGACTGGGAAAGATAGAATGCTGGAATTGTGGGAAGAAAGGACATTTGTGTTGGATTACCCAGAGGGGGGGTGAATCAATAATAAAACAATTGATCCTTTTTAACCACAAAATTGAAGTGTTATATCAATGTAGTATTATCATCCAATAGTTGCAGAGTAAATAAACAATGAACAAATGAACAATGACACACATACACAGTACGCCAGTGTTTTATGTAGGAGAAAACCATAGAATGATTTTTGTTATATGTCTTTAACAATTACATTCATTGGATGCACCAACTTCCTTTGTTTTCCAGCTGCAACTGGAAGGAGGGTCCAACCCCCTAGTTTCTCAGGCTACAATACGAGGGAAGCTCCAAATCCCCAATTCTATGGATATAACCAGAAGGAGGCTACAACCCCCTATGTTCTTTGGCTACAACCAAAAGGTGGATAAAACCACCTATCCTTGCCCCGTCCAACCACCATGAAATATAAGTAGAATGATGGAACCACTGCCACACTATCATTGTGAGATATACTGATGTAAAGCTATATTAATCAACCTGTAATCAATCTGTAGCAATAACCTGTAAACAACATGTACCAATAACATGTGACAACATGTACCAATAACATGTGACAAAATGTACCATGCATCAACCTATACCTCAACCTGTACCATAAACAAGTGCATCAACCATGCACCAAACTTGTACAAATAACCTGTCCAAAAAACCTTTCACAACAACCTGTCTCATCAATCTTATCAACCAAATCAAATCTACTCACCAAGACAACTCTCAACTATATGCATAATATCACCAAGATGTGCATCAACCAAGGATATCACAACAACTCATAATCATCACCAAAATCAATATGTTCTTCTAATAATATACCAAGAAAAATATGCTACATCATCCATAAACCATGTGTCAACAATACTACTAACAAATATCTCCAACCATGTACCAAGTATGTACCAATCATGCATCAACTACACATCAACTATGAATCATCAATATGTACCAACATCGTCAACTATACACCTCATGTATGTGCCAATCTCATTAACTAATTGTATCAACCATGTACCCAACATGTACCTCAACCATATACCAATATAACCATCAAAATTTCTCTAGAAATACATCACGCTATCCATAACCAAATAACCCTTACATCAAACCATGTGCCATAATGCCGCTTTTATGTAGCCTCAAGGATGTATCATTCGTAATCCAATCATATACCAATACCACTAACAAGTGTCTCTCACAATGCACCAGAAGATATGCCAATAAATCAAACTAAGTGCACCAACAATACACTTCAATAGATCTGCCTCAAAACCATTCTATAAAAAGCCCTAAAATTCTAAGAGGGCATCCAACAGATTTACATGGAAAAACCTCAACTAGATTCACAAGTTCAAAACTACTCATATGAAAACCATACCTTTTTCTTCTTGCAGCGTTCTGCTGCCGCGATTTTTCTGCCGCACTTTTCCTGCCACACTTTTTCTGCTGCGGTTTTTCAGCCGCACTTTTCCTGCCACGATTTTCCTGCTGCACTTTTCTTGCCGTGATTTTCTTGCTGCACTTTTTCTGCCACACTTTTATTTCCTCACTTTTTTTGTCACAGTTTTCCTACTGCGATTTTTCTGTCGCAGATTTTTTTGCCCCAGTTTTCCTGTCGTGATTTTTCTACCGCACTTTTCTTGCTGCACTTTTTTTGCTGCACTTTTCTCTATCAATAATACCTTCCCAAAAAACCTTTCACAAAATAGATATTGAATGATATTCAATAGGTGATTAAATGAGAGACCTTTTCCTCTTATTTATCTTTTCATGTATCTTCCTCAAGGGGTTACCTTCTAACCATCTTAACCCACTTTTCTTATTTTAGGTCTAACCCTATTCTAACCACTTGTCCACTTAACTTAACCACTTTCCGTAATAACTAAGTTCTCCATTAATTTTATTATTTAAATAATTTCTTTTGCATCCTCTTTGACTACTTTGACCTTTTGGGGCTTCTAGATGACTCATGAGGGTTCTCCAACTTCACATGTTCATAACTTTTTAACCGTGAGGAGTTATGTGACATTCCACATACCTATGAAAATGACATGAGATGTACTATCCATCTAGAATAGTCTTACCTACAAACATATTAAAAACCATACCTTTATCCATCAAACAAACTTGAGTCCTTTACCCAAACCTTTGTGCTACCAGAATTCACTTTCAGACTTTCTTTAAGGGTTGATATCAATGAAAACCAACCCATTTAATCAACAATATCCCCCTTTGACATTGATGGAAACACTCTGATGCAATACTGATGTCATGTCATGCAATGCTGAATTCATATCACTCATTCTCCCCCTGTGACCATCGCTCCCCTTGGAACCATTCCTTTATACTCCACATCTAATAAATATCTCCCCCTTTGTCATCAATGGCAAAGGTATCTTTCCATCCGGGGCTTCTCTCCCAAACTGAACTGTCCCTAAAACTGATCTCCCAATATGAACTTTCCTCTTTACGGTGCTTCCTCATGTAAATCTAATACATATAAGACAAACATTCAAAATAATTCATTTTGGGGTAGAAATTAATCTGAGTCTCTGGCGAAGATACTCAAAGGCTTCTCTTGGAAGCAGTTTTGTGAGGATGTCTGCCACTTGTTCCCTTTTTCCCACATATTCAACTTTTATGTTCTTCTTTGCAACATGTTCCCGTAGAAAGTGATACTTGATTGGAATGTGCTTCATCTTGGAGTGCATCACTGGGTTCTTTGAGATACTGATGGCACTTGTATTTTCATAATGGATTAGAATGGGATCATCATACTCAACCTGTAAATCTGTCAGAGATTTTTTTATCCATAGAACCCATATACAACATGCTCCTGTTGCAATACACTCTGCTTCGACTATAGATAAGGATACCGATGATTGTTTCTTTCTTAGCCATGATACTAAACACTCACTCAAGTAGAACACTGCTCCACTGGTGTTTCATCAGTCATCAATGCAACCTACCCAATCTGCATCTGTGTAGGTAATAAGTGATAGATCCTTTCCTTTTGGATACCATAATCCAAATTCTTCTGTTCCTTTGAGATATCTGAAAATCCAATTTACTGCTACGACATGTGATTCCTTTGGTGCTTCTTGAAATCATGCCACCTGTTCAACTGCTTGCATTACATCTGGTCTGGATGCTGTCACATATAGTAAGCTACCAATCATTGACCTGTATTGCCTCTGGTCTATAGACTTTGAATCATCATCTTTTTTCAACTTGCAACTGGTTTTCATAGGACTGGTAACTAGTTGCAATCTTCCATTCCGAGCCTCTTTAGCATTTCTATGATATACTTAGTTTGAGAAATAAAAATTCCTTGGTTTCTTTGTCGTATCCGAAGAACCAAAAAGAAGGATAGTTCTCCGAGTAATGACATTTAAAATTCATTCCGCACATCCTTTGCAAATTTCTGGTTTAACCTGTCATCACTTCTTCCAAAAATAATATCATCAACATAAACCTAAATTAATAAAATATTATCTTGAGTTACCTTGATGTAGAGGATGTTGTCTGCACTTCCTTTTCTGAACCCTAGCTACTGTAGATATTTATCCAGTCTAGAGTACCATGCTCTAAGAGCCTGTTTTAGACCATACAAGGCCTTCTTCAATTTTCACACGTAATATGCATTCTATGACAACTGAAGTCCTTCTGGTTATTCAATGTAGACTTCTTCTTCAAGTTCCCCATTCTGAAAATATGATTTCACGTCCATCTGATACACTTTAATATTCTTGGAGAACGCATAAGCTAAAAGCAATCGGATTGGTTCCATTATGGAAACTGGGGAAAATGTCTCTTCAAAGTCGATTCCTTCAACCTGTGCGTATACTTTATATACCAATCTAGCTTTGTTCCTTGTAACCTGTCCATTTTCATTCAATTTCTTTCTGAATACCCACTTTGTACCAATCACATTCTTATTCTTTGGTTTTGGAACCAATTACCAAGTGTCATTCTTCTCTATTTGATCCAATTCTTCATCTATGGCCTTATTCCAAAATTCATCCTTGCTGGCCTCTTCAAAACTATTTGGTTCAATCGTAGATGAGAGTGCTAGGTGCGTTTTTTCTGGTGAAAAAATTCTTCTTCTAGTCTCAACTCGTGCATCTTTGTTTCCAATAATATGATCTGAAGGATGATTCTTTGTACTCGTTTGATAGGTGTCTTTGGAGGTACTTACTGAACTTGCTCTTCTACTTCTGCCTGATCCTCTTCATCTTTCCCTTCTACTTGTTCTTCATCTTCTGCTTCTTCTTCACAAAGCTGTTCCATTGATTCATTTTATTCTTCCTTTAATTCTCGTCCACTTGTTTCATGAATTGTTACATTGATTCTTTTGCACAACTTTGTTCAACCTCATATTGTAACACTTGTATGCTTTCCTTGTACTTGAGTAACTAACAAGTACTCCTTTGTCCACACGAGAGTCAAAATTTCCCATTCTTCCATATTCTCTTTTGATGTAGCATTTGCTTCTAAATACTCTGAATTGATTCACATTTTCTGGTCTTCCTTTCCATAGCTCGTAGGGAGTTTTGTAATTGTTGTTTCTGAGCATCAATCTGTTTTGAATGTGAACTATTGTATGCATTGCATGTGTCCAAAACATTTTTGTCAATTTGGAATCCATTAGCATTGTTCAAGCCATTTCCTGTGTAATTATCATCCATCATGATAATGTTCCTTTGTCTCTGAACCACTCTCCGAACCAATCTGTGAATCCATGCTCTCGTCCATTGTCATATATCTATCCAAACCTGCTAAGTGTTCTTATGAATCCATCACTATCCATACTGTCCAAGACTCTACTACACAACTCTCCATAATGCTGACCCATTTATCACTATACTACCATGAAGTATTCACTACTATAACTAATTGTACTTCTTCTAACTGACTACTGTGGATCTGTCTATTCATACTCCGCAAGCTTCTCGAAGGATGTTTCTTTGGCCTGTCACAGCTATCGCATAGACTCCCCTTGTCTAATATTCATGTTACCTGGGAGTCTCTAAGACGGATGACTCATAACAATTCCTGCTCTGATGTGTATTCATCATCATCTTTATTGGTATATTCATCATCTCCATGAGCTCAGATTATTTTTTATTTATTTATTTATTTTTTATTTTTTCTTTCTATGGATTCATCTTTCACTACAATGACTGAAAGTAAAATGTTTTGAACCTGTTCCTTATTTACATGTCCTTCTTTTCTTTCAGTTGTTTTCTAAACATTTCTATATCTGACATCTTTATTTTTCACTGTAGAATTTTCTTCATCTCGTTTTATTTCCAATCTTGCGATCTCTGGGACCTGGTCTTTGTTTACCTGTTCTTCACGTTTATTTATCCATACTTTCTTATATCTGATATCAATGTTATTTTTCATGGAAGTATCGATTATGCTTCTACAATCACTAGATATGTATCCATAGTTATGACATTTGTAACATTCAATGTCACGTGGGGCCACATAGGCATTTCTTTTATAATCTTTGCAATATGCAACCTTATGTCCAAAATTAATACAATAAAAAAATTGACCATAAAATAATTTTGCATACCTGGGAGTGAATGATCTTCTTTGTGGTGTATTCCTTTTGAATTTCTTCCTTGAATGATCATGATCATGATACAATATTCTTTGTGGCTTGAACATGGGTGGTCTTCTTGAAGATGTATCTTCATTAGTTTTCTTAGATTCTGGTTGACCATGATTATTTCCTTTGAGTACTTCTATATAACTTTTTCTATTTTCTTCATTCTTCTTTTCTAGCAACCTAGAGTGATTCTCTTTATTCCATATAACTGATGTGGATGTTTCTGTCTCTTCAACGTTCTTGACGATTTTACTTCTCAATGTGACAACTTCTTCTTCAAGCTTCTCAACTTATTCTTCTTTCTTCATTATCTGAGACTTCATGACTTCTTCTGTTCTTTTCACTTCTTCAAGTTTAATTTTTAATGTGATTATTTGTTCTTCAAGTCCTTTCTCTTCTTGACCAAACACTACCTCAAGCTGGTTTAGATCGTTAGTTCTTTCCTTAAGATGATTTGTCAATATCTTCTCTCTCATTTTTGCTTCTTCCTTTTGTGCTGCTATGTTGGATTCGAAATATTGCTTTTGATATTCAAGATTTTCTTCAATATTTTTGTCTTCTTCTCGACGACCTATTGGGCTTCTTCAAAAATGAGTTCTTAAGTTCTTGATGACCTATTGGGATTCTTAAAAAATGAGAACACTTTCCTTTTGTTTCATCAATTATTTCTTGAGTGACTTCTTTTCTTCTCTTAGTTAATCTAAAGCACTAATCAATTCTGCTTCATAATTGTCTTCCTTTTCAATTAGTTTTTTCTGTCTCATTTCTGTCATGGCATTCTATTTCAAGATGCCCACATTTTTCACAATTAAAGAAAAACAACATACCTCTGGTGATTATGTACTCTTCATCTTCTGAATCTGTTTTCCATGACAAACATAATTCTTCTTGATCTATATCTGCATCTTCTTTGACATTTTCTGAATCTGTGATGGGTGAAGAATATATTTCATGTAACTTATCCCAAAATTCTTTGGCTGATGAACATTTACCAACCTTTTCTCTTACCGGATTAGGTAATCCTTCCCAAATGAAATCCATTTCTATTTTTTTATTATTCTTCAGTTCCTTCTTGGCTGTAGTATTTCCCCTTTTTGAACTATCATATCCTATAACAAATGATAGCCAAATATAATGTCCCCGTGCCTGTAAAAATACTTTCATCCTTTTGCTCCACATCTCATACTTTAAACCATTCTAACCATTAAACATTCGTACTCCATTCTTAAAATAATCCATCATCTCCTTCCAGTGGTTAAACTATTTCCTAAAGAAACCTGCTCTGATACCAATTGTTGGATTACTGAGAGGGGGTATGAATAAATAATAGAGAAATTGATCTTTTTTAACCACAAAATGCAATTGTTATATCAATTTAGCATTATCATCCAATAGTTGCAGAGTAAATAAACAATGAAAAAATGAACAATCAAACACATACACAATACACCCGTGTTTTACGTGGAAACCCAAAGCGGGAGAAAACCACAAAATGCTTTTTCTTATATGTCTTTAAGAATTACATTCATTAGAAGCAACAACTTCCTTTGTTTTCTAGCTGCAACTTGAAGGAGGCTCCAACCCCTTAGTTTCTAAGGCTACAACCTGAGGGAAGATCCAACTCCCCAATTCTTTGGCTACAACAAGAAGGAGGCTACAACCCCCTATGTTCTTCATCTACAAATGGAAGGTGGCTACAATCACTTGTCCTTTCCCCATACAACCACCTTGAAATATAATTAGAATGATGGAACCAATGCACACTATCACTGTGAGATATACTATTGTAAACCTGTACCAATCAACCTACACCAAACAACCTGTAATCAACCTGTACCAAAAACATGTGCCAATATATACCATGCATCAACCTGTACCTCAATCTGTACCATAAACAAGTGCATCAACCATGCACCAAAACTTGTACAAATAACCTGTCACAACAACCTGTCCAAAAAACCCATCACAACAACCTGTCTCATCAATCTTATCAAGCAAATCGGATCTACTCACCGAGATCAATCACCAAGACAAATCTCAACCATATGAACAATATTACGAAGATGTGCATCAACCAAGGATATCAAAACACCTCATAATCATCACCAAGATAAATATGTGATTTTAATAATATACAAAGACAAGTATGCTACATCATCCATAATCCATGTGTCAACAATACTACTAACAAGTACCTACAACCATATACCAAGTATGTACCAATCATGCTTCAAATACACAACAAATATGACTCATCAAGATGTACCAACATCATCAACTATACACCTCATGTATGTGCCAACTCATCAAATACTTGTCTCAACCATGTACCTAACATGTACCTCAGTCATATACCAAATACATATACCAATATAACCATCAAAATTTATCTAGAAATACATCATGCTATCCATAACCAAATACCATAAACCCTTACATCAAACCATGTGCCATAACCTCACTTTTATATAGCCTCAAGGATGTATCATTCATAAGCCAATCATATACCAAAACCACTAACAAGTTTCTCTCACAATGCACCACAAGATATGCCAATAAATCAAATTAAGTGCACTAATAATATACTTCAATAGATCTACCAAAGACCTAAACTTCCAAGAGGGTATCAAACAGATTTACAAGGAAAACCCTCAACTAGATTCATAAGTTCAACACTACACATATGAAAACTATACCTTTTTCTTCTTGTAGCGTTCTGTTGCTGCACTTTTTCAATCGCGGGTTTTCTGCTGCACTTTTCTTGCCGCACTTTTCTTGCCACAATTTTCTTGCCGCACTTTTTCTGCTACCATTTTCCTACCGCACTTTTTCTGCCACACTTTTCCTCTCGCACTTTTTCTGTTGCAGTTTTCTTGCCGCGATTTTCCTGCCGCAATTTTTTTTTGCCGCAGTTTTCCTGCCGCGATTTTTCTTCCGCACTTTTCCTGCCACACTTTTCTTGCCACACTTTTTCTGTCGCACTTTTCTGTATCAATAATATCTTCCCAAATAACCTTTCACAAAATAGATATTCAATTATATTCAATAGGTGATTAAATGAGATACCTTTGCCTCTTATTTATACTTTCATGTAGCTTCCTCAAGGGGTTACCTTCTAACCATCTTAACCCACTTTCCTTATTTTAGGGCTAACCCACTTCTAACCACTTGTCCACTTAACTTAACCACTTTTCATAATTAGTAAGTTCTCCATTAAGTTTATTATTTAAATAATTTCTTTTGCATCCTCTTTGAATACTTTGACCTTTTGGGGCTTCTAGATGACTCATGAGGGTTCGCCAACTTCACATGGCCATAACTCTCTAACTGTGAGGAGTTATGTGACATTCCACATAACACCGGAAATGGTATGACTTGTACTATCCATATATAATAATATTACCTACAAATATATCAAAACTAATACCATTATCCATCAAACAAACTTGGTTCCATTACCAAAATCTTTGTGCTACCAGAATGTTGATACTGAGAGAGGGGTGAATTAGTGTCAAGTAAAATTTAAAACCTTTTTCAACTTATACTTAAACCATTAAACTATACCCAATGATAAATGAACAATAGTATAGGAGTTACACCAATACACCACAATACACCATGCACAATATATGACAAATAATCAATAGTTATTGTTCAAGGGAAGTAATGAATTCCAAAAGTAGCTACAACTTCCAAATGTAAAGGGAGGGATAAACCTCCAAGAGGAAGATACAATCCTCCAATATCAAGAGAGAGTTGAACTCTCCATCTTTGCCCCTTCCTTCCACCCAAGAATATATGAGAGATAATAAAACTTTACATTAAATCATCACCATCAACCAATCATCACATAGAACCTGATAATGCTTCCTGAGACTTCTTCAATTTATGTAATTATTCAATTATTGGAGTACTCTGATACTATAGATAATATTACTCAATGTGTTCTCTAAAAGTCCTCCAATTTTCACTCCTTGAATCCTCCCCAAAAAGAGGTTATAGAAAGAATGGTGGACTTTATTCAATTCTGGTCTATTCAGGAGAGTGAACTTTCACAGAATGCCCCACGCTCAATAATTAACATCCGATTCTAAAACTCACATACAAGAAACTAAATTCCGTACTCTTTCCAATGAAATTTTTCCCACTTCATTTGGATTCTCTATGAAGAAGTTATGATTGTTTTACCCAGAACACCTGTTTATTGACTAGCTTCAGGACTAGTCACAAACCCTATCTTCCACATAGTGTATCTCCATAATTATAGTGAAGAAAGAGCTGAACTTTTTATCAGAGGTACCTTGATATGTCTTCTCAATACCATAGTGATTTCACCTTCTGAATCGTTCTAGAAAAAAAGTTATAGCAAAAATGGTAAGATGACCTGAAAATAACATACCTTAGAACACATCACCGAAAGACTTCATCCTCCCTTGAAATCCAACCTTATTTTCTTCTTATTTCCTCTAAAATTTGACTTGTATCAAATGAATGTATAATGATGTTTATTTGTACCATTTATTTCACTTCCTTTTAACATTAGGTCCGACCTGACACTTTCTTATTTTGTAATTCTTTTCTTTAATTATCTTTAGGGCCTACATGTACTTACTTCTTCAATTCACTTTGTCATCTTCAAAAATTCATTTCTCCTCAACCATGAGGATCCACGTGACATGCCACATACCATTGGAAATAAAATGATGTATACTATCCATTGATCCGTCAGGATTTTTCGAAATGACTATGTTTGAGTTTTTATTTGCATGCATTTATTAACCATTGGGAAACTTAACGAAAGAGCGAGAAAAGAAATGAATTATGCAGCCATTAACATATTTGCAAATCTGAAAAACAATGAAAATCAGAAAACCATAATGCACAAGTTTGATAACGAAGTTCGGCACAACTTTGCCTACGTCTCCGGGCCTTTTCTCTGTGAGGGAGGCTTCTTGATTTCTTTTCAAAAGCTTATTAGTACATCTTTACAATGCCGATTGGCTTCTAGACTGATCTGGTCATGTTCTCCATGATCTCTAGAATCTTGCACAACTTACGACACCTGAAACGGATGTCCCGAGCTCTCAGAAATCGTCCGACAACATCTCTACCTCAACAACTTCCCTGCCTCAAACTGGCTTTGACTTGGCTTCCCTCAGCATCTCTGCTCTAAATGATCTCCAAAAGATGTCCCCTTGGCCTCAAAATGGCCTTGGTTAAATAGTGGGCGAGTTAGTTGTCCATCTCCAACTTCCTCCACGAATTTAGGCTCTAAAAATGCCCAATAATTCCCCAAAATGAGTTAATTACATTAAAAATGAGTTTAATTACATTAAAAACTCAAAAGTGGTTGGAAAACCCACTTTATAACCATAAATTGGTTAAATTCGGGCTTAGCCTTTTAGTCTTGGGCGCGCGCTCCTTTGGCAAGTTTATATGGACTCCATATGGCCAAGCGCTTAGCCCAAAGGGCTAAGCGCTGGCCCCTCTCCTCCTTTATGCGCATAAAACCATACAATATAACTAATACTATGGGTTTTATAACATAATAAATAATGTGGCGCATTGGTTATAGGACTATTTTGAAGGAGCTTGTAGCATGTGGAGGTCCAGGGGTCAAACCCCGCGGCCTCCAAATTTTTTTGATAAACGAACCAAAAGCCATTAGCCAAAATAGGGGTGCCACGTGGCAGCCCTTCATTGGGCCACGTGGCACCTTTCCATTCGATAATAAAATGCCACGTGTCATCACCCTATTCGACCACCATCAGCCAACCAGAAATTTCCACGTCGGCTGCCAGGGTGTACCATCATGCCACGTCACTGCCACGTGTGAGTCGTACGGACTGCCCAGTCAGCATTTTTTTTGCCTGTTTGACTTTTCGGTCAGAACACGATATCTTCTCCATACAGACTCCGTTTGACATAAAACTTATACCAACGGAATCGGGAAGACGAGGTGGACACAATGGCATTGGTTTCATCGAATTCTGAGCACTTTCATTTTTGAGCATTTTTCATGCCCTGTCAGGCTTCTGAATCCGATTTCGGAGCATCCATCCATGGGTGTTTTATTTGCATGTGCATTTTCCTTCATGTCCAAATACCTTCATCAGTCTTACAGTCCAAAACCCATGACTAGGGTTGACATCAATGACAACAACCAATCTTCCAACACAGAATTCACTATCGGATTTTCTTCAATGGTTGAAATCAATGACAAACAACCCAATTAATCAACAATCTAAATAAAGACTGCAGATCTCCAAATAAACAAAGAGATGGACAACAAGAGAAAAATCAAGAAGAAAATGTAACAGGTGATGTGTTACGATATGCTTTGATTATTTTTGTAGATAATATTTCTGAGTCTTCGGTAGTAGATTCAGGGGCTTCATTTCATGCCACACCCCACAGGAAACATTTTCTAGATTATGTTCAAGGTGATTTTGGACAGGTTCATTTAGGTGATGATGCACGATGCAAAATTGTTGGAATGGGAAAGGTAAAAATAAAGAAAATGAATGGAAACCAATGGTTGTTGAAAGAGGTAAGACATGTTCCAGATCTAAGGAAAAATATTATTTCAACAGGGAAAATGGAAAGTGAAGGATGTATACCCACATTTACAGATAAGGTGTGGAAGGTCACCAAAGGATCACTAGTGATAACAAAAGGAGAGAATGTAGGTACATTGTATTTATGTACTGGTAATACCGACTCTTCTATCTCTTTAGCTTATACATGAGTGGATACAAAACTGTGGAATCATAGGCTTTGACACATGAGTGAGAAGGGGATGCATATACTTCACAATTTTTTTTTTTGCCAGATTTTAAACAAATTGATTTGGATTTCTGTGAGCACTGTGTTTATGGAAAAAACAAGAGAGTCATATTTATCAGAGTTGGAAAAGAAAAGAAGAGTGAAAGGCTAGATATTGTGCATACAAATGTATGAGGACAAACTCAAGTATCATCTCTTGGTGGATCTCATTATTGTGTTACTTTTATTGATGATGCAACTAAAAAAACTTGGGTTTATTGCATTAAAAAAAAATGATGTTTTGGACACTTTTAAGAAATGGAAAGCTTTGGTTGAGAATGAGATAGGAAAAAAGGTTGAAGTGTCTCAAATCAGATAGAGGAGGTGAATATTGCAGCAAGGAGTTTGATGACTACTGTTCATACCATGGGATTTATAGAGAGAAGACAGTTCCATGAGCAACACAAGAAAATGGTGGGTTAGAAAGGATGAATAAGACCATCATGGAGCGTGAAAGGAGTATGAGATTGCATGCAGGGTTTCCCTTAAAGTTCTGAGAAGATGCTGTAGATACTAATGTTTACTTAATAAACAAAGGACCTTCAAGCTCTTTGGATGGTGGAATTCTAGAGGAGGCATGGACATTTAAAAAGCTAAACTATTCTTTTTTGAAAACTTTCGATTGTGAAGCATTTGTCCATATTGATAAAAAAAATAGAACAAAGCTCGAGGAAAAATCCAAGAAGTGTACTTTAGTGGATACAATGTTAATTATTTTGGTTATCGCTTATGGGATTATGAAAATAGAAAAATCATTAGAAGTAGAGATGTCATATTCAATGAGAAGGTAATGTACAAAGATCAATTACAGGGAAATAAATAGGAAAAAGAAAAACCAGAATACACAATGCTTGATGAGATAACTGAAAAATAAATTCCAAAGGTACTAGAAAATAAAAATGTACAACAATAAGAGAAGAAATTACCTCAAACTCCTACAAGTGTTGTTATAATATCTACCAAGTTAAGTAGACCCCTTGGATGATACTCTCCTTCATTGTATTATTTATTGTTGACTAATTCTAGTGAACCAAAATTTTATGAAGATACAATGCAGGTAGACACTAAAAAGAAGTGGGAGCAAGGCTTGAAAGATGAAATGGATTCCTTGGTAAATAACCAGACTTGGTACTTGGTTTAGTTTCTTGCAGGGAAAAGAGAATTGTAGAATAAATGGGTTTACAAGTTGAAGGAAGAATATAGAGGAAAAAACAGTACAAGGATAGACTCGTTGTAAATGAGTTTGCACAAAAGAAAGGTATATATTTTGATGAAATATTTTCCCTTGTTGTTAAGATGACTTAAATTAGGACTATTTTAAGTCTCGTGGTAGTAGAATATTTGCATCTTGAATAGTTAGATGTAAAAACAAATTTTCTCCATGGGGATTTGGGGGAAGAGATTTATATGCAACAACCACATGGTTATGAGGTCAAAGGAAAGGAAAATTTGGTATGCAGGTTGAAGAATATTTTGTATGGCCTAATGCAAGCTCCAAGGCAGTGGTATTTGAAGTTTGATAGGTTTATGAAAGAACAAGGTTATAGTAGATGTCATTCTGATCACTGTGTTTATTTTAGAAGGATAAAAAATGGAAGCTATTTTATCTTGCTACTGTATGTAGATGACATGCTTATTGCAGGGTCTAATATGCAATATATAAATGTGTTCAAGAAGAAATGATCTAATTAATTTGTGATGAAGGATTTGGGTGCTTCAAAAAAAATCCTTGGTATGATAATTATTAATAGCAAGAGACATGAAAAATCATAAATTGACATTGTCTCAGGGTGATTACATAGAGAAGGTGTTGGAGAGGTTTAGAATGTAAAATGCAAAACTAGTTAGTACACCTTTGGAAAACCATTTCAAATTAACTAAGGAAATGTGTCCCAATACACATGAGGAGATATAATGCATTTCCAAGGTCCCTTTTTATTATTATCAATAGTTGGAAGCTTGATGTATGCAATCATTTGCACAAGACCAGATATTGCACATGTAGTGGGAGTTGTGAGCAGGTATATGAACAATCCATGTAAAGAACATTAGGAGGCAGTAAAGTGGATTCTCAGGTATTTGAGAGGTACTTCTACTTAGGCATTATGTTTTGGAGGTTCAAACACTGTTCTACATGGATATGTTGATTCATATATGACAGGTGATAAATATAGCAGGAGGAGCACCACATGGTATTTTTTTAAAATACGTGGAACAATAGTAAGTTGGATTTCAAAACTATAAAAGGTTGTTGCACTTTCAATAATGGAAGAAGAGTATGTCGCTGGTACATAGGCTAGTAAAGATATGATTTGGTTACAAAGGTTTATGGAGGAATTGGGAAAGAAGCAGGAGAATAACATGTTGTATTGTGACAACGAGAGTGCCATTCATATTGCAAATAACTCAACATTCCATTCTAAGAATAAGCATATACATATCAGGTACCATTTCATACGATCCATCTTGGAAGATGGACATTTGAAGTTGGAAAAGCTACATACTAGCAAGAATCTTGCAGACATGTTAACCAAGGGAGTAACCAGGGAGAAACTGAGTTCCTACTTATCTCCAGTTGGTCTTCAAGCATGAAGGTGAATATGATAAATTTTCCAGGTCAAAGTTCGATCATCGTCCAACATGTACAACAACAATGGAGTTGCTGTGATCAGTCTTCAAGTGGGATATTGTTGGTTGTGGATCCTGATTATCTTCCTGATTCAAAGGTTTGTTTCTACCGTGGTTGGACCCCATTCCCTAATGGGGGGGTGTGGGGGGGATTCACCGCCACAAATTTCACCAGGGGTGTCCAGGGAGGGGGGGAGCGATAATTTTTGTAGCCTCCCCCTGGCGGGGGATTCAGGGGTAGCACCCCAGAAGCAAAATTTTGGGAAAATTTGCCTTGTAAAATATTGAAACTTTACTGCAACGGTGTCAATGAAGTAATAGGGGTACTGATATCCATAGACGATTGTTTCTCAACGATATTGGAAATATATGTGGCTGGTGTATAAGGATATGTATCTTTCCCTCACTTTAGTAAATCTTTGAGATGAGTCGTTTCTTGAGGGCCTAATGGTATTGATAATGAAGCTTCCAATTCCTGCATTAAAACTTCAGTGCTCTTTGGGTTTTCCTCAATATCTTGTTTTCTAGAGCTCCCTGGTTCAAAACCTGGAGGTACAATTTCTTGTGTAGGCGAAGTGGCTACCGATTCTCCCTGTAGTACTTTTGACAAGATGTTTCATCTGTACCTTTGAAAAATGAAGAAACTGGCTTGTTGATCTGGGGACAGGGTTTGGACTCTATTCAATACTTCCTCATAAGACCCGACTCCCCTGAATATTTCATCATGTGGGGAGTTTTCATGCACATATCTCTTCATGTTGTATTGGGCCAGGTGGTTTTCCATGATTTTGTATGGGTCATTCCTTTTAAATTTGATGTCAACCAAATTGACATCCTCCAAAGCTACAACCTCCACTTTGGAGTGACCAAAGTCTAATAATGAAAACATACAAACCTGGAGAGGGAAGGTAGGCCATACCTTTTTTTGGGATTCTTTTATCTCCTTGATGATGCCCCCTGTCACTGTTTGATAAGCTACTTCTCGACATACTAGCCGGTCTGATAAAAACCTTGGGAGAGCATGGGGAGGGATTGAGCATCCAAAAACCCCGATGTAAGAGAAATTTTCATCGATGCACCAATCTGCTATTTTGCCTAGATTTCCCATGATTCTGTTTGAATTTCGAGGGGGTGGGAAACCGTATAGAGATGTATGAACGAGCACCACTACAATGTGGCATATTTCATAGAATAAATCTTTGGTCTTGTCTTCCCACAACTTGGAGTGATAGAAGTTAATAGGTTCAACGCTAGTCGGGGTCCATCTCTAGTTCATCAATGGAAAAGGGGTTATGAAGCAAATATCATCCATGATATATGAAAACCTATAGAAATGGGTAGGCTTCCCCTTTGACTTCACCAATTTGTATTCCATGATTTCTTTAGCCAAGTTGTCTGATAAAATTTTGTCCTAATTAAAAGAGAGGCCCTCGACCACCTCGTGCATAATTGAAACCCATGCCACCAGGAAATGAGTAGGAATCTTCTTTGCTAATAGTATACAGAGCATCATAGCTACACAGATCATGTGAGTATCCAATGAGGTTGTGGTATAAATTCCATGAGCGTCGACTCTAAGTTTCTCTGGGTGCCTCCACCAGGACTTGATTATATCAGGATATCTTTTATCATATTGTAGCATTCCTGTTGCTCAAATTCCAGCATGAATGCAACCCTGTAATTATATTTAAAATTGGGGGATATCTTATACATTACTTGAATGTTTTATGGTTGGAAAGACCCAACAACAACCTTTTGAGAGTCGAAAATGCTCCTGGTTTGGACGTCGACGTTTTCTAGGGCCCAACCTATCATGTCATTATACGACATGAGTCTCAGCCGTGCAAATATTTTGTGTAGCTTTGACTGTGCTATATCCATAAGTTTAGCTTCATGAGTGTCATTCACTTCATCGCTAGAATCGTTTAGGCAATTTATAAGCTCATGTTATAGAATCTCGAACACCTGTGTCCAAGATTTCACAGTGTCTATGGATCACAGTGTGGTATCTGACATAATGTGTGCATTCGGATTTGCAACTTCACCACCTTCATCAGTCTTCTTAATCATCTTCTGTGGTTCCATGATATCGATAGAATCAAAACAGGGTTACTTGTTGTAGGGGAATGCGTGAGCTTCTCAGTTGAATACAACTTACTATTCTGCGAAAGGTGAAAATGAAATTCAAAATCAAGCATTTTTATTCACATCAAGTGCATTGATTTTAGTTTACCTTCACTGACGAAAAATTTATTAACCTTAGTGAGAAAGTATACCTAGAGATCCGCAATCTATGCTAAAAATCATTACCATTGATTTGTGATAAATGCCATTAATATCTACTGTTCGTGTTCAAGAGTTTTGGATGAAACAGATTTGAAATTTTCTGAATCGCGAATTCGTGAAAGGTTAATTGTGAGATAATCTCTTTTAAAATATTAATTAATCATTTTTAACTTCAAGTGCTTCAAATATTCTAACTTCGGTATTTTTAAATGTAGCTCAAGCAGAAATTCCCAAAACTCGAAGCTACAAAAAGATTAATTATCCGATAATTGCTTTTAAGTTTTAATTAATCACATTTTAGTTCGAGTGCTTTGAAAATTCGGACTTCGAAGATTTTAAGATGTTATGAAGGGTAAACATCCGAATTCTGAAGTGCGAAGTCATTAACTATCCTTTGACCAATATCAACTTAATTAATTAAGATTTAATACTTTGGTATTTTAGTGCTTCGTGGATTTGTGGATTTTCTATATGTTATTTCCAAAGAGTTATCTCCCGTAGTGACGTGTCGAAGATGATTTCATTATAGATGACTTGTTGAGAATAAAGGGTTCCATGTGTTATGTAGAATCATGTGAATCTTCAAATGAAAATGTCAGAAATGGGTACCACATGTCAACTCAGGGAAAACTCAAAAGGTACACATGTACTATGACTCACGTCCTTTAAAGGTTAAGAAATGAAAAGTGATGAACGAAACTTTCGAGTTTCTAGTCTTTTATAATTAAAACTTATCAAAACTGCCGAAGCACGAAGCTCCAGAGCAAAATTTAGTGATTTACCTCTTTAACAATTAGGCGACTCCAAAACTCTTGGGAAAATCAAATCGTTCGATCAAACGGGGAAACTTCATCAATGATGGGTATCATGCATGCCTTATCACCAATTAACCATAAATGAATTTCATTTAATTTCTGAGTTACAACTTTGGGAAGGGTTATATTTTGCTGATGTGGAGAGTATAAAGCTCAAAGTTTAGGATTTTATATGTTCTAACATAGGCTCCATCTAGGGATCACATCTCCTTGTGAGGCGCGGAAGAACACTAGAACAAGTGACTTTATTGGGTAAATGGAGTCATTATTTCATTTCCGGGAAGCACCTCTAGGGAAACATCATACAGAGAAAAATTGAACTTCAATCGAATCTCAGAAAACCTTCAAAACACAATAAATTATTGATCTCAAGTTAGGCTATTAATAATTTCCTTTCCTGAAACTGAGTTTGGATTTTCTTAAGATAATAAAAAAAACTTTAACTGAAATATCAGACTTTGGTCGATTTCATTCGCATCAAGGTTAAGTAATTTAAAAAATTTATTTAGGGAATCCCTTGTCGGTTTAGAATGTAAATATTACCGAAAAAAGAACTAGATACCGGAGTATGTTTATACATGTATGACAACCTTACATGTATCATAGATATTGCTTCACTGCGAGCGAGCCTGTTCGGTACCCCGATGAAGTTATCTACATCTCCCATTGAATTTCCTTTCACCACTTCAATTAGTGTTTTTTCATTTTATTGAGATGAGGGAAATCATTACACGAATTTCCTTTCATCATCTCTTTTGGAAAAAATGGAGGCAATCATTTTATGAATTTCCATTCACCATTTGTGTTGGACTAGATGGGGGCAATCGAATTACGAATTTCCTTTCACCATCTATCTTATATTTTTATAATTTTGAAGTGGGGGCAATCAATTTGTATGTATCATACAAGGGATGATATGTGCTTAAGATTTGACAATGAAGGTCTATCAACAATTTTTGATTGTACTCTGAAATAAATCTCTCTCGATCTTCAATACATATTTTCCTATAGGGAAGATCTTATGGGGAATTTTTATTTTCTAGGGATTGGCCTTGAGCGAACTAATCAGTTAAAATCTTTTAGGAGAGCTAAAGTTATCAGGATTAGCCTAGACATACTTTCTTTCAGTTAAAATCAGAGGAACATAATATTTTCGCCTAATCTTGTTTTGAGGATATGTTTTTAAGTTCTCAGAGTCAAGGTGAAGTTCTTTCTTTCTATGAAGACTTAAGGATAGGTGGTGAAAATCAGAATAGAGTAAAAGCTTGAAGATAGGAAAAATGAAACAGGACGAGGACTCAGAGGGTATGACACAAAAGAATCTCATTTCCGCACAAGTTCACTTCTTGATTATCCAACTTTCTCTCTTTTAAGCCCCTTTTTTATTCTTATTTCCTTTTATTTCCTTTTTGTTTTATTTTCATTTGATTCAGATAAGGATTCATAATTAATTTGCGGATTTATACTTTTCTGGTCTTTGATCACATGACTATATTTATATCAATAGAATATCGTTTATATTCGATAAGCTTTATTTATAATTTTATCTTGAACAATAAGTATAGAAGTCCATACCTCAGATTTCATTTATATTTTCAATCAAACCAATTATTAATTCATCACTTGTTTTAAGAGAAAAAAAATGTTTTAAAAACTGAGCGTTGGATTCCGATATCTCCTCATTTCTCATCTGATAGTAAGTATTTTGCACGGGACCAAGATAGGGAAAATTCAGAAAATTACGCAGAATAAAATAGATATGCAGTACATATATTTTATATTTTTCTTTCATGATATCAAATTAGAGTTGGTTTATTTACAACGAAAAAGTAAAATTGAGATAACTTACGAACGAAAATGAAATTGAAAATTAAAATGGGAAATCAAAACTGGTATATACAATGGTAATGTGAAACATGATTATTGCATAAAATGTTTTAGATAACGCCCGTTGGTAGGGGCATTCAAATGTTTTTTGTAGAGATTTTCCAATAGGAAAGAATTTTTTCCCTCTGTAGCTGCAATTTTGAATGGTACAAACCAAAGATGATTGAACTTGCCGTGTTTTCTTGCATCTTATTTTCTAGCATCCCATTTTAAAACTAGATCACCAGGAAGGAATTCCCCGTCTTTAGATTTTTTATCGAAGAGGGCTTTCATATTATCTTGATACTTTTGGAGTTTGTCATTTACTTCGGCCTTGTTTTGCTGGACTTTGATTATTTGGTTCATCCTTCTTGTAACATCATTGGGCTCCTCCTATGCATCTTGACACAGCTTCATTACAGGAAGAGTGAGATTGATAGGAAGGATAACATCAATACCATAAACCATTTGAAAAGGGGACATACCTATCGATTTCTTGGTGCTGATTCGGTTCACGCATAAGGCATACTTCAAGTGTACGTGCCAAGCCTTCTTATTTCCTGTCAACACTTTTTTGATTATATTCATCACACTCTTGTTGGACGATTCAGCCAACCTATTTCCCTGAGGATAATAGTCTGTAGAATGTCCTAGCACAACATTATATTTTTGACAAAAAAATACCATTGGCATAGTTTTGAAATCTTGGGCATTGTCCGCGACTATTTTTCGAGGGAAACCAAATATCAATAGGATGTTCTCTTCCAAAAAGTTAATAACTACTAAATATATTGCATTTCGAGTTGGAATGGATTCGACCCATTTCGTGAAATAATCAGTAGCAGTTAAAATCCATTTATGTTGGGCGCTTGACTGTGGGTGGATTTCTATGATGAAGTCCATACTCCATTGTTGAAAGGGAGCTTCTGTTTTGAATAGGATTAAAGGAAGTGCAAGGATTTTTTGGTTACCAGAGAACAGTGGGAAAGGGTTGTATGCTCTAAACTTGGAATTCACATCAGTAAATAACTTTGGCCAATAATACCCTGCTCTTAAAATATAGTAGGCCATTTCCTTCTAGGCGTGATGTCCTCCACAAAATCCTTCGTGAAATCCATTTATGAGATTCTTTGTTTCAGGTTCTATTAAACAACATAACAAGAAACCTAGAGGATCCTTCCAGTACAATTTTCCTTCAATAATACAATATTTAACTACGTGTAGCTTCAACATTATCACTTTGGCACTGAAGGGTAAGGAGGTATGAAATGATGCAGGAGCATCGCCAACATCAAGCGATCCAGCGCGGAAGCAAAATACAACTAGACAAGCGCCATCACAATTTTTGAATTTCTCTTGGAGTTGATGCGTGAACATAAATGTGGCAATTTAATGAAGCGCACTTGTAAAATGTAAAGGGACCTTGAGCAATTTTCTCTCGTCCTTAGTAGATAGAAGGCATTTAAAGTAGTTAATGCAGGTAGATATAATTTAATTATAGATTAGATAGCTTTAGAGAACAAGAGGGAAACGAGATATAGACACCCTCATTGTGTATTGTAACATTATCAAAGAGCATAGAAGAGAAGCAGAGAGATGTGTAAGAACACCCATGTACAGATATTTGGATTAATACAAAGAGTTTGATTCAAATGCATGGTTTTGTGTTTGTTCTCTGTGTATTGATGTTGAATGATATGCTCATGAATGTTTTCTTCCAATTATACATTTGCTTTACATGTTGTGTATATGATTTCATGTTTTGAGTTTGAAGTCTGAATGGAAGTAGGAATGAGTTTCAATTGTTTCTCTATTTGAACAAGGATTTTGCAAGGAATGCAGTTGAAGTGTTCGCAAGGAGTGCGTTGACAAAGGGTTCAGATAGAGATAAAATTTGTTCTCGTTCATTCATAAGTACAGATAGGCACAGGAGCTGTGCAAGGAGTGCGTAGGCAGAGTGAAGTCTCAGGGTTGCGAACCTGAGTGAAGCATTCAGAGACTACTATTACAGGTGTGCGCAGGGTCGAAGGAAGTTCAACACTTGGAAGTGTCTGAAGGTTGCCGCAAGGAGTGCATGCAAGTTTTTCAGAAAGATTCATCTTTGAGACTCAACGCTGAGAGGAAGCTTAGGAAGGATAAGGCCTTCGAAACTGTTGAAGGACAACGCAAAGAAGTTGTACCTGGAAGGATTCAAGAAGGCATCGTAAGTTTGTGCGTAGGTGGACGAGTTCTGTGGAGGAACACTTGGTCATTCACAGAAATCGCCAAGGAAGGACGGACGGTCGAAATTCTCCGAGGAGAATTCACAAAGTTCCGTGATATGTTAGATATTACAGAGGAGCATGGGAGTTACAACAAAAGCATCAAAAGGTTCAAATCTCAGGAGGGGAAGGACCGTAGATCTGAGCCACAAGGGCCGTCGGATTTACTCGTGAATTCCCATATCGGGGTTTCGTGGGTTGAAACTCCGTAAACATTGCAACGGGAATCGTGAAATCATGAAATGCAATATCCCGATAGCTAAGTGAAATTGTGTGGACCACGGAGAAGTCAGTCAGCGGACAGGTGGCACGCTATTTCAAGGTTTCGCGGCGAGAAGTCCCGAAACAATTGAAACGGAGTGAAGGACCGTTGAAAAGTGAAATTTGCACGTGTGTCAGAGTTTCAGTATATCAGGATTCAGGAGTTAGTAAGACAAGCTATTCGACATCGCCAGTGCCGAAATCGCGATAGGGACAATCCCAATAGGAAAAGGAAAAGGTCAGCGTTGACTGGTTATCGGGTTTTGGGGATTCAAGAGACCAATGCTTGACCACTGACCTTGCGAAGTCACGAAGTCCGATCTCCTAAGTGTGAAGAGGGGATCCCACGAGGATTGCTGTGGGTGCAGATTTCCCGACAGGGAAATAGAAGGACCATTTAGAGTTCTTCGGGCCGTGGAAAACAAAATATCCTGTGAGCATGCCGACCTTCCTACCTGCGGGTTGTGGAGGTTGCGGGTGTGTGCATCAGTTTGGTATCAGAGCACAGAAAGGTTCTTTGCTTTCTATAGCAGAGAAAAGAGAATTCGCCATGTTGCAAAGGAGAAGGGACATGCAGACACCCGATCCAGAGGATAGGGAAATGCCGAGAAGAAGAGGCAGGCAGATGACATATCCATTTATGGAGAGAGAGATGCGTGATCTACGAGCTAGACTCGAAGACATGGAGACAACACAGAGACGCACAGTTAGTGCGGGGGATCTTAGTGATTCCGAGAGTGAATTTGAGTCTGAACGTGAAGAAGAAGTTGCAGCTGAAGATGCATCAAACGAACGTTTGATCAGAGCTATTGCAAGGATGGGTGCAAGAGAGAAAATGGACATTTCAGTTTATGAGGGAAACTTGGATGCAGAGGATCTTCTAGACTGGATTAGAGCTCTAGACACATACTTTGACTATGAAGATGTCGAGGAAGACAAGAAGGTCAAGCATGCTATCACAATATTGAAGGGACATGCAATATTGTGGTGGGACGAACTACAAGCTGACATATGCTGCAAAGGCAAACAGAAGATCAAAAGTTGGGACATAATGATCGCGAAGATGAATGTGAAATTGATCCCCAAAGATTATCAAATTACTCTGTTCAGGAGGATGCAGAACCTGAGACAGAAGCTGATGACAGTGAAAGAATACACTGAGGAATTCTACAAATTGAACATTAGGGCAGGTCATCGGGAGAGTGATGATGAGAAGGTAGCCATATATATGAATGGCATGAGATATGATATCCAGGATGAGATGAGCATGGTAACCATCCGAACGGTGGAAGATGCTTATCAGATGGCTCTGAAAGCTGAAGAGAAGCTGAGCCAAAATCAGAGTCAGAGGGGCCGAGGCAGAAGTCATCCCAGAGGCAAATCGGTTTCCCAGGACAAATATCAGAAGCCCAAGAAAGACTGGAATAAACCTCAGACTTGAACGGAGAGAGGTGGAACCTCACAGAGAGGGAAATATGTTGAACAGAGAGGGCAACATACTGAGTAGAGAGGAGATTATGCTGACAATAATACTTTTCCTCGTACTAGAGGTAGAGGAAGAGGAAGAGGTGGAGTAATAAACTGCTTCACATGTGGAAATAATGGGCACAAGTCTTATGAGTGTCCATATAAGAAGAAATAAAGTGGGGAAGCTCACATCACCGAAGCACAGAGGTGGGATGTTGAGGCAGAAGACGCTGAAGGCAAAAGATCGCTGATGATGCAAAAAGTCCTTTTGACACCCGAGAAGGAGGTCGAGACTTCAGTCCAAAGGACCAGACTTTTCAGGACTGCTTGCAAGACCAAGGATGGGGTATGAAAGGTCATTGTAGATAGTGGTAGCATGGATAATCTTGTTTCTACGGAGATGGTAGAGAAGCTGGAGTTGGAGACGACTGATCATCCAAGCCCATATAGAGTTTCGTGGCTACAAAAAGGACATCAGGTAACTGTCACTAAACAATGTTTAGTTGAGTTCAAGATAGGAGGATATAATGATAAGATCTTGTGTGATGTCATTCCTATGGATTTTTGTCATCTATCGCTGGGTAGACCATGGAAATATGACAAGAATGTGATTCATGATGGGATAATGAACACATACACCCTGGAGAAGAATGGGAGGACACACATGTTGCTTCCAATTAAGGATAAGGAGGTGAAGTCGGAAGTAAGAAACACTGTACTT
This sequence comes from Picea sitchensis, assembly GCA_010110895.2. Classification (NCBI taxonomy): domain Eukaryota; kingdom Viridiplantae; phylum Streptophyta; class Pinopsida; order Pinales; family Pinaceae; genus Picea; species Picea sitchensis. The sequence goes on from SNQJ01S0000975.1 coordinate 268,815, forward strand.
CTCATGAGTGGGAAGGAACTTCTTACAGATGTTAATAAGAAGGAGGATCCATAGTTTATTGTGGTCAGAAAACTGAAAATTGTTTTGACTAGCACAGGGGTGTATGATTTACCAGAAGAAGTTCAGGAACTACTGGAAGAGTTCACTGACATAGTAGTGGACGAATTACCTCATTCGTTGCCACCGATGAGAAGTGTGAGTCATCACATTGATCTCATACCAGGAGCTAGTTTTCCAAATATAGCCATGTACAGGTTGACGCTGCAAAAGAATGAGGAGGTTAAGAGGCAAGTCCAGGATTTATTGGACAAAGGTTTAGTCAGGGAAAGCTTGAGTCCATGTGCTATTCCAACAGTAATCAATACGAAGAAAGACAGAGGCTGGAGGATGTGTACTGACTCGAGGGCGATTAACAAGATAACCATCAGGTACAGATTTCCATTGCTAAGGATGGATGATCTGATGGATTTATTGAGTGGAGAAAAGTAATTTTCAAAGATTGATTTGAAAAGCGGTTATCACCAGATCCGCATGAGAGAAGGTGACGAGTGGAAGACAACATTCAAAACCAACGAAGGGTTGTATGAATGGCTTGTTACGCCGTTTGGCCTAACAAATGCACCGAGTACCTTCATGAGGCTAATGAACGAAGTCCTGAGGGAGTTCATCGGGAAATTTGTCATTATGTATTTGGATGACATACTGGTTTTCAGTAAAATAGTGGCAGATCATCTGAAGCATTTGGCTACAGTGATGCAGAGGTTACAGCAGGAGAAGCTGTTGATAAATATGAAGAAGTCCTCATTCATGAAGATAGAGCACGTTTACTTGAGGTTTGTTATTTCAGCAGATGAGTTGAGGATGGATCCAGATAAGGTGGAGGTAATCAAGAATTGGCCATCACCAAAGAATATTTTCGAGGTGAAAAGTTTTCACGGATTGGATAGTTTCTACCGAAAATTCATCAGGAATTTCAGTGGAATCAGTGCATCGATGATGGATACAGTGAATAAAAGACACAAGTATTTTCACTGGACTGAAGAAGCTGAGAAGAGTTTTAATCAGTTGAAGAGGAAGATTATGGAACAACTAGTTTTGGTGTTGCCAGATTTCCAGAAAAAATTTCAGGTGAAATGCGATGCAAGTGGGTTTGCAATAGGGGCAGTCTTGAGTCAGGAAGACAGGCCGATAGCATACTTCAGCAAGAAGCTGAATGAAGTGAAAGTGAAGTACTCCACTCATGATAAGTAGTTCTATGCTATTGTTCAGGCATTAAAGAAGTGGAGGCATTACTTGATCCCAAAAGAGTTTGTCTTATACAGTGACAATCATGCATTGCAGTTTGTGACTCAATAGGAGAAGATGAATCAGAAGCATGTCAAATGGGTTGAGTATATGTAGAATTTCACATTTGTGATTAAACATATTTCTGGTACTGCTAACAAAGTGGCTGATGCTTTGAGCAGGAACTGTTTTCTGTTGCAGGAGTTCAGAGTCAAAACGTTGGGTTTTGATGATCTCAGGGACATGTACGCTGATGATCCATATTTTAAGGAAGCGTATGAAGCAGTTGAGAATCCAATTCTCAGAGATAGAAGCCAGTGGGTAGAATACATGATCTAGGAAGGATTACTGTTTAGAGGTAATCAACTATGTACTCCGAAATGCTTCATGAGGGAGAACCTGCTAAAGGAGAAACACAGTGGAGGATTGGCAGGGCACTTTGGTCATGACAAGACGTTCACAAAGCTGAATGAGTCATATTTTTGGCTGGGAATGTAAGAATATGTCAAGAGATTCGTGAACAGATGCATAATTTGCCAACATTCGAAAGGAAGAAAGCAAAATGCAGGATTTTATCAACCATTTCCCATACCAGAAAGGCCATGGGATGCAATTAGCATGGATTTTGTATTGGGGTTGCCAAGAATACAAAGAGGTGTTGATTCAATCTTTGTGGAAGTGGATAGATTTTCCAATATGGAACACTTCATTCCATGTTAGAAAACCAGTGACACAACTCACATTGCAAATCTGTTTTTTAAAGAGGTCATTTGACTTCATGGGTTGCCGAAGAGTATAGTTTCGGATCGAGATACTAAATTCATAAGGCATTTTTGGAGGACCTTATGGAAGAAGCTAGGAACTAACTTGTCATTTAGTTCGACTTATCATCCTTAGACGGATGGGCAGACAATAGTGGTAAACAGAAGCCTGGGAGACTTGCAGAGAAGCTTGGTGACAGAACACCACAACCAGTGGGAAAACATATTACCACAAGCAGAGTTTGCTTATAATGACTCGGTTAATAGGAGCACAAGGCAGAGTCCATTTCAAGTTGTCTATGACATACAACCGAGGGTAATTTCTGAGCTGAGGGATTCAGAACAGATTGCGACTAGGAGCGTTAGTGCAGAAGAATTCACAGAGGCGATGAAAGAACTTCATAGCCAGGTGAAGAAGCAATTGCAAAATTCAAGCCAGGAGTATAAGCGTAGAGCATATCAACATAGAAGACAACTTCAGTTTGAGGTTGGTGACTTGATTCTAGAACATTTGAGAAAAGAAAGGTTCCCGAGAGGAACATATAATAAGCTGAAGATGAAGAAAATCGGGCCATGTAAGGTCTTGAAGAAATTTGGGGTGAATGCTTATGAGATTGAATTACCCGATGGGATCGGAATTTCTCCGATATTCAATATCTTGGATTTGTACCCATATAGGGCTGAGGAAACATGGAATGGAGATAAGAAGCCAGTGATCCACTGGACAAAGCAGATGCCAATGGCAGAGAAGCCACAAATGGAGTGCATACTGGATAAAAGAGTGGGTAAGAGGACCAGACGAAAGTAATACTTTGAGTATCTGGTCAAGTGGAAGAACCATCCAGTTGAATATGCCAGCTGGCAAAAAGAAGCAGAGATACAGAAGCATGGACAGACCGTGTGTGAGCTCATGGATAGGAGCCCATGAAAATTTTCAAGCGAGGGAGTATGATGCAGGAGTATCGCCAACATCAAGCGAGCCAGCGCGGAAGAAAAAGACAACTGGACAAGCGCCAGTGCAATTTTTGAATTTCTCTTAGAGTTGATGCACGAACATAAATGTGGCAATTTAATGAAGTGCACTTGTAAAATGTAAACGGACCTTGAGTGATTTGCTCTCGTCCTTAGTAGGTAGAAGGCATTTAAAGTAGTTAATGCAGGTAGATAGAATTTAATTCTAGATTAGACAGCTTTAGAGCGCAAGAGGGAAACGTGATATAGACACCCTCATTGTGTATTGTAACATTATCGAAGAGCATAGAAGAGAAGAAGAGAGTTGTGTAAGAACACCCATGTACAGATATTTTGATTAATATAAAGAGTTTGATTCAAATTCATGGTTTTGTGTTTGTTCTTTTCGTATTGATGTTGAATGATATGCTCATGAATGTTTGCTTCCAATTATACATTTGCTTTACATGCTGTGTATATAATTTCATGTTTTGAGTTTGAAGTCTGAAAGGAAGTAAGAATGAGTTTCAATTGTTTCTCTATTTGAACAAGGATTCTGCAAGGAGTGCAGTTGAAGTGTTGGCAAGGAGTGCGTTGACAAAGGGTTCAGATAGAGATAGCATTTGTTCTCGTTCATTCAAAAGTACAGATAGGCACAGGAGACGTGCAAGGAGTGCACAGGCTGAGTGAAGTCTCAGGGTTACGAACCTGAGTGAAGCATTCAGAGACTGTTGCTGCAGGTGTGCGCAGGGTCGAAGGAAGTTCATCACTTGGAAGTGTCTGAAGGTTGCCGCAAGGAGTGCATGCAAGGTTTTCATAAAGATTCGTCTTTGAGACTCAACGCTGAGAGGAAGATCAGGAAGGATAAGGCCTTCGAAACTGTTGAAGGATAACGCAGAGAAGTTGTACCTGGAAGGATTCAATAAGGCGTCGTAAGTTTGTGCACAGGTGGAGGAGTTCCACGGAGGAACACTTGGTCATTCGCAGAAATCACCAAGGAAGGACGGACGATCAAAATTCTCCGAGGAGAATTCACGAAGTTTCATGAGTCGTTAGATCTCACAGAGGAGCAAGGGAGTTACAGCGAAAGCGTCAAAAGGTTCAAAGCTCAGGAGGGGCAGGACCGTAGATCCAAGCCACAAGGGTTGTTAGATTTACTCGTGAATTCCCATATCGGGGTTTCGTGGGTTGAAACTCCGTAAACATTGCAACGGGAATCGTGAAATCGTGAAACGCGATATCTTGACAGCTAAGTGAAATTGTGTGGACCACGGAGAAGTCAGTCAACAGATAGGTGGCACGCTATTTCAGGGTTTCGCGGCGAGAAGTCCTGAAACAATTGCATCAGGATTCACAATATTGTGAACTCCGAAATGCCGATAGAGTGAAGGACCATTGAAAAGTCAAATTCACGCGTGTGTCAGAGTTTCGGTATATCGGGATTCGGGAGTCAGTAAGACAAGCTGTATGACATCGTGAGTGCTGAAATCGCGATAGGAAAAATCCCGATAGGAAAAGTAAAAGGTCAACGTTGACTGGTTATCGGGTTTCGGGGATTCAAGAGACCAATGCTCGACCACTGACCTCGCGAAGTCCGATCTCCTAAGTGTAAAGAGGGGATCCCATGAGGATTGCTGTGGGTGCAGATTTCCTGATAGGGAAATAGAAGGACCGTTTAGAGTTCTTCAGGCCGTGGAAAAGAAAAGATCCTGTGAGCATGCCGACCTTTCGACCTGCGGGTTGTGGAGGTTGCGGGCGTGTGCATCATGAAACAATATTGTGATACCAATCATAGGAAGAAAATTTATCTTCGATATGTACTGTAGGGGTTTGATCATCAAGTTCCTCCATATTGGGGATATATCCATGTGAATCCAGGTGGTTTATCCTGAGTGCCCTAAAATTTGACTCTGCTAATAATTTCGCTAGGCCCTGACCTTTGACTAGCTTGGTCAGTTTTACTTCCCGATCGAACTCCTAAATTTTGGCTAACCGCCGACCTCTCTTACCATCACTGTCTGGCTGTACCAAGATATCTTTGACAACGCTTGTTGGCACATAACAATTATTTTGGAATGCAGTACATATGTACTGAAAGCTTTGAGAGATTTCACCATTGCGTAAGCTTGTTTTTCCAGTATGTCATACTTTAATTTGTCGTCCTTGAGACTTTTACTAAAAAAGGCTATCGACTGCTCGAAACCTTCTTCATTCCTTTGCAGGAGTGCCGCTGCAATAGTATGTTCATATGTGAAAGAAAAGATAAGAAATTCCTTAGTATAGTCTGGACTAGCTAATACTGGTGCTTCTCTTATAGATTTCTTGACCCGCTCGAATGATGTTTTAGCTTTGGCAGTCCATTTAATTTCACTATATTTCTTCAACATATCTATAATTAGTTTGACAATTTCAGCGAAGTTAGGGATAAATATTGTCAAAAACTTTATCTTCCGTAAAAAAGACTGGATTTCTTTTTTATTTCTAGGAATATTTATCATGTCAATAACCTCGAATCGCTTAGGGTCGACCTTGATTCCATCCTTCGAAACTATATGACCCAGAAGCTTGCCTTCTTGCATAGGAAAATGTGCCTTCTTAGGGTTAAGAGGAAAACCAAATTTCCTTCATTTCTTGAAGGTTTGCTTGAGATGAACCAGATGTTCTGCATCAGAATTGGAGAAGACCGTTAGATCATCTAAGTAAATAACAATGAATTTATCTCTCACTGGTGAAAGATATATCCATTTCTCTTTGGAAAGTAGCCTCTGCGTTCATCAAACCAAATGGGATTTTATTATACATGAAAGTTCCCCACAGAGTGGTGAATGCAGTATTTGCTTTATCATCTTCGTGGACAACAATTTGGTTGTATCCAAAAAAACTATCAATCATAGACATTTTGTTTTCTCCACCTACTTTTTCCAGGACATGATCCATTTTTGGCAGTGGGTAGTTGTCTTTGAGGGATGATCAGTTCAAATTTCTGAAGTCTACACAAATCCTTAGCTATCCAATTTTCTTCCTGATGGGTACCAAATTTTCTACCCATTTAGAATACCTGAGTGGAACGATAATCTTTGCGTCGAGAAGTTTCTGGACTTCCCTTTCTATTACTGGAAAGAGGATAGGATTTATCTGTCTTAGATTCCATGTGAAAGGTTTGATACCATGCTTCAAAGGAATCTTATGTTCAATTACAGAGGTATCGTAAGTCTTTAGATCATCATAGGACCATGCAAATACGTCTTTATACTATTGAATCAAAATACTTATTTTTTTCTTGGGCTGGAAGGTATTTAATATCTTTACCAGTTTAGGATCCTCTTTAGTTCCTATATTACAGTCCTCAAACTCTTTAGGCTAAGGTCCTAAGGTAGATTTTAAGGGTATATCATCTTGGTCAAACAATCTCTCTAAGGGTATCAGACCTCTGGGGATTTGATTGTTCTTAAGCACAAGAATCAAGTGATTTGTGATCTTATCCTAGAACTTTTCAGGATCTTCACCTTCTTGCATGATCCAGATAGGATCGTTCTGATTTTCTTGATCTATATGAGTCTCAGAGAACTCGTCAACCATCTCTAGGAACTGTTTAACCTTCTCGTCATCTTCAAAGACTTGCCAGTGATGGAAATTATTTGGGATCAAAGGTTCGTGTCTCATTTCAATATGATACTTCAGCTTTAGGACAGTAGGAGGCACAAACATCATAACTTCTTTGGCTAAAGAGTTTGCCTGCTGATTTTCCATCCTGGGAATATAATGAATGTTAAAGGACGAGAAAAAATTCTCTATCAAATCTCATGCGCAATTTCTGTATGACCTTAGCCATGGATGTTTGGCTTGATATTGCTGCTTTATTTGTTTCACAATAAGCTATGCATCACCATAAACTATTAGATGTTCAATTTTTAATTTTCTTTCAGCCTCTAATCCTAAGACCAGAGCTTCATACTCACATAAATTATTTGTATAATAAATATCCCACTGTAATATGTATGAAAAGGGCATGACATACTCATCTTTGGGTGCAACAAATAACACTCTAGCCCCTACCCTTGGCAGGACAAAGCGCCATAAAAAATCATTTTCCGTACTCCTCTACTATTTACACTTTTCTTTGTTTTTCCTATTTTCTGTTTTTATTTTCTTCTTCTGTACATTCTTCAAAATCATCATATATTGATAAAATATGATTTCCTAAATCCTGATTGACAACATAGACTGGGTAATTGTTTGGGTTTTGGGGGTCACTTAAAATATATGCCAGTCTAGTCTCTCTTTACAGTTGAGTAAATTGTCCATCGATAATCAGGATCATAGTGTAAATCATGTCCAGTTGAAGTGATCCTCCTAATTTTGCACCCCAAGACCTGGATAGAAGCATGCCATACTTGACAGGGATGTCAAAAACGACTACATCCATAAGGTTACTTTTTACAAGAATCTATGCAAGATTCACTAATAAGTCTTTGATCATGCCAAGACACTTAAAATTTCTGGAATCAAATGAGTATAAGTCTTGATAAGGTCTAGTGATTTCAAGGCCCAATTTTTCCATAATAATTTTAGGCATTAAATTATGAGAGGCCCTGGAATCTAACATGCAATTGTGAAGTAAGTGGTCATGCACAATTAATGTAATATAAAATGGTGCAATTAAATCCTTAGTATTTTCAATGTGCAGACCAAACATAATCGTAGGTATTTCATCTTGTAGATTGATCACATCTGTGTGACATTCAACATCAGAAAAATTTATCATTTTAACAATCTATTTTTTATAAATTGGATTCTTGGAAAGCTCAACCAGGGGCATGGGAATTTTAATTTTATTTAGTTCATTTTCTAAACTAAAACCTCCCATTGGTTTTTCGATCTCTCTGGTTGGAGCTTGTGCTTCAATATTCTCTGTTTTCTTAGTTTTTGTTGCTCTTGTTTCAACTGTTTTGGTTCGGTGATGCAGGAGCATCTCAAGCGAGCCAGCGCGGAAGCAAAAGACAGTTGGACGAACGCCAACGCAAATTTTGATATTACCTTGAAATTGATGCACCATATTAAATAAGACAATTAAGAAGGAGCACACTTGTATAATGTAAATAGACCTTGATCAATTTTCTCTCATCCTTAGTAGGTAGAAGGCATTTATAGTAGTTAATGCAAGTAGGTAGAATTAAATGTGTAGATTTGACATTTTTTAGAGCGCAAGAGGGAAACATGATATAGACACCCTCATTGTGTATTGTAAAATAATTAGAAGCAACATTGAAGAAGAGAGCATAGCGAAGAAGCAGAGAGTTGTGTAAGAACACCCACGTACAGATATTTGGATTAATAGAAAGAGTTTGATTCAAATTCATGGTTTCATGTTTGTTCTCTATGTATTGATGTTGAATGATATGCTCATGAATGTTTGCTTCCTGTTATACATTTGCTTTATATGATGTGTATATGATTTCATGTTTGAGTTTGAAGTTTGAAAGGAAGTAGGAATGAGTTTCAATTGTTTCTCTATCTGAACAAGGGTTCCTGCAAGGAGTGCAGTCGAATTGTCTGCAAGGAGTACATTGACAAAGGGTTTAGATAGGATAGCTTTTGTCCTCATTCACAAAAAAAGTGCAGTTGGACACAGGAGCCATGCAAGGAGTGCATAGGCCGAGTGAAGTCTCAGGGTTGTGGACCTGAGTGAAGTGTTGAGAGACTGCTGCTGCAAGGGTGCACAAGGTCGAAGGAAATTCAACACTTGGAGGTGTCTGAAGGTTGCCGCAAGGAGTGCGTGCAAGAGTCTTCTCTAAGATTCAGAGTTATAAGGAAGCTCAGGAGGGATAAAGCCTTATAACCACTGAAAGGGTTGCACAAAAGTTGTACTTGGAAGAATTAGGAAGGCGTCGTAAGTTTGTGCCGCAGGTGGACAAGTTGGTGGTGGAACACTTAGGTATCCATAGAAATCGCCAAGAAGGAATGGACGGTCGGGATTCTCTGAGGAGGATTCATGAAATCCCGTGAGCCATCAGATATCACAGAGGAGTAGGGGAGATACGACGAGTATTCCCTAAAGGTTCAAAGCTCAGGAGGGGCAGGACCAGAGATCCAAGCCACAAGTGCCATTGGATTTTCGTGTGGAATTATATATCGGGGTTTCATGGGTGGAAGTCCTGTAAACATTGCAACATAAATCGCAATATCCCAAATCGCGAAGTCCTGAAAACTAAGGGGATTGTGTGGGCCACAGCGGAGTCAGCGAGTGGACAGGTGGCACGCCATTTCAAAGTTTCATGGGGTGAAGTCCCGAACTCATTACATTAGGATTCGCAATATTGCGAACTCTGAAGTCCCAATGGAGTGAAGGACCGTTGAAAGGTCAACCACACGAGTGTATCAAAGTTTCAACAAATCGGGATTCGAGAGTCAGGGAGACAAGTTTCTCGACATAGCGATTGCCAAAATCGCGATAAGGAAAATCCCGAAAGGAAAAAGGAAAGGGTCAACGTTGACTGTTTCAGGTTTCGGGGGTTCGAGAGACCAACGCTTGACCACTGGATTCGCGAAGTCCGATCTCCCAAAGTGTAAAGAGGGGATCCCGTGAGAGTTTGCTATGGGTGCAGATTTCCCGATAGAAAAATAGAAGAGCCGTTTAGAGTTCTTCGGGCCAGTGGTGAAGGAAAGATCTTGTTTTGATGTGGACCTTCCAACCTGCGGGTTGTGGAGGGAGCATGTGTCGACGTCATTCGGGCAGCTTGTGTATCAACTAGCGGTTTAGTAGCAACTTCCTCATTCACTTTATTTATCGATAAAATCTTTTTCAGTGGAACGTTTGTAGTATTTGTTTCTCTGGGCATTAAATTGTATTTCTGTTGAAGTTCGACCATTATGGAGTCAACGATTCCTTGATATGCAAACTCTCCCATATTATTTATACTTTCCTCATTATTAAACAGGGGTTCTAGGTATAGAGACTTTTCATAATTTTGTCTAGTTAAATGAGGCTCCCGATCATCATCACTAAGGTTGTTTATATCCTCTTCTAACCCCTCATAATTTTGCATATCATCGCTTTGCATAAATTTTCCGTTTTAAACAGAGCTTGGATTTTTTGAACTTTGTTTTTCACTTGTCTTTGTTGCATCTGAGGGTTCAGGTTTCTCCTGAACTGATTTTTAGCGAATGGATTAGGTTTGGCTTGGTATAGTTCCATTCCATATATTTTGTTCGAAAAATCTTTTATTATCTTAGCCGTCTCATACATTTTTTCTTCCGCAGACTTCCCAGAGTTGGAGGGTCCTGCTTGTTCCCCAAAACGTTTAGGTTATTTGGTTCCTGTCTCAACCTTGGCTTTTAATTTACCATATGTCATCATATTTGATTCAATTTCTATGGCATTGTCTTGCATTCCTGTGAGAGTGGTAGATATTCTTTCTCCTAAGAGTAGGGAAAAGTCGGGTTCAAAAGCCCCTACGAAATTTATCTTTACCATAGGTTGAGAGGGTTTAAGTTTGGCTGGGATATTATGATAAAGTTTGTTGAACCTCTGATTAAATTTGAGAACCGACTCATAATTCATTTGCCTTAAAGCCCCAAATTCATTCAAATAATGAAGATGGTCTTTCTTTTCTTGCCATTGTTTTAAAAATGTGTTTTCTAGATCATCACCTTGGAAAAAATTCTAGGGGGTGGAGGTAGTCCTTGACCTTGTCCACCTTCTCCTTTGCCTCTGGCACCACCTCCTCCGACAAAAACCATTGGAATTCTAGGGGATGGAATTTGGGAAAAAAGAGGGTTTTCAAAAACTTCGAGGGACCGAAGTGGTGACCTTTCAACTTCTTCGGGATGCGGTGAAGGAAATTCCGGAAAAAGGTCGTTAGGAGATGAAAAATCTAGAAGAGGAGGAAATGGAAAATGTGGAATGGTTTCTGTAGACTTACAAGATGTATAAATAGGTGAACCAATAGGGAACAAATTCGGGTATAAAATATTCTCTTCAGGGTTTCGGAGAACTGAAATCTTCTTCAGGCAAGGATGGGGTAGACAAAACATTAATGAAATTGGGTATATAGAGGGGTATTTTGTTCTGACCTTTAGGAGTATCAATCGAGTCAATCTCAGTCTTTATTTTGGGCACAACTTCTTCCAGGTTCTCAAACCTAACCTCAGGTTTACTAGTTGACACCTCTGCAGAGGGTGCTCGTTTAAAATTCTCTTCAGGGGTTTGTTCTTCAACCAAATTTAAGTATTGAATTGTGCAACTTTGGGTTGGAATTTTTTACCTGCCGATGCGATAGTCGATTTGAGGTATCCCTTTGGTTTCAACAACCTTTCAGGATCTGATACAGGTGTGGTCTGCTTATCGTGTGGGTTCTTTCTAGTATTCTTTCGACTGAATTCCAGTTTATTTGTGGTGGAGTCGCCAAGTGAAAGATAAAAATAGGCTTACTTATGTATTCTATCTTTGTTCACTATCAAAGATAGAACCTTACCTTGTTGTTTTCCTAGGGAAAATTAACTTCGTTTCTCCGTCCCCGACAACGACTCCAAAAAGATGTTGTTCCTGAGATTAAACTTAAGGCTCAAAGAGTAATGTTAGGCATCATGAAAGTTTAAGAGAGTGTTTTCTAAAAGTGATTTTTCCACCTTAGTTATATGAGAAAAATTCCTTAAATGAAATTAACAGTATGGAAGCACATAGGCCGTATTTCGTATCTGAGTCAAAATTGTAATATCAAATGGTGTGAGAGACAAATACAAAACTGTTAAACAAAGTAAGGCATCTATTGCTGAAGAGTATCACCTTGTTGCAGTAGAAGAAAACAAATAGTGTAACCTTGAATACAGTATAATATATAGTAATCCACACAACTTGTAGGTCTTGATTTACTCACAGTAAATGCAGAGGAAAAATTGATCACTTAACAAATTACAGATGCGATATGATTACAATAGTGGTTGTACTAAATTGAAATCAAACATTTATCAAGGAATTGTATAAAGAAATGGTGAGATATGGAAAAACAGAAGAAACACATAACCCAAATTGAAGAAAATTTGAAATCTTTGTCTGCACTTGTATTAATACTCAATAAGGAGAGTTTTCTCTATTACATTTGGCAAGAAGCAACCATTAATAGATATTCAATCTATGTATTTATACAAAATTGTCACAACTCAAAATGGTTGGACTTCTCATAATTTAAAATAGCAAATATTTGAAATAAGAAAACATAGCGTAGAGAATGATGAGCTTCATTGGAAATCTTTTCATCTGCTGACCAAAAAACTTCCTCTTTTCTTATTCCTTTAGGTCAGACATATCTGTAATCTGATCTTCTTGATACCTTGGTAAAATATTTTCGACGTTCTTTGTTTGTTGCCATCTGACCCTAAAATATGTTAATATCATGTACATGCTCTTTACTTGTTTTTGGATGTGCTTGTTTTCCCATGTTCAATACATAGGATGCATTTACTCACTAATTTCATCATCAAACTTGAAGGTTCAATTACTTCATTCACCTTGAAAGTGTATAACTTCTTCTCTATCCAAGGCAACCTTTCTTGTATCCTTTTCGCTCCTTGAGATATGACCTGTAATTGCAATCTTGGGTTTACTATCCATTTATTTATTTGAAGGAGATCGATCTAGTTCATTTTTTGAATGGCCGTCAGAGCTTCTTCTTTGCTTGTTTTGGAATTATATTGGTTGTTTGCTATGTCAATCTGACCCAGGGATTCAGAGATAACATTTCCTTCAACATCAATTAGTCCTTTGTCTAGTGATGACAACACTTATAGACAAGATTCATTTACCTCCTTAGAAATCCTTTTGCTTTCTGCTAGATTTGTTTCTCAGGCATTTAAATCCATATCACCTCTTATTTGCTCAGAAAGAGAAATATGAGGAACATTTGAGACATCATCCTTAGGTAATAATAAGACAACCTCTTGAAACTTAACTCGAGCTGAGGGAGCTTCTCTTTCTTTGATGTAGATGTCTTTGAGGGAAAGATCTACTGCCTGGTAGAAATTCTGGATGACATCAACCTTCATAAAAATATATTATTGGGCCTTTTCCAATTTTTCATTTAATTCTAGTGCTTGAGCCTGGAAGGAGGATATATCTGTTGATTAAGGTTGGTTGTCATTGATGTCAACCCTTGAAGAAATCCCCGTAGCACAAATGTTGGGTAATGGACCCAATATTGTTTGATGTAAATATGACTCTCTATTGTCTTGTCATGGTTTATAATAAGTAGAAATGGATGAACTCCAAAGTGGTCCCCTTATGGTGAAATCCCTCACGAGAAGACATTTTGTGGATTTAGTTATCCTAGAAGTATGGTTAGAGAACCCATGCTTATTTGTGGAATAATGAGATGAAGGTTAATGAATTTTTCATTGAAACTATCCTATATGGATATTTCTTTTCATTCCATTTTTGGTGGTATGTAGAATGTCACATAACTCCTCACGGTTCGAGAGTTATGGCCATGAGAAGTTGGAGAACCCAAGTTTGCATAATGGACCCAATTTTGTTTGATGGATAATGGTATGAGTTTTGATATATTTGTAGGTAATACTATTCTATATGGATGTTACATTTCATTCCATTTATGGTGGTATGTGGAACATCACATAACTCCTCACAATTTGAGAGTTATGGCCTTACGAAGTTGGAGGACCCTCTTATGTCATCTAGAAGCTCCAAAAGGTCAAAGTAGTCAAAGTGGTTTAAGATATTTTAGAAGGTAAATAATAAAGTGAATTGATGATTGTATTATAATTCAAAGTGAATACAAAATAAATTATTTAAATAATAATTTTAATGGAGGAATTAGAAGTGGGTTAACCCTAATATAAGGAAAGTGGGCAAAGTGACATAGAAGATGTTTTTAAGGAAGCTACCTAGAGAGTATAAATAAGAGGCAAGGCTCTCTCATTTTAGAAAAACTTGAGCATATTGAATACCTATAGGTTTCTGAGGTAACCAAAGGATATCTAAACCTAATTTCTGAGAGAAGGTGAAGAAAAGAAGGTCGTAATTCAAGGAAGGATAAATTCTTTTGATGATGCTTTCTAAGGTATGTTATTTACAGGTCATATCACCATTTTCACAATAAATTTTTTTCTAGAATTATTCAGACCCTAAAATTGATATTCCATTGAGGAAAAATATCCAAGTATCTATGGTAAAAAAATCAGCTTGTGGGTCATTATATTTTTGGAGTTAAAATAGAGTTTGTGGCTAGTCCTGAAACTAGTAAAAAACAAATGTTTCAGGTAAAAATGTCATAACTTCTTCATAACAGATCCACATTCAGTAAGAAACAATGTGTTGGTTAGAGTACAATATTTAGTATTCTTTGTAACAATTTTAGATCAATTCAACAAATATTCCATGTGGGGCATGCTCTACAAGGCTGCTCTCTAGAATAAGCCAGAATTCAACAAGGTATGCCATTTTTGCTATAAATAGTTTTATGAGAGTTTCCAAGTAGTGACACCTGGATGAATTTCATAAAACACACTAAAGAAAATTGTGTATCAGTTTCAGATATTTATTCATTACAGGTACAAAGTTATGATTATTTCAAGTTAGGGTTGTTGACTAATCCAAAACTAGTCATGTGAGACTAAAGAAAATTTTGATGTGAATGCTAGTCTCTTGTTGTTTAAAGTTAAGGAAGGTTTGAAGGTATGTGATAATATACACCAGGTCTATTACAGAGTTATAAATCATATTTGGATGATGAAATTGATGATGTATTTTGGTTGAGGTACAAGTTGGGTGCATGGTTGAGATAAGTAGTTGATGAGTTGGCACATACATGAGGTGTATAGTTGATGATGTTGTTACATATTGATGAGTCATAGTTGATGAGTAGTTGAAACATGATTGGTACATACTTGGTACATGTTTCATTGCACTTGTTTATGGTATAGGTTGATTACAGATTGTTTGGTATAGGTTGGTGCATGGTTGATGCACTTGTTTATGGTACAGGTTGGTGCATGGTTGATGCACTTGTTTATGGTACAGGTTGATTACACGTTTATGTACAGGTTGATGCATGGTTCAGGTTTAATGGTACATGTTTACAACGGTATATCTCACAGTGATAGTGTGACAGTGGTTCCATCATTCTACTTCTACTTCAAGGCATTTGGATGGGGCAATGACAGGTGGTTGTAGATAGAGAACATAGGGGGTTGTAGCCTCCTTCTGGTTGTAGCCAGAGAATTGGGGAGTTGGAGCTTCCCTCAGGTTGTAGACTGAGAAACTAGGAGGTTGGAGCCTCCTTCCAGTTGCAGTTAGAAAACAAAGGAAGTTGGTGCTTCCAATGAATGTAATTCTTCAAGACATATAAGAAAAATCATTTCGTGGTTTTCTCTCGATTTGGGTTTCCATGTAAAACACTGGTGTACTGTGTATGTGTGTGATTGTTCATTTCTTATTGCTCATTATTGCATAATAATTCTACATTGATATAACACTTGGATTATTTGAAGAAAAAGGATTTTAATTATGCTATTACTGATTCATCCCCCCTCTCAGTAATCCACCAATTGGACTCAGAGCGGGTTCCTTCAGAAATCAATTTAACTACTGAAAGGTAGATCCTGGAGAGTACCAACTTGTATAAAAATGGAATACCACAGTTTGATGGACAAAAGTATGCTTTTTGGAGCATAAGGATGAAGACATATATACAAGAACATGGATTTCAAGTTTGGAAATCAATTTTAGATGGATACAAAACAAAAATAGTTCCACCAACAAATGAAAAAGAAGTGAAACTCAGTGAGAATAATTCCAAATCCAAAAAATCACTTTTGGATGGTCTCAGTGATACGATATTCACCAAATTTTCACATTGTAAATCCGATAAAGAGATTTGGGACAAGCTTCGAAATATTTATGAAGGAGATACAAAAGTCAAAGAAGCAAAGCTTCAAACTTACAGAGGTCAGTTCAAACAACTAAAAATGAAGGAAGATGAGAATATTGCAGCCTACTTCTTACGAGTCGATGAAACAATGAGTTCAATCATAGGATTGGGAGAAGAAATCGTAGAATCTGTAATTGTTCAAAAGGTACTAAGATCTCTTCCTATGAGATTGAACCCTAAGATATCAGCACTAGAAGAAAGATCAGATCTAAACTCAATACGCATGGACGATCTGCATGGAATCTTCACAACATATGAAATGTGAACTGAACAAGAAAATCCAGATGTAAGAGAATTAACCTTCAAAGCATCCAAAAGATCAAATGAAAAGAAAAAGGAACAAGAAGAATATAGAAACAACAATGATGTCTCAAAAGATGATGAAGAAGCGGCCAACTTCGTCAAAAGACTGAACAAGGGAACTGGCGGTAGGTATAGAGTTAAGGTTCCTTTAATTTGTTTTAATTGTGATGGTATTGGTCATTTTTCTAACAAATGTCCTCATAAGAAAGAGAGAAATAATGAAGGTTACTCAAAAGGCAAACACGCATATAAAGGAAAAAGAACTACAAAGAAAGTTTTCAAGAAAAGTTTATGCACCAAATAAGACATATCATCATCAGATGGAGATGAAGTCAGTGACAGTGAGACAGGAAGAGTTCTATTCATGGCAGTAAAAGACTCTGACAAAGAAGACTCCAAAGAAGAATATGAAGAAGTCGAAGAAGAAAATGAAGAAGTCGAAGAAGAAATTGAAGAAGTAGAAGTTGACAATCGAGAATAATTAATGTGTGCCATAGAAGTTATCAGAAGAGAAAAGAAGAAAAACAACAAACTACAAGCATAACTAGACAAGAAAAAGGATACTCAAGAACTAGAAGAAATTGTCACAAAATTGAAGGTTCAAATAGAAGAAGATAAAAGAATTGATGAAGCACTCAAAGACAATCTAAAAGAAAAGGATAGGATCATTGGAAATTTGGAAGCAGAGATTGTCGCACTAAGAAATGATATTTAAAAGAAAAATATGCAGAATAGCTCAAAAATTATGGATGACATTATCAGTAGTAAAAAATCTCATCTTGACAAGTCCAAACTTGGATACAGTCAGACAGAAAGCAAGAAACATATCCAAAAATTTATGCAGAAACAATCAAATGGGATAGGAAGATATACAAGGAAGATTAAAGGGATACTCCTCCACCAAGAAGATTTAGATTTCAGAATCAACAACAAACAAATAGGCCTCAAGAAGAAGAAGGATTCATAAGAGAAACTCCTTTCATAAGATCTTCAAATCCCGGGTATCAAACTATATTTTTTGGTTATGTTATGCATGTAATAATTTTGGACATAAATCTGTGAATTGTAGAGCTAACAACATGAACAATAACAACTTTGAGAGTCATACACAAAGGGGTTATTCAAGAATACTTAGTGAAACACAAAGAAGAAGTTACAATAGGTTTGAATCTTTGAGAACTTAAGTGGAATGTTACAAATGTAACAATTTTGGACATGTGCCAAAATATTTCATAATGACATTACTTCCTAAAGAACCTCAACATAATAAAAACAGTCACAAACATGAACCTCAGAAAACGACATGGATAAGAAAACAAGATCAATATATCAATGAAGAATGCACAATTTCTCTAACAGCTAAGCAAAAGAAACGCGATTGGTATGTTGACAATGGATGTTCAAAACTCATGATAGGTGATAGAGACAAGTTTCTTACATTACGAAATGAAATATATGGATTAGTCTCCTTCGGAAATGATGATTCAACCAAAATCATTGGAAAATGCATAGTCCGAATTGGGAACAAGAATGAAAAGGCAGAAAATTTCCTGCTAGTAGAATATATGAAACATAATCTTCTAAGTGTGAGTCAAATGTCTGACTAAGGTCATAAAGTTACTTTTGATTCACAAAAGTGTGAGATAAGAAAAGAAGGTTTATCGAAATTGGTCACTACATCGGCCATAACTTCAAGCAACATATATTTGTTAAGTGAAATTGGTAATGAAAAGTGTTGTTTAGGAAAGGAAGATGAAAGTTGGCTATGGAACAAAAGAATGGGGAACATACATTTTGATAACCTTTTCAAATTCAACAAAAGAGAAGCACTTAGAGAAATGCCCCAGATGATGAAACCAACCAACACTTTATGCAAGCATTGTCAACAAGGAAAGAAAACAAAGACCATGTTTAAATCAAAGGAATAGTCAACGACAAGACCATTGGAAAATGTGCATATTGATCTTGTTGGACCAATTAAAAAAAGGGATTAAAAGGTGAGAAATACTTCATGTTATTAGTTGATGATTATACAAGAATGACTGCAGTTTTCTTTCTCAAGAATTAGTCAGAAGCTTTCGAAAACTTCAAGATCAACAAGGAGATGGTTGAAAATGAAATGGATTCAAAAATCAAATGCTTGAGATTTGATAATAGAGGAGAGTTCACCTCAAAGGAATTTATGAACTACTGCAACAATCATGGAATGAAAAGACAATTCTCCATTGCTAGGACACCTCAACATAAAGGAGTTGTTGAAAGAAAGAACATGACAGTACATGAAATGGCTCGAACTCTGGTAATGAATTCAAAATTGACAGATATTTTTTGTATACAGACAATGCATACAACAATTCACATTCAAAATAGAATAATGCTCAGAAAAAAACACGACAAAACTCCTTACGAACTATGGAAAGTAAGACCAACAAATGTAAATCACTTTAGAGTTTTTGGAAGCAAATGCTATATTAAAAGAGAATATGGTGGAATGGGAAAGTTTGACTCTCGTGTGGACAAATGAGTACTTGTTGGTTACTCAAGTACAAGGAAAGTATAAAAGTGTTACAATATAAGATTGAACAAAGTTGTGGAAAGCATCAACATAACAATTGATGAAACAGGTAGACCAAAATCAAAGGAAGAAAATGAATCAATGAAACAACCCTTATAAGAAGAAACAAAATATGAAAAAGATGTAGAAGAGGAGGATGAAGAGAATTCGACAGAAGAATAAGAGCAAGTTCAACAAGTGTCTCCAAAGACACCCAGTAAACGAGTAGATAAGAATCATCCTTCAGATCAGATTATCAGAAACAAAGATGCAGGAGTTGAGACTAGAAGAAGAATCCATTCACAAGAACAAACACACCTAGCACTCTTATCTACAATTGAACCAAATTGTTTTGAAGAATCCAGGAAGTATGAATCTTGGAATAAGACCATGGATGAAGAATTGGATCAAATAGAGAAAAATGAAACTTGAGAACTGGTTCCAAGACCAAAGAATGAGAATGTGATCGACACAAAATGGGTCTTCATGTATAAATTGAATGAAGATGGACATATTAGAAGGAACAAAGATAGTTTGGTATGTAAAGGATATGCACATGTTAAAGGAATCGACTTTGAAGAGACATTTTCCCCAGTTGCCAGAATGGAAGCAATCCGTTTTCTTTTAGCTTATGCATGCTCCAAAAATATTAAAATGTATCAAAGGGACATAAAATCATCTTTTCTAAATGAGGATCTTGAAGAAGAAGTCTACATTGAACAACCAAAAGGATTTCAATTGTTAGAAAATGCAGATTATGTGTGTAAATTAAAGAAGGACTTGTATGGTCTAAAACAGGCTCCTAGAGCATGGTACTCTAGACTGGATAAGTATCTGCAGTAGGCAGGGTTCAGAAAAGGAAGCACAGACAAAAACCTCTACATCAAGGTAAGTCAAGGTAATATTTTATTAATTGAATTTTATGTTGATGATATTATTTTTGGTATTAATGATGACATGTTAAGCCAGAAATTTGCAAAAGATATGCAAAAAGGATTTGAATGTCGTTACTTGGAGAACTATCCTTCTTTCTCGGACTTCAGATACACAAAATAAACCAAGGAATTTTTATTTCTCAAACCAAGTATATTAGAGAAATGCTAAAAAGGTTTGGTATGGAATATTGCAAACTAGTTATCACTCCCATGCAAACGAGTTGCAAGTTGAGCAAAGATGACAATTTGAAGTCTATAGATTAGAGACAATACAGGTCAATTATTGGCAGCCTACTATATGTGACATGATCTATACTAGATCTAATGCATGGAGTTGGACAAGTGGGACAATTTCAAGCAACACCAAAGGAATCACATGTATTAGCAATGAAGAGGATTTTCAAATATCTCAAAGGAACATAAGAGTTTGGATTATGGTATCCAAAAGGAAAGGATCTATCACTTATTGCCTACATAGATGTAGATTGGGCAAGTTGTATTGATGATCGACAAAGCACCAATGGAGCAACATTCTACTTGGGTGAGTGTTTAGTATCATGTCTAAGCAAGAAACAATCATCAATATCCTTATCTATAGCCGAGACAGAGTGCATTGCAGAAACATCATGTTGTACATAGGTTCTTTGGATGAAACAAACTCTGACAGATATACATGTTGATATGATGAGCCCATTCCAATCTATTGTGATAATACAAGCGCCATCAATATCTCAAAGAATCCAGTGATTCACTCCAAGACAAAGCGCATTCCAATCAAGTATCACTTTTTACGGGAATAGGTTGCAAAAAAGAACATCAAAGTTGAGTATGTGGGCACAACAGAACAAGTGGTAGACATCTTTACAAAACCACTTCCATGGGAAGCCTTTGAGTATCTTCACCAGAGACTCAGAGTTATTTCTACTCCAGAATGAACGCTTTTGAATGCTTATCTTATATGTCTTAGATGTACACGAGAAAGCACCATAAGAAGACAATTCAGTTAGGGGGAGCTACCTCGGATGGAAAGATACATTTTCCATTGATGACAAAGGGGGAGAGATTTACCAGATGTAGAGGAAAGAGGCATGGTTCTAGGGGGAGAAGATTCATCAGATGTAGAGGACCGAGGCATGGTTCCAGGGGGAGCATGAAAGAGATGATTTCAATATTACATTAGAGTGTTTCCATCAATGCCAAAGGGGGAGATTGTTGATTAAGGTTGGTTTTCATTGATGTCAACCCTTGAAGAAATCCCCGTAGCACAAAGGTTGGGTAATGGACCCAATATTGTTTGATGTAAAGATGAATTTTTATTGTATTGCCATGGTTTATAATAAGTATAAATGGATTAACTCCAAAGTGGTCCCCTTATGGTGAAAGCCCTCACGGGAAGATGCTTTGCAGATTGAGTTATCCTAGAAGTATGGTTAGAGAACCCATGATTATTTGTGGAATAATGAGATGAAGGTTAGTGAATTTTTCATTGAAACTATCCTAGATGGATAGTTCTTTTCATGCCATTTCCAGTGGTATGTGTAATGTCACACAACTCCTCATGGTTAGAGAGTTATGTCCATGAGAATTTGGAGAACCCAGGTTTGGGTAATGGACCCAAGTTTGTTTGATAGATAATGGTATGAGTTTTGATATATTTGCAGGTAATACTATTCTATATGGATGGTGCATGTCATTCCATTTCTAGTGGTAGGTGGAACGTCACATAATTCCTCACGGTTTGAGAGTTATGACCTTAAGAAGTTGGAGGACTCTCTTATGTCATCTAGAAGCCCCAAAAGGTCAAAGTAGTTAAAGTGGTTTAAGAGATTTTAGAAGGTAAATAATAAAGTGAATTCATGAGTGTATTATAATTCAAAGTGAATAAAAAATAAATTATTCAAATAATAAATTTAATGGAGAAATTAGAAGTGGGTTAACCCTAAAATAAGGAAAGTGGGCAAAGTGACCTAGAAGATGTTTTTAAGGAGGCTACTTGGAGAGTATAAATAAGAGGCAAGGCTCTCTCATTTTAGATACACTTGAGAATATTGAATACCTATAGGTATCTGAGGTAACCAAAGGATATATAAGACTAATTTCTGAGGGAAGGTGAAGAAAATAAGGACGAAATTCAAGGAAGGATAATTTCTTTTGATGATGCTTTCTAAGGTATGTTATTTACAGGTCATCTCACCATTTTCACAATAATTTTTTTTCTAGAATGATTCAGACCTTGAAATTTCTATGACATTGAGGAAAAATATCCAAGTATCTATGGTAAAAATTCATCTTGTGGTTCGTTGTATTTTTGGAGTTACACTCCGTGGAAAATAGGGTTTGTGGCTAGTCCTAAAACTAGTCAAAAACAAGTGTTTCAGGTAAAAACGTCATAACTTATTCATAACAGGTCCAAATTCAGTAAGAAAAAATGTTTTGGTTAGAGTACAGTCTTTAGTATTATTTGTAACATTTTCAGTCTGATTCAACAAATATTCCGTTTGAGGCATGCTCTACAAGGTCACTCTCAAGAATAAGCTAGAATTCAACAAGGTATGCCATTTTTGCTATAAATACTTTTCTGAGAGGTTCCAAGTAGTGACACCTGGAGGAATTGCATAAAAAACACTGAAGAACATTGTATATCAGTTTCAGGTATTTATTCATTACAGGTACAAAGTTATGATTATTTAAAGTTAGGGTTGTTGACTAATCCAAAACTAGTCATGTGAGACTAAAGAAAGGTTTGATGTAAATGTTAGTCTCTTGTTGTTTAAAGTTAAGGAAGGTTTGAAGGTATGTGATCATAAACACCAAGTCTATTACAAAGTTATAAATCATATTTGGATGATGAAATTGATGAGGTCTTTTGGTTGATGTACAAGTTGGGTGCATGGTTGAGACAAGTAGTTGATGAGTTGGCACATGCATGAGGTGTATAGTTGATGATGTCGGTATGTATTGATGAGTCATAGTTGATGAGTAGTTGACACATGATTGGTACATACTTGGTACATGGTTAGTTGCACTTGTTTATGGTACATGTTGATTACAGATTGTTTGATACAGGTTGGTGCATGGTTGATGCACTTGTTTTTGGTACAAGTTGATTACAGATTGAGGTACATGTTGATGCATGGTTTAGGTTTATTGGTACATGTTTACAATGGTATATCTCACAGTGATAGTGTGATAGTGGTTCCATCATTCTACTTCTACTTCAGGGCGGTTGGACGGGGTAAAGACAAGTGGTTGTAGCCATCTTTCGGTTGTAGTCGGAGAACATAGGCGGTTGTAGCCTCCTTCTGGTTGTAGCCAGATAATTGGGGAGTTGGAGATTCCCTCACATTGTAGCCTGAGAAACTAGGGGGTTGGAGCCTTCTTCCAGTTGCAGCTGGAAAACAAAGGAAGTTGGTGCTTCCAATGAATGTAATTCTTCAAGACATATAAGAAAAAGAATTCTGTGGTTTTCTCCTGATTTGGGTTTCCACGTAAAACACCGGTGTACTGTGTATGTGTGATTGTTCATTTCTTATTGCTCATTATTGGATAATAATTCTACATTGATATAACACTTGGATTATTTGAAGAAAAAAGATTATAATTATGCTATTACTGATTCACCCTCCCTCTTAGTAATCCAACAATAAGACATCATCCTTAGGTAACAATAAGACAACCTCTTGAAACTTAACTCGAGATGAGCGAGCTTCTCTTTCTTTGATGTAGATGTCTTTGAGGGAAATATATACTTCCTGGTAGCAATTCTGGATGGCATCAACCTTCATAAAAAGATCTTGTTGGGCCTTTTCTATTTTTTCATTTATTTCCAGTGCTTGAGCCCGGAAGGATGAAATATCCACTGAGGTACCTATGATAAAATCCAACCTAGCTTGCAATTGTTTTATTATTTCAGCATGCTGGGTCATTAGTCCTTGGTTGAACTGTGAATTACTTTGGAGCTCATCAAAGTTGGCCTGAAGTTGTTGAATTTGTTGTTTATCATTTGCTTCCCGAAGTCTTGACTCATTCTGTTACTGGACAATTTTCTCAGTTGTTTGTATTTTCTTTTGAAGTTTCTCTACCAACATGCTCTTCTATTGCAGTTGTTCGACCAAATTTTCCACAGACAATTGATTAGCAGTGGATAAAGTGCCCAATGAACCTACAACTTCGTTTGCAAATTCTGTATCATCTCGGTTATGTCCATCGTACACCATTATTTTCCTTTTGAGTATCTCTCCACATTTCTGATGTGTTTCTCATTTGACGATGATCCTCCTTTTCTTGCTGAAGAAGTCTAAAGGAGGCATCTCTTCGGGTGAAAGTGGGGTGAGATAGCCTATAAAAATGAATTCAGAACTAGGATTTACAAAAGTTGACTGCAACGATGTCAATGAAGTAATAGGGGTACCGATCTCCATAGATAGTTGTTGCTCAATGATATTGGCAACAAATGTGGCTGGTGTAGAAGGATATGTATCCTTCCCTTGATTTATTAAATCTTAGAGATGAGCCATTGCTTGAGGGCCTAATGGAATTGATAATGAAGATTCCAATTCCTACATTAAAACTTCGGTGCTCTTTGGGTTTTCTTCAGTATCCTATTTTCCAGAGCTCCCTCGTTCAAAACCTGGCGGTACAGTTTCCTATGTAGGCGAAGTGGCTACCGATTCTCCCTGCAGTAATTTCGGCAAGTTGTTTCATTTGTGTATTTGAAAACTTAAGAAATTGGCTTGTTGATCTGGGGATAGGGTTTGGACTCTGTTCAATACTTCCTCATGGGACCCAACTCCCCTGAATATTTCATCACGTGGGGCGTTTTCATGCACATATCTCTTCAAGTTGTATTGGGCCAGGTGGTTTTCCATGATTTTTTGTGGGTTGAGCCTTTTAAATTCGATGTATTCAACTTGAAATCCTTCAAAGCTACAACCTCCACTTAGTAGTGACCAAAGTCTAATAATGAAAACATACCAACCTGGAGATGGAAGGTAGGCCATAACATTTTCTAGGATGTTTTCAGATTCTTGTTGATGGCCCCTGTTACTATTTGATAAGCTACTTCTTGACATACTAGCCAATCTGATAAAAACCTCGTGGAGAGCATGGGGAGGGATTGAGCATCCGAAAGCCTTAGAGAAATTTTCATCGATGAACCAATTTTCTATTTTTCCTAGATTTCCCAAGATTCTGTTTGAAATTCAAGGGGGTGGGCAACCATATAGAGCTATATGAACATGCACCACTACATATTGGCAAATTTCATAGAATAAATATTTGGTCTTGTCTTCCCACAACTTGGAGTGATAGAAATTAATAGGTTCAACACTGGCCAAGGTCCAACTCCAGTTCATCAATGAAAAAGGGGTTATGAAGCAAATAAAATCCATGATATATGTGAACATATAGAAAGGGGTGGGCTGCCCCTTTGACTTCACCAATTTGTATTCCATGATTTCTTTAGCCAAGTTGTCTGATAAAATTTTGGCCCAATAAAAAGAGAGGCCCTCGACCACCTTGTGCGTAATTGACACCCATGCCACTGAGAAATGCGTAGGACTCTTCTTCCCAAATAGTATACATAGCATCATACATACATAGATCATGTGAGTATCCAACGACATTGTGGCATAAATTCCATGAGCATTGACTCGTAATTTCTCTGGGTGCCCCCACCAGGACTTGATTATATGAGGATAGATTTTGTCATATTGTATGCACTCCTGTTGGTCAAATTCCAGCATGAATGCAACATTGTAATTATATTTAAAATTGGGGGATATCTTATACATTACTTGTATGTGTTCTGGTCGGAAAGACCCAAAAAACAACCTTTTGAGAGTTGAAAATGCTTCTGGTTTGGACGTCGATGTTTTCCAGGGCCTAGCCTATCATGTCGTTATACAACATGAGTCTCAGCCACACAGATATTTTGTGTATCTCTGAATGCGGTATATCCCTGAGTTTATCTTCATGAGTGTCATTCACTTCATCGTTGGAATCTTCTGGGAAATTTATAAGCTCATGTTCCAGAATCTTGAACACCTGTGTCTAAGATTTCACAGTGTCTATGGCTTGTGATGTGGTATCTAATAGAACATCCACATTCGGATTTTCACCTTCACTAGCTGCATCAGTTTTCTTAATCATCTTCCATGGTGCCATGATATCAATAGAATCAGAACGGGGTTACCTGTTGCAGGGGAATGTGTGAGCTTCTTAGTTGGATAAAACTTACTATTCTGCGAAAGGTGAAAATGAAATTCAAAATCAATAATTTTTATTCACATCAAGTGCATTGATTTGAGTATACCTTCTGTTGTCACATAAAATTGTCAAAACCTTAGGGGTTGATGGTTTCTGCATAAGTCTGTATTTTTTCCTGTCTCTCCTCCTTTTGTAGACCTGATTGTAAGTTTTTCCTCTCGGCTTGTAGTTTTTCTTCTCTCAGCCTTCGTCCATTTGATTAACCTGTTTTCTCCAAGACCGATCACTTCTCTCTTGACCTCTGTCACTGATCATTTGTTTTCCCGAGCCCTTAGTCATTCATCCAAGTATTTATTTACATAAACCACAACCATAAGCACAAGCGAAACACTTAGAGTGGGATGGTATGGACTTAAATCAAGAAAGCGAGCAAGATAAACTTTCAACAACAGAGATCCATTAGGAAGATCAGATCAATGACCATCGGGTGATCAAAATCATAGAGTTGCACGAATTATAGCGTCAGAGTTCTAAAATTGCGAGGCCAATATTAGTCGTTGATCTTGGGAAGTACATGTGGTGCACGATTAGCATATGTCGCGATTTCACGAGATGGAGGAGTCAAAGAGAAGATTCTTTAGAACTCACGAAATGAGAAATCGAGAAAAGATCGCAACCGTTGATCAAAAATAAGATCTAGACTGTTGGGACAAAGGTAGATCAGGGCCATACGATGCAAGGGGACACATGTCGCTTGATCCAAGCAATCATGATTTCATGACTTGGGGATTTCAGCATGGAACATAGTGTTAACTCGTGAAACATGAAATCCCTAAATGCATGGGAATTAGGCCCACGACCACAACCCAGGGTCATATATAAGAAGGGCTGTAAAAAAAGGTAGGCGTTTGATTGAGCGATAGGAAGCCGAAGCCATTCGAGGAAATGATCATGGCCGTCAGATTCAAAGCAAATCTGTTTGTTGATCCAGATGGGCAGTTTCGCAATTTTGAGCGTTGAGACATTTGAAATCAAGGCGAGTTAAAACTCCAAAAATGAAGAATCCAAAAATTTCATGTGGGATAAGCATGAGGTTGTGGACCTAGGTCGCGTGGGGCGATGAAAAAGAGCTGTGCAAAATATCAAGGTGCCCTAGTTGGTCACAAATAAATATCTGCGTGACCTCAAGGCACCAGAATTGACTCGAAGGAGTCGTGATCTCGCATGGAATATTCATGGGTGTCATACCTCACCTTGATCCCGATGAAATTAGTTAATGAAAAATGGGGAAGGTGGTTGAAACCTTGTTTCACCACATAAATGGAAAGCATTAAAAAACTAGCCGTGGAGGGCAGACTGTCAGCCGAAAGTTCCCCTATCATGGATTTTCTTGGAAAGCCCATATGGATTTGATCTTGCGCCTGGCAAAATAACGCAAGTGAAATATGACAAAGGAAGATGCAGATGCCAAGCCTTGAATACAATGACCAGGATGCACTTCTGAAGGGAGCTAATAGTTATGAGTATAAATAGTTAGTTTTGATATTTTTTTTGGGGGGATGGTAGAGCTACGCTCCCGCATTGTAAATTTTTTATAAAGAAATTTGGTTATATGGTTATGTAATTCAATCTGAGACTTCCGGTTTTATGAAATTCAGTTTCCTTTTTTCATTCTTTATTGGCTCTGATACTGAATGTTCATGATTGATGGATTCACGTGGATGTTTATGACCGAGTTGTAATGGATGTTGGATTATAACCAGGTTATAGCGTTTTCAGTTTCCTGCACTCTGAGTCAAGAAGATCTTGTTTTTCGAGTTGTTCCTCCTTAGGCTACTGGAAGACCTACTGTCCAAAGCATAAATTTTCATTTTCTCCTCAATTTCTTCCTCCTTGTCACCCTTATTACAACTTACTAACTAAAGTTGAATCGAGACCTCACTTGTGGGTGCATGATGGTCTAGTTTTCTGATTAGAAATGATATTAACTCAAGTTTGCGCCCATTCGACCCCCTTTAAATTATTCATTGTGACATACAAGCTTATGGGTACTGGGCTTACCTCTGCCGTAATCTAGAGGTGACCTCTGGTGCTAACATTTCTTTAGGCTCCATGGGGGATAGAGTCCTCCCTACAAATCTCTAAGAACTCCTTCCACGACTTCAGTGCCGTAGTGTTGGGTTGTGGATCCTTCTATTAAAAACAAAACAAAATAAACAAAAAACATGAACGGTATTTACAATGGTGGGACGTCGACTGCGACTTTAAGCAATTTTTTTTTTAGGAAGTGCCCATTTACTGGGCCACCAAAAACTTTATCACCCTCCAGATTCTGCAACCTGTAAGTATTATTTGAAAACGATTCGACAATATTCAAGGGTCCGAACCAAAGGGATTTGAGTTTACCATGCTTTCCCTCGTCATGTCTAAGTGCATCCCATTTGAGTACTAGATCTCCCAGCTGGAAATCCTTTTCTCTGCTCTTCTTTTCAAACGACTGCTTTATCTTTTGGTGATGGTCATGTGCCCTATCTAGTAGTTTCTCTCTGGTTTCCTACACTTTTGACAGTTGTAATATTCTCTTGACCATGTCATCAAGTTCCCCTTGATAGTCTTGGAAGAACTTTTCCACCGACAAGGCGAGCTAAGAAGGAAAAACTGCGTCAGTTCCATATAAAAGATGGAAAGGGGAGATGCCTAGGGACCTCTTTGTTGTCACCCTATCAACCCATAGAGCAAATTTGAGTTTTGAATCCCATGCTTTCTTGTTGTCTTCTAACAATATTTTGATGATCTTTATCAAGATTGTTTTAGAGGACTATGCTAATCCATTACCTCGTGGATAGTAAGGGGTAGAGTGGATCAATGAAATTTTGATCTTCTCACAAAAATTGATCAGTGGTTCAGCCTTGAAGGATGCAAAATTATCAATGATGATTCTTTTTGGACAACCAAACCTTGTTATAATATCCTCAAGAAAACCATTGATTACTTTGTGAGAAGCACTCCTTTTGGGGATAACTTATATCCATTTGGTGAAGTAATTGGTGGCAGTAAATATCCATCTATGATGGCCACTTAAAGAAGGATGAATATCCCCAATAAAGTCTAGTCCCCACTGTTGAAACGGTCCTGAAGCTGCCACATGCTTCAGTGGTAGAGACTTGAGCTGCTGCTTCCCAGAGAATTTCTGACATTTGACACAAGCCTTGATTTTCGCACAGACATCAGTGAATAGATTAGGCCAGAAGTACCCAACCTTGAGAATTTTATAGGTTGTGGTCCTCCAGAATTGATGTCCCCCACATAGGCTGTCATGAAAATCAAACATAATCTTATGGGCCTCCTGTGGGTCTAAACATCTCAAAAGCACTCCTAGATGGTCTTTCCAATACAAAACCTGGTCGATAAGGCAATATCTAATTTCTTTGAGATTTAAATATATTGCTTTTATTTTGACCATTCCATACAGAGGTTGTAATCTTTGTAGAATATATATAATATCTTTGTACCAAGCGCATTCTGCCAATGGGGGGCTGTCCTGAGGGCTTTTATCAAACACTTTAGCCTGCTGATCTTCTGAGCAAGTGTTGATGAAGTTAACCTCCAAATATTTACAATTAGATTCAACTAGTAGCTTGGATAAACCTTGACCCTTAACTATATTAGGGGGTTTTATTTCCAAGTCAAATTCAAGGATTCTGGCAATACACTTGCTTCTCCTCCCGTCTATGTCAGGATGAATGAGGATGTCCTTCACAACAACTGAAGCAACATATGCAATGATCTTCGAATGCAGAACATAGACTCTGAAAGCCTTGAGGGATTTCACCAAGGCATAGTCTTGCTCCTCCATGATTTCATATCTAACTTCTGTGTCTCTTAGTGCTCTGCTGAAAAAAAAACAGGCTTCTCCAACCCCGCATCATTATTTTGTAGTAAAAAAATATCCACTGTGTCAAATGAAGCAAAGGAAAAAATAAGAAAATCCTTGGAATAATCAGGACTGATTAGCATAGGTGCTTCAATCAGTGCCTTCTTGATTTGGCTGAAGGATTCTCTAGAATCAATAGTGCATTTTACTTCGTTCACCTTCCTGAGCATGGCTGTGATATGCTTCACCAATTCAACAAAATTTGAAACAAACCTTTTCAGAAAATTGATTTTTCCTAGGAAGGACTGAACTTCTTTCTTGGATCTGGGAAGTGATAAGGATTGAATAAATTCTACCCTGTTTGAATCAATCCTGACCCCCTCATCTGATACAATGTGTCCCAACAATTTTCCTTCCTGCATGGAAAATAAAGACTTCTTGGGATTTAGGGAGAGACCAAACCTTCTGCATTTCAATAAGACCTTTCTCAGATGTTGACAATGTTCTTTATCAGAGTTGGAGAAAACTATTATGTCATCCAGATAGATAACCACAAATTTATCTCTTTCTCTAATGAAGGCGATGTCCATGGCTCGTTGGATGGTTTCTCCTGCGTTCATCAATCCGAAGGGAATTTTGGCATACATGAATGTGCCCCAAGGAGTGGTGAAGGATGTATTTTCTCTGTGTTCAGGCAAGACAAATATCTGATTGTAGCCGAAAAAGCCATCAATCATGGAGATTCTGGATGCACCTGTCACCCACTGCAATATGTGTTCCATATTTGGCAAAGGGTAATTGTCCTTCTTAGAGCTTCTATTCAGGTTCCTGAAATCAACATAGAGTCTGATTTCTCCGTTCTTTTTCCTTACTAGAACCAAGTTGTCCACCCATTTGGAACATCTCAAAGGGACAATGATTTGGGCGTCTAACAAATTCTTTACCTCCCTTTCCATAATAGGCAACAACATAGGATTTATGGGTCTTAATTTCTACCTAAATGGTTTGGCCTCCTCTTTCAATGGGATTTTATGCTCAATGACGGTTGGGTTGTATGTTCTAAGGTATTCATAGGTCCATGAAAACACATCAAGAATTTCCTTTAATAGCTCAACATACTTGGCTCTCTGCTCCCTTGACAAGTTTCTTGACAACTTGACAAACTTTGGATCCTCCTCTGTATCAATATTTCACTCAGCTACATCAACATCCTCAGTTGGGCCTTTAAACTTTACTGCCACATCGTTCCCATCGAACAATCTTTCTAAAGGAACTAGTCCCTTTGGAATGTGGTTTCCAGGCATTTGAACAATATGGTGACTGGAAATTTTATTTAAAAACACATCAGGATGAGGGTTACCTTCAGAATCATGATCCCGATCAATGTGTAATGTAGAGAACTCATCAACAAACTCAAGAAATTTTCTGAGCTCAATATCATCCTTGAACACCTTCTAATGCTTGATATTTTCAGGTAAAGAGGGCCTATCACCTCAACATCATACTTGAGATTAGGTGGCAGTGGGGTTTTGAAATGGGTTGCATAGACAACCAAAGAATCAAACATAATATTCTCCTCTCTTGGAATAAATGAAATGTTGAAAGCTAAGAAGAAATTGTCAATTATGTCCCACACCTCATTTATGTAAGTCTTAAGCCTAGGGTGCTTGGCTTGATAAACATTTTTTACCTGATGAAAAATTAGTTCAACATCTCCAAATAGTGCTAGCTCTTCAATCCCCATGTCTTTCACAACCCTTAAACCCAAAACATCAACCTTATACTCTACCACATTGTTGGTAGCTTCAAATTCTAGTTTATAGGACAAAGGTATGGCTTCTTGATAAGGTGACACAAAAACCACTCTGACACCAACACCTTCCCTAGAAGAGGCTCCGTCGAAGAACATCTTCCACAGAAAAGTAGTTGGGGGAGGTATTTCATGAAACAAAATGGGTTGCTTTATGATTTCAAGAGGAGCTTCAGGAACATCAGTGAGCTATAACAAACTAGAACCCAAATCAATGTCAAGTGAAAATATAGTATGATGGGTGGGGTTTGCTTCATCACTAATAATATATGCTAGTTGGGATTCCTTGCAAAGTCTTCTATGCTCCCCCACAAACACAGGAATAGTGGCATATGTGAGGTCCATTTGCAAGGTTCCTCCAAGTCTTTTTATCCTAGATATTGAGAAAATCATGCCAAACTTGGGGGGAACATCAACCACTACAATGTCCATGACCACATTTTTCATGGGCAGCTGAAACAAGGTCACAACTAGGTCTTTGATAACCCCAAGACATTTCACTTTCCTAGAGTCAAAGGAATACAAGTCATGGTAAGTTTTTGTGATTTCCAATCCCAGTTCTTCCATGACAATTTTGGGCATGAGATTATGAGATTCCCCTAAATCCATCAGAGAATTATGCAACACCTTATCATGTATATTTAATGATGTATAGAAGGAATGGGATGAATCATCTCTATCTTCTATCAGAGGACATAAGATAACTGATGGCTTTTCATCTTGCAATTTGATTGAGTCTGTGGGATGAATTGTGGGTTCAAGCATCAACAAATTAGAGAGGCTCCATTTGAAATCTTCATGCTTGACCAACTCTGAAAAGGGGTACATGGATCCTAATCTTCTGAACCTCATACTCAAAATTAAAAAGGGATGTAGGCTTTAGGATTTCTTTCACTTCTAGGACAAGATTTATTGCCACTTGAGAGGGGGTTCAAAATTTCTTACCTTTGCTTCCGTCTGCCACATCTTCAATAGGATTCTCTGCTCTGGTAGTCTGCTTAAGAAAGTTAGGCTTTCCTTATTTATTCTTGGACCTGAGGTTATATATGTTGGGGCTACCGTTGGCCTTGTCCCCTTTTCTCAACTCATTCAGCTGACTATCTATGAGAGATTCCTTGTACGTAGACTGAGTTAAGTGAGGAAAAGAGGAGGTGTCTCCAAGATAGTGGATTTCAGGATCAGGGTCTTCATCCCCTTCTTCTTCATCAATAACAATATTATTTTAGAGAGGGGTCTGCATTTTTTGATCATCTCTATCTCTGCTCCTCTGGTCTCTTTGGATAATCAGAGGAGTATTGTTAGGCCTCCTATAGTTACCTCTGTTATCAACATTTTGGGGATTCCTATAATTCTGCTTTCCTTCTAATTCAATCTTTTTCATTCTAGCAGAAAGTGATTTTAGTATCTTAGTCGTTTCGTCTGTTTGANACATAGGACCTATAAGTCGGGGTTTCATACCTACCTTTTCCCTTGTCTCTGTCATCTTTCCCCCTAAGTTTGTCAGCTACCAATATGTTGGATTCTACTTCAAGGGATGCATCTTGCATATGAGCTTCTACTTCAAGGGTTGCATCTTGCATATGAGCCAAAGAGGTATCTCTTCTTTCTCTCAATAGTAGGCAAAAGTCAGGGTGGAAAGCATTAGCATAAGTCATTTTAGCAGATATTTCTATAGGCTTAACTTCGGTTGAAATCCTTTTATACATTTTATTAAATCTCTTTGATAAGTCTGAAACAGATTCCTCCTCCTCTCTCTTAAGTTCCCCAAATTATGAAATATAATAAAGGAAATATTTTTTATTTCCCTAGTTCCTTAAGAATGCATCATCTAGAGAAGCAATCTCATCAATAGATCCAGGAGGCAAGTCCTTAAACCATTCACCGGAATCACCATCGAGTCTCTGTACAAAAAATCTCATCCACACGTCTTCCTTCTTGATGGCCTGAATCTCTATGAATCTATAAAAGGATGAAAGGTGCTCTTCTACCGTCATGTCTCCCTCCCCTGTGAACCGAGGCATATACTTAAGGTAGTCTGTGGTTGGAAGAGCATTCATAGGTTGAGGTAAGACCATAGGGGCGTATCTAGCAACCAATATCTTAGCCATCCTGTTCCTAGGAGGATTAGCACCTTCCATTTTGGACGTGAACTAGAGGAGAACCAGGAGGAGATGGAGTTCAGATAGGCAAGACTGGGGCTGTGCTTCTAGGATAAAAAGGAAAAGGTTGAGCTTTAGGAGATAAATATGAGGGGCTAGAGGTAACACAGGTTTCCCCTTCTGTAGCTGCAACAACTCTAATAGGAGGAGGAGTAGGAAAATATTCTAAAGTCAAAGCTCTCTCCTTCCACTTCACAACTTCGGGGATAAAGGGGTGTCAAATATCTCTCCTTCCACTTCACAACTTCGGGGATAAAGGGGTGTCAAATATCTCTCCTTCCAAACGAAGAATAGGAGGGGAGAAATCGACAGGAAAACTCCCAAAATTTAAATTTCTTGAAACTCCAGTAGTTTGTATAATAGGAGAATCAGAAACAATTACTGGAGTTGGTAAAGAGGGATTATGCAAATTATCATAAAAACTTGGTACAACAGTGGAGGTACCTTTTTTAACTGTCTTTCCCTTTCTGATAATTTCCTCTAGGTCAGCTTCAGGTGTTGCTAGAGGAAGCAATGAAGTGGACCTTGTGTGTCTTCCTTTAGGAGCCAGAACTGAAGCAGTGGAGTCACCAGGTGCAAGTTACAATCTTCAATGGTATTGATATCTGATGCACCTTCAGAATCAAAGCTTCTTTGTCATTCTATCCCAGGGAAATGTCTTCAATCCGTTCCCTAACAAAGACACCAGAAATGTTAGCACCAAGGTCACCTCTGGATTGCGACAGAGGTAAGCCTAGTACCCATCAGTTTGTATGTCATAATGAATAATTTAAAGGGGGTCAAATGGGTGTAGACTCAGGTTAATATCGTTTCTACTCAGAAAACTAGACCAACATGCACCCGCAAGTGAGGTAATAAGGGTGATAAGGAGGAACAAATTGAGGAGAAAATGAAAAGGTCTGCTCTGGACAGTAGGTCTTCCAGCAGCCTAAGGAGGAAAAACTCGGAAAACAAGATCTTCTTGGATTCAGAGTGCAGGAAACTGAAAACACTATAACCTGGCTATAATCCAACATCCATTACAACCCAGTCATAAACATCCATGTAAATCCATCAATCATGAACATTCAGTATCAGAGGCAATAAAGCATGAAAACAAGAAATTGAATTTCATAAACCAGAAGTCTCAGATTGAATTACATAACCATATAACCATATTTCTTTATAAAAACTTTATAATGTGAGAGCATAGCTCTACCATCCCCCCTAACAAAATATCAAAACTAACTATTTATACTTAGATCTACTAGCTCCCTTCAGAAGCGCATCCTGTTCATTGCATTCAAGGCTTGGTGTCTGCATCTTCCTCTATCAGATTAAACTTGAGTTCTTTGTTAGACGCAAGATCATATTAGTATGGGCTTTACAAGAAAATCCATGGCAGGGGAACTTTCTGCTGACAGTCTGCCCTCCACGACCAATTTTTTAATGCTTTCCATTTATGTGGTGAAACGAGGTTTCAACCACCTTCCAATTTTTCATTAACTAATTTCATCAGGATCAGGGCGAGGCCTGACACCCATGAATGTTCCAGGCAAGCTCACGATTCCTTCGAGTCAATTCTAGTGCCTTGAGGTCACATGGATATTTCTCTGTGACCAACTCGGGCGCTTTGATATTTTGCACAACTCCTTTTCATTGACCCACGTGAACTCAAACCACAACCTCGTGCTTATCCCACATGAAATTTTTGGATTTATCACTTTGAGAGTTTTCACTCCCTTTGATTTCGAACATCTCGATGCTCGAAATCGTGAACTGCCCATCTAAATCGACAGTCGGATTTGATTTGAATCTGATGGCCACGATCATTTCCTCGAATGGATTTGGCTTCTTGCCGCTCAATCACACGCCTACCTTTCTTTACAACCCTTCTTCTATATGACCCTGGGATATGGTCGTGGGCCTAATTCCCAGGCATTTCAAGATTTCATGTTTCACAAGTTCACACTGTGTTCCATGCTTAAATCCCCAAGTCACGAAATCATGATTGCTTGGATCGAGTGACACGTGTCCCCTTTACAACCCTAATCTACCTTTGTACCAACGGTCCAGATCTTCCTTTTGATCAACGAGTATGATCTTTTCATGATTTCACATTTAACGAGTTCTAAAGACTCTTCTCTTTGACTGCTCCATCTCATGAAATCACGACATATGCTAATCGTGCACCACATGTCCTTCCCAGGATCAACGACTAGGATTGGCCTCACGATTTTAGAACTCCGACGCTATACGTCATGAAATATGTGATCCCAATCACTCGATGGCCTTTGATCCAATTTTCCTGATGGATCTCTGCCATTGAAATCTGATCTTGCTCACTTGCTTGATTTAAGTCCATACCGGCTCACTCTAAGTGTTGCGCTTGTGCTTATGGATGTGGTTTCTGTAAATGAATACTTGGATGAATGACTGAGGGCTCGGGAAAACAAATGATCAGTGATAGAGGTCAAGAGAGAAGTGATCGTTCTTGGAGAAAACATGTTAATGAAACAAACAAAGGCATAGAGAAGAAAAACTACAAGCTGAGAGGAAAAATTACAATCGGGTTTGCAAAAGGAGGAGAGACAGGTAAAAATATAGACTTATATAGAAACCACAAACCCCTAAGGTTTTGAAAATTTTATGTGATAACACCTTCATTGACGAAAAATTTATTAACCTTAATGAGAAAGTATACCTAGATATCCGGAATATATGCTAAAAATCATTACCATTGATTTGTGATAAATTCCATTAATATCGACGGTTCGTGTTCGAGATTTTTGGATGAAACATATTTGAAATTTTTTGAATCGTGAATCCACGAAAGGTTAATTACTAGATAATCTCTTTTAAAATATTAGTTAATCATTTTTAACTTCAAGTGCTTTGGATATTCGGACTTCGGAATTTTTAAATGTAGCTCTAGAAGAAATTCCTGAAACCCAAAGCTACGAAAAGATTAATTATTCGATAATCACTTTTAAGTTTTAATTAATCACATTTTAGTTCGAGTGCTTTGAAAATTCGGACTTCGAAGATTTTAAGATGTTATGAAGGGTAAACGTCCGAATTATGACGTGCGAAGTCGTTATCTATCCTTTGACCAAGATTAACTTACTTAATTAAGATTTAATACTTCGACATTTTAGTGCTTCGTGGATTTGCGAATTAGCTCTTTGTTATATTTCTAAAGAGTTGTCTTCCATAGTGACGTGTAAAACATGACATCATTCTAGATGACATGTCAGGAATAGAGGGTGCCACGTGTTACGTAGAATCATGTGAATATTCAAACAGAAATGTCAGAAATGGGTAGCACGTATCAACTCAAGGAAAACTCAAAAGGTACACATGTACTATGACTCGTGTACATTAAAGGTTAAATGAAAAGTGATGAACAAAAATTTTGGGTTTCGGGTCTTTTATCATTAAGACTTATCAAAATGCCCGAAGCACGGAGCTCTGGAGTGACCTTTAGTGATTTACCTCTTTAACAATTAGGCAGCTCCAAAAATTTGGGGAAAATAGGATCGTTCGATCAAATGAGAAAACTTCATCAACGATGGGTATCATGCGCGCATGATCACCAATTAACCATAAATGAATTTGATTTAGTTTCTGAGTTACAACTTTGGGAAGGGTTATATTTTCCCGACGTGGAGAGTATAAAGCTCAAAATTTAGGATTTTGTATGTTCTAACATAGGATCCATCTGGGGATCGCGTCTCCTTGTGAGGCGTGAAAGAATAGTAGACCAAGTGCCTTTATTGGGTAAATGGAGTCATTATTGCATTTCCAGGAAGCACCTCTGGGGAAACATCATATAGAGAAAAAATGAACTTCAACCGAATCTCAGAAAACCTTCAAAACACAATAAATTATTGATCTCAAGTTAGGATATTAATAATTTCCTTTCTTAAAACTGAGTTTGGATTTGCTTAAGATAATCAAAACAACTTTAACTGAAATATCATACTTTGGTCGATTTCGTTCGCATCAAGGCTAATTAATTTTAATAATTTATTTAGGGAATCCCTTTTCGGTTTAGAATGTAAATATTATCGGAAAGAGAACTAGATACCAGAGTATGTTTATACATGTATGAAAACCTTACAGGTATCATAGATATTGCTTCACTTCCAGCAAGCCTGTTCAGTACCCGAGTGAAGTTATCTACATCTCCCATTAAATTTCCTTTCACCACTTCAATTAGCATTTTTGCATTTTATTGAGATGAGGGAAATCATTACATGAATTTCCTTTCATCATCTCTTTTGGACAAAATGGGGGAAATCATTTTATGAATTTACTTTCACCATTTGTCTTGGACTAGATGGGGGCAATCGAATTACGAATTTCCTTTCACCATCTGTCTTATATTTTTATAATTTTGAAGTGGGGTCAATCAATTTGTATGTATCATACAAATGATGATATCTTCTTGAGATTTGACAATGAAGGTCTATCAACAATTTTTGATTGTACTCTGAACTAAATCTCTCCCGATCTTCAATACATATTTTCTTATAGGGAATATCTTATGGGGAATTTTTATTTTCCAGGGATTGGCCTTGAGAGAAATGATCAATTAAAATCTGTTAGAAGATCTAAAGTTATCAGGATTAGCCTAGACATACTTTCTTTCAGTTAAAATCAGAGGAACATAATATTTTCGCCTAATATTGTTTTGATGATATGTTTTAAAGTTCTCAGAGTCAAGGCAAAGTTCTTTCTTTCTATGAAGACTTAACGATAGGTGGTGAAAATTAGAATAGAGTAAAAGCTCGAAGATAGGAAAAATGAAACAGGATGAGGACTCAGAGGGTCTGACACAAAATAATTTCATTTCCACACAAGTTCACTTCTTGATTATCCAACTTTCTCTTTCTAAGCCCCTTTTTTATTCCTATTTCCTTTATTTCATTTTTGTTTTATTTTTATTTGATTCGGATAAGGCTTTATAATTAATTTGTGGATTTATACTTTTCTGATCTTTGATCAAGTGACTATATTTATATGACTAGAATATCTTTTATATCCGATAAGATTTCTTTAGATTTTTAGATTGAACAATAAGTATAGAAGTCCATACCTCAGATTTCATTTATATTTTCAATCAAACCAATTATTAATTCATCACATGTTTTAAGAGAAAACAAATGTTTTGAAAAATGAGTGTTGGATTCCAATATCTCCTCATTTCTCATCTGATAGTAAGTATTCTGCATGGGACCAAGATAGGGAAAAATTAGAAAATTACGTAGAATAGAAATGATATGCAGTACATATATTTTATATTTTTCTTTCATGATATCAAATAAGACTTGGTTTATTTACAACAAAAAAGTAAAATTTAGATAACTTATGAATGAAAATGAAATTGCAAATTAAAACGGGAAACCAAAACTTGTATATACAATGGTAATGTGAAACATGATTATTGCATAAAATGTTTTAGATAACGCCCATTGATAGGGGTGTCCAAAGTTTTTCCATCGAGATTTTCCAATAGGATTTTTTTTTCCCCTCTGAAGCAGTAATCTTTAATGGTACGAACCAGAGATGATCGAACTTGCCGTGTTTTCCTGCATCTTCTTTTCTAGCATCCCATTTTAAAACTAGATCTCCAGGAAGGAATTCCATGTCTTTATCTTTTTTAATGAAGAGGGATTTCATATTATCTTGATAATTTTGGAGTTTTCCATTCACTTTGACCTTGTTTTGCTGGAATTCGATTATTTGGTTCATCCTTCTTGTAACATCATTTGGCTCCTCCTTTGCGTCTTTCCACAAATTTATCATAGGAAGAGCAAGATTGATAGGAAGGATAACATCGGTACCATAAACCATTTGAAAAGGGGACGTGCCTATCGATTTCTTGGTGCTGATTCGGTTCACCCATAAGGCGTACTTTAGGTGTAAGTGCCAAACCTTCTTATTTTTCGTCAACACTTTTTTGATTATATTCATCAGACTCTTGTTGGATGATTCAACCAACCCATTTCCCTGAGGATAATAGGTTGTATAATGTCCTAGAACAATGTTATATTTTTGACCAAAAGTTACCATTGCCATAGATTTGAAAGCTTGGTCATTGCCTATGGCTATTTTTTGAGGGAAACCAAATCTCGATAGGATGTTCTCTTCCAAAATTTTTATAACTATCGAATTCTTGGAATTCCGAGTTGGAATGGATTCAACTGATCCGGATTATTTTCGGCACGAAATGAGAGCGGAGATATAATAAAGAAATGCACAGAGATATTGCATATATTCAATAATATAACTGAAATGTATCAGAGATGAAACCATAAACACAGATATATAGTAATACACGATTTCTATTAATCAAAGAATGTACAAAGACTGTAAAAATACAGAGTGAAAGACTCACTAGAATGGTGGCAGCTTATCTTTGAGAAGAGATGTGACGGCTACTCGCATTCGCAAGAAGATGATTACAATGAGTCTCTAGAGGAATTTTTACAATAAACAGGAATTCCAAAAGTCCTAGACATCCAAAAACCTAACCCTAGGAGATGAAGCGCCAAAAGTCATGTGGGC
Organism: Picea sitchensis; assembly: GCA_010110895.2. Lineage (NCBI taxonomy): Eukaryota > Viridiplantae > Streptophyta > Pinopsida > Pinales > Pinaceae > Picea > Picea sitchensis. Next base: position 309,146 of record SNQJ01S0000975.1, read on the forward strand.
CCCGTTTGGGTAAGTGAGTACATCAACTTCCCGAGGTCGTAACTTTTGCATACGATCTCCGTTTTAGGCGTGTGATAGCTCGTTGGAAAGGTATTTTCGAGGAGATTCAATTTGGGGGCTAAATTATGCCTTTGACTATCATTGAGAACCTCGATCTCGAAAAACCTTCATTTAGGCCCTCAAAATGGCCCCGGAAGTTAAAACCTGCTAAAAATAGTAAATTGCCAAAATTGCCAGAACACTGTTTTGAGCCAGTCGAAAAAGGTGGGTGGCCACCGATATCCACCTAGATCAATCCTCCCTCCTTAGGAAGCAATGGTCTCCATTGCATTGAGTTCTCGGGGGAGAGGGAAAAGCATTTGTTGAATCTGCATCTTGGTGAGCTACTTGTCTTGCTGGAGACGTCGCGCTGCTCAGTTTGTGGAAATCTGTCACGAACTTGTTGTGGTTGAGGCTGCTCAACAAGTCAAGATACATGAGAGGACGATGTGCAAAAGGAATCTTTGCACTTTGCTGCAGCCTTCTCGACCTGCTTCTGTTGGATAGAAGGTGCTTGGGGCAAGGCTGTAGTGGTTGCAGTGTCCTTTTGTTCTCCTTTTGAACAGATTGTGAAGAAGCTGAATTTTGCAGTATGAGATACTATCTTGCAACACTTTTTAGATGGAGCAGTAGTCAGAACTACCTCTGGTATTCTGTAGAGATGACCCCCCAAAGTAACAATGACACTACGGGGTCGAGACTTATAAATAACATGGCATCTCCACATATATGGTTGGCCCAAGAGAACATCACAGACATCCAGTGGGGCAACATCACATAATACCTCATCCTTGAAGGGTTGGATGCCATATGACAATCGACACTGTTGGTTGACACAAAGATCTCTTCGTTGCCGAAGCCACCCGATGTTGTATGGCTGCGGGTGTGGTGTTGTCGACACTCCCAACTTTTTGACAACCTCTGCTGAGATGAGGTTCTTCTGGCTTCCGCTATCAACAATAAAATGCAGCGGGGTCCCCTTCACCCACATCTGTGAATGAAAAAGGTGGTCCCCCTCTTCAGGATCTGTTGGTTCTTCTGGTTGAATTGCTGCGGTCGCGACAATAGCAGTGGGGTCTGCGTCAATGATCTGTCCTTTACCATTATTTTCAGAATCAGCTTCAGAATCAGGGTTCGGCTCTTTGTATTTGATCTCAGCCACCAATGATTGTTTTGAGCGACATTCATCGGTGTTGTGCCAGGGGCTTTTGTGGAAATCGCACCATTTTCCGGTTTCCTTCTTTGTCTTCCCGTGACCCTTCTTTTCCTGTGTCTTGGACTGGTTTTCAGGAGACTATTTGTTAGGGTTGTCTTTGTCATACTTTGGCTGTTGCGGATTTGCAGACCCAAATTCCCGTTTGTTCTGGTGCTTAAATTTCTGCTCAATTTTAACAACATATCGATAAGCAGCACCGAGTGATGAGATGTCCAAAAAATCCATTTCAGTTTGGATGTATCTGTGTAGAGCCCCATGGTATTTCAGAACCAAATGTCGCTCGGAGTCTTTGATACCCAGCTTGGTGCACAAGGTATGGAAGGTATTGGTGAAATCCAGAACTACTTGGCCCCTCTCTTGCTGCAATGCGGTCCATCTCATGTACTAGTCCTCATAGTTTCCAATAGGGTAATACTGTTCCTTAACCACATCCACAAAAAAATGCCATGTGGGATCGACCCCATATATTCCAGAATCCTCTGTGGAACTTTGCTCCCAGTAAGCTTCCCACCAATGTTTGACATGAGGGAGAGCTTTAAGGAGTGCGAAGGTGATCTTTTCTTTGTCAGAAAAATTGTGAACAAAGAAATAACCTTCTAGCAGAGTTAACCATTTTTCTA
>SNQJ01S0000975.1:326723-353103 GCA_010110895.2 Picea sitchensis
ATCCAAAAACCTAACCCTAGGAGATGAAGCGCCAAAATTCATGTGGGCCCCGTTTGGGTAAGTGAGTACATCAACTTCCCGGGGTCGTAACTTTTGCATACGATCTCCGTTTTAGGCGTGTGATAGCTTGTTGGAAAGGTATTTTTGAGGAGATTCAATTTGGGGGCTCAATGATTCCTTTGTCTATCATTGAGAACCTCTATCTTGAAAAAACTTCATTTAGGCCCTCAAAATGGCCCCGGAAGTTAAAACCTGCTAAAAATAGCAAATTGTCAAAATTGCCAGAACACTGTTTTGAGCCAGTCGGAAAAGGTGGGTGGCCACCGATATCCACCTGGATCATCAACCCATTTCATGAAATAATCGGTAGTAATTAAAATACATTTATGTTGGGCACTTGAATGTGGGTGTATTTCTCTGATGAAGTCCAAACCCCATTGTTGAAAGGTATCTTCTGTTTTGACTAGGCTTAAAGGAAGTGCAGGGCATTTTTGCTTACCAGAGAATAATTGGCAAGGGTTGCATGCTATGACCTTGGAATTCACATTAGTAAATAACTTTGGCCAATAATACCCGGATCTTAAAATCTTGTAGGCCGTTTCCCTCCAGGCGTGATGTCATCCACACTCTCCTTCATGAAATTCATTTATGAGATTCTCTGTTTTAGGTTCTGTTAAACAACATAAAAAGAAACCTAAAGTATCCTTCCAGTGAAATTTTCCTTCAATAATACAATATTTAATTGCGTGTAGCTTCAACATTATCACTTTGGAGTGATGTCACTTGGGCATTGAAGGGTAAGGAGGTATGAAACAATATCGCGATACCAATCAGAGGAAGCAAATTTATCTTTGATCTGTATTATAGGGGTTTGATCATAAAGTTCCTCCATATCGGGGATATATCCATGTGAATCCAGGTGGTTTATCCCGAGTGCCTTGAAATTTGACTCTGCTAAAAATTTCTCCAGGCCCTAACCTTTGACTAGCTTGGTCGGTTTTACTTCCGGATTGAAGTCCTGAATTTTGGATAACCACTGACCTCTCTTACCATCACTGTCCGACTGTACCAAGATATCTTTGACAACGCTTGTTGGCACATAAGAAATGATTTTGGAATGTAGTACATATGTCCTGAAAGATTTGAGAGCTTTCCCCATGGCATAATCTTGTTTTTCTAGTATGTCATAATTTAATTCAACATCCATGATACTTTTACTAAAAAAGGCTATCAACTGCTCGGAACCTTCTTCATTCTTTCGTAGGAGTACCGCTGTGATAATATGTTCAGATGCAAAAGAAAAGATCAATAATTCCTTAGTATAGTCTAGACTAGCTAATACTGGCACTTCGCTTATATCTTTCTTAACCTGCTCGAATGATGTTTTAGCTTCGACAGTCCATTTCATTTCACTTTATTTCTTCAACATATCTGTAATTAGTTTGACAATTTCAATGAAGTTAGGGATAAATATTCTCAAAAATTTTATCTTCCCTAAAAAAGAATGGATTTCTTTCTTATTTCTAGGAATGTTTATCGTGCCAATAGCCTTGACTTTCTTAGGGTCGACCTTGATTCCATCCTTTGAAACTATATGAACCAGAAGCTTGCCTTCTTGTATAGTAAAATGTGACTTCTTAGGGTTAAGAGACAAACCAAATTTTCTGCATTTCTCGGAGGTTTGTTTGAGATGAACCAAATGTTCTGCATTAGAATTGGAGAAGACTATTAGATCTTCTAAGTAAATAACAATGAATTTATCTCTCTTAATGATGAAAGATATATCCATCGCTCTTTGGAAAGTAGTCCCTGCGTTCATCAAACCAAATGGAATTTTATCGTACATGAAAGTTCCCCAGAGAGTGGTGAATGCTGTCTTTTATTTGTCATCTTCATGGACAACAATTTGGTTGTATCTGAAAAAAACCGTCAATCATAGACATTTTGTTAGCTCCAACTACTTTTTCCAGGACATGATCCATTTTTGGCAGTGGTTAGTTATCTTTGAGGGATGACCGGTTTAAATTTCTGAAGTCTACACAAAGCCTTATTTATCCACTTTTGTTCGTTATGGGTACCAAATTTGCTACCCATTCGAAATACCTGAGTGGAACGATAATCTTTGCGTCAAGAATTTTCTTGACTTCCCTTTTTATTACTGGCAAGATGATAGGATTTATCTGTCTCAGCTTCTGCTTGAAAGGTTTGATACCATGCTTCAAGGTAATCTTATGTTCAATTATAGAGGTATCATAAGTTTTTATATCATCATAGGACCGTTGAAATACATCTTTATAATGTTTAAGCAATTCGACATGCTTAATTTTTTCTTGGGCTTGAAGGTATTTAGATATTTTTACCAGTTTAAGATCCTCTTTAGTTCCTATATTACAGTCTTCAACCTCTTCGGGTTGCGATTGTAAGGTAGATTTTAAGGGTATATCATCTTGGTCAAACAATCTCTCTAAGGGTATCAGAACTCTCAGGATATGATTGTTCTTAAGGACAAGAATTCGATGATTTGCGATCTTATCCTTTAACATTTCAGGATCTTCACCTTCCTGCATGATCCAGATAGGATTGTTTTGATTTTCTTGATCTATATGAGTCTCAGAGAAATCGTCAACCATATCTAGGAACTATTTAATCTACTCGTCATATTCAAAGACTTGCCAATGCTGTACATTAATTGGGATCAAAGGTCCGTGTCTCATTTCAATATGATACTTCAACTTTAGGACAATAGGTGGTACAAACATTGAAACTGCTTTGGCTAAAGAGTCTGCCTGCTGATTTTCCATGCTAGGAATATAGTGAATGTTAAAGGAAAAGAAACAATTCTTTATCAAATCCTAGGCGCAATTTCTGTATGACCTTAGCCTTGGATGTTTGGCTTGATATTACTGCTTTATTTGTTTTGTTGGAAGATTGGTTGTTGTCATTGATGTCAACCCTAGTCATGGGGTTTGGACCACAAGATTGATGAAGGTATTTGGACATGAAGGAAAATGCACATGCAGATACAACACCCATGGATGGATAGTATACATCATGTTGTTTACGGTGGTATGTGGCACGTCACGTGGATCCTCATGGTTGAGGAGAAATGAAATTTTGAAGATGACAAAGTGAATTGAAGAAATAAGTACATGTAGGCCCCGAAGATAATTAAAGAAAATAATTACAAAATAAGAAAGTGTAAGGTTGGCCCTAATGTTAAAAGGAAGTGACATAAATGGTTTACATACATATCATTATACATTCATTTGATACACAATTCTAATTCCATAGGAAATCAGAAGTAAAGAAGGTCGGATTTCAAGGGAGGATGAAGTCTTTTGGTGAAGTGTTCTAAGGTATGTTATTTACATGTTATCTTACCATTTTATCTATAACATTTATTTCTAGAATGATTCAGATGGTGAAATTGATATGGAATTAAGAAGACATATCAAGGTACCTGTGTAAAAGTTTCAGCTCTTGATTCGCTATAATTATAGAGATACACGCTATGCAAGATATGGATTTTGACCAGTCCTGAAGCTAGTCAATAAACAAGTGTTCCGGGTAAAATAGTCATAACTTATTCATAGAGAATACAAATGAAGTGGGATGAATTCCATTAGAAAGAGTACAGACTGTAGTTTCTTGTAGGTGAGTTTCAGAATCGGATGTTAAATATTGAGCGTGAGGCATGCTGTACAAGTTCGGTCTCCTCAATAAACCAGAATATAATAAAGTCTACCATTCTTTCTATAACTTATTTTTGGGGAGGATTCAAGGAGTCAAACTTGGAGGTGTTTCAGAGAATATATTGATTAATATTATCTATAGGATCAAATTATTCCAATAATTGGAGAATTTCATAAATCGAATAAGTCTTAGGAAGCATTATTAGGTTCTATGTGATGGTTGGTTGATGGTGATGATTTAATGTAAAGTTTTATTATTTCTCATATATTCTTGGGTGTAAGGAAGGGGAAAGGATGGAGAGTTCAACCCTCTCTTGATATTAGAGGATTGTATCTTCATATTGGAGGTTTATCCCTCCATTTACATTTGGAAGCTGTAGCTACCTTTGGAAGTCATTACTTCCCTTGAACAATAACTATTGATTATTTCTCATATATTGTGCATGGTGTATTGTGGTGTATTGGCGTAACTATTATACTATTTTTCATTGCTCATTGGATATAATTGAATGGTTTAAGTATAAGTTGAAAAAGGTTTTTAAATTTTACTTGATACTGATTCACCCCCCTCTCAGTATCAACAATTGGTATTAGAGTGGGTTACCTTCAGTACATTTTAACCACTGGAAGGAAGATACTAAGAAGAAATGGAAGACACAATTCCAAATGGGATTCCACCATTTTATGGAAGAAATTTTGAATACTGGAGTAATAGAATGGAAACTTACTTGAAAGATCTTGGGGCAGATGTTTGTTTCTTAGTTGCTTTAGGATATTATGCTTTGAAGAAACCAAAGACTACAGCTCAGAAGGAAGCAAAAAGGAACAACAAATTGACAATAAATACCATCTTGGATGGATTGACATATTTAGTGAAATCCAAGGTGGGATCATGTGCATCATTGAAAGATATTTGGGACAAGCTACAAGACCTTTATGCAAGGGAAAAAGTAGAAGAAGAAGAAGTCGAAGAAAATTACAACATCTCAGATTTCAAAGAAGCAAATAGAGGTCAGTTCTTTTTCTTTAATTGTGAAGGAATAGGACATGTTGAATTTGAATGTCCTCATCCAAGGATTGAAAGAGATGAAAATGAAGAAGAAAATTCCAATGAAGAATAATCAAATCATGAAGCATAAATTATTCAACAAGAAGATGAGAATCTTAAAAAAATGAAGCATGTTGAGATTGAAAATAGCAAGCTCAAAGACACACATAGAAAACTAAGAAGTGAATTGAGTAGTTGTGAAAAGACAGTTGTAAGCTTGAAGAAACAATTATAAGACTTTGATAAACTAAGAGAAGAAAACATTTCCTTTAAAACTCTACTCGTAGAAGAAAGAAGATTAGGAGAAGTAAGGAATGTCCAAATGACGAAGAAAGAAGAAGATTGTGAGAAACTTGAACAAGAATTTGTCTCATTGAGGAAGAGCTTAAGAAACTCTCAAGTGACGAAATACTTAACACATATTGGATGCATGGGTGAAACTCCATACAAAGAAGATGCAAATACCAACAAGAAGGTTTAAGAAAGAGCTACATAGACAGTTGTTGAGAAGTGGACTAGAATACTAGAAAGAAGGAATGATTACAAAAGAGATGAATATCCAAGAAGAACCCCTACGTTCAGGAATCAAAGAAGATTCAATCAATATGAAGGAAACTACAGAAGAGTAGATCATGAATCCAGATGGACTACATAAAAAAGAAGGCCACTTACTCCAAGGTATCAAAATTTCTTTCTTGGTCATTGTTATACTTGCAAAATTTTTGGACATAAGGCAATTAATTGCAGAATCAATGAAAGGAATAAATACACAAGAAACATGAATGGTGTAAATAGAAGATATGGAAATAATCATGGATTTGTCAACATAAGTTATAATTCATTTTCCCCATTGATGGACAAAATTATTGTATGCTACAAATGCAATTATCTTTGTCACAAAGCACGAGATTGTAGATATATGAATGAAGATGTCCCTATGCCAACCACAATATGGAGAAGGAAAGAGATTCCAAACAATGAATATTTTCGAATAACATTAACTGCTAAAGAATGTAAAGAAGAAGATGAATGGTAAATAGACAGTGGATATCTTCACACATGACCGGGGATCAAGACAAATTCATCAGCTTGAAGAGAAAGGGTGGCAATGTTGCATTTGGAGATGACTCATCTGCCAAAATATTTGGAGAAGGTGTAGTAGAGCTTGGAAGAAAAAATGTAAAAGCAAAGAATGCCCTATTCGTTGAAGACTTGAAGCATAATCTACTCAGTGTTAGTAAAATGTATGATCAAGGATACACTCTTACGTTTGACTCTCGAAAATGTAAAATCAGAGAAAAGAACTTAGGAAGATTGGTTGCAACTACAACAAGAAGACCGAACAACATATACATCCTAGACATGAAGAAGAGAGAGAAGAAAAAATCCACACAAAAGGATTCCAAGGAAGAAAAAGTCCCAAAGACCAAAAATAAGGATGAAGTATTATTAAGTGCCACATGTTTAGGGGGAGCATCCCCAAAGAAGAAGGTCACCTTATGCCATTGAACGCAGGGAGAGAATCCCTACCCTTTTCCATTAATGTCAAAGGGGGAGAGAAATTGGGATCAAGATGATAGGGGGAGCATGAGTGTTTCCATCAATGACAAAGGGAGAGATTGTTGGAAGATTGGTTGTTGCCATTGATGTAAACCCTAGTCATGGGTTTTGGACAACAAGATTGATGAAGGGATTTGGACATGAAGGACAATGCACATTCAGATAAAACACCCATGGATGGATAGTATACATCATTTTGTTTCCTGTGGTATGTGACACATCACGTGGATCCTCATGGTTGAGGAGAAATGAATTTTTGAAGATGACAAAGTGAATTGAAGAAGGAAGTACATGTAGGCCCTGCAGATAATTAAAGAAAATAATTACAAAATAATAAAGTGTCAGGTCAGCGCTAATGTTAAAAGGAAGTGACATAAATGGTATAAATACATATAATTATACATTCATTTGATACACAAGTTGAATTTTAGAGGAAATCATAAGTAAAGAAGGCCGGATTTCAAGGGAGGATGAAGTCTTTTGGTAATGTGTTCTAAGGTATGTTATTTACAGGTCATTTTACCATTTTCTCTATAATTTGTTTTCTAGAACGATTCAGATGGTGAAATTGCTATGGTATTGAGAAGACATATCAAGGTACACGTGGTAAAATTTTCATCTCTTTATTCACTATAATTATGGAGATACACACTGTGCAAGATAGGGATTTTGACCAGTCCTGAAGCTAGTCAATAAACATGTGTTCTGGGTAAAACAATCATAACTTATTCATAGAGAATCCAAATGAAGTGGGAAAAATTCCATTGGAAATAGTACAAACGATAGTTTCTTTTGTATTATTTTCATAATTGGATGTTAAATATTGAGTGTGGGGCATGCTGTACAAGTTCGGTCTCCTCAATAAACCAGAATTGAATAAAGTCTACCATTCTTTCTATAACTTCTTTTTGGGGAGGATTCAAGGAGTGAAAATTGGAGGAGTTTCAGAGAATACATTGAGTAATATTATCTATAGGATCAGAGTATTCCAAGAATTTAAGAATTTCATAAATTGAAGAAGTCTTAGGAAGCATTATCAGGTTCTATGTGATGGTTGGTTGATGGAGATGATTTAATGTAAAGTTTTATTATCTCTCATCTATTCTTGGGTGGAAGGAAGGGGAAAGGATTGAGAGGTCAACCCTCTCTTGATATTGGATGATTGTATCTTTCTCTTGGATTTTTATCCCTCCCTTTACATTTGGAAGTTGTAGCTACCTTTGGAAGTCATTACTTCCTTTGAACAATAACTATTGATTATTTCTCATATATTGTGCATGGTGTATTGTGGTGTATTGGTGTAACTCTTATACTATTGTTCATTTCTCATTGGATATAATTGAATGGTTTAAGTATAAGTTGAAAAAGGTTTTTAAATTGTACTTGATACTGATTCACCCCCCTCTCAGTATCAACATGTTTCACAATAAGCTTTGCATGACCATAAACTATTAGATGTTCAATTTTTAATTTTCAGGAAGCCTCTAATCCTAAGACAAAGCTTCATACTCACATACATTATTTGTATAATCAATATTCCACTGTAATCTGTATGAGAAGGGTATGATGTAATCATCTCCGAGTGCAACAAATAACACTCCAGCCCCTTCCCCTTCGCAGGACGAAGCACCATCAAAAAACATTTTCCATACTCCTTCTGTACTATTTACACTTTTCTTTGTTTTTTATAATTTTTATTTTATTTTGTTCTTTTGTACATTCTTCAAAATCATCATCTATTGATAAAATACAATTTCCTAAATCCTGATCGACAACATAGACTTGGTAATTGTTTGGGTTTTGGGGGTCACTTACAGTATATGCCAGTCTAGTTTCTCTGTACAGTCAAGTAAATTGTCCACCAAAAATCAGGATCATAGCGTAAGTCATGTCCAGTTGAAGTGATCCTCCTAATTTTTCACCCCAAGACTTGGATAGAAGCATGCCATACTTGGCAGGGACATCAACAATGACTACATCCATAAGGATACTTTTTATAGGAATCTGTGCAAGATTCACTACCAAATATTTGATCATGCAAAGACACTTAACCTTTCTGGAATCAAACAAGTATAAGTCTTGATAAGGTCTAGTGATTTCAAGGCCCAAATTTTCCATAATAATTTTAGGCATTAAATTATGAGAGGCCCCAGAAATTAACATGCAATTGTGAAGTAAGTGGTGATGCACAATTAATGTAATATAAAACGAAGCAACAAAATCCTTAGTATTTTTGATGTGTAGACCAAACATAATCGTAGGTATTTCATCTTGTAGATTGATCACATACGCGTGACATTCAACATAATTTTTTTTTATCATTTTAGTAATCTGTTTTTTATAAATTGAATTCTTGGCAAGCTCAACCAAGGGCATGGGAATTTTAATTTTATTTAGTTCATTTTCTAAACTAAAACCTCCAGTTGTTTTTTTGATCTCTCTGGTTAGAGATTGTGCTTCAATATTCTCTGTTTTCTTAGTTTGTGTTTTTCTTGTTTCAACTATTTTGGTTCGGACAACTTGTGTATCAACTAGCGGTTTAGTAGCAACTGCCTCATTCACTTTATTTTTGGATAAAATATTTTTCGGTGGAAAGTTTGTAGTATTTGTTTTTCTGGGCCTTAAATTGTATTTCTGTTGAAGTTCGACCATTATGGAGTCAACGATTCCTTGATATGCAGACTCTCCCAGATTATTTATACTTTCCTCATTATTAAACATGGGTTCTAGGTCTAGATTGTTGGAGTTACTTCACACACACCTAGGATTTATTTTTCCTAAGATTTTTATTTGTTTATTAGTGATAATTAGTCATTATCTAGTCTCCTATATTTTAGGAGAGAATATTCCACCTGGAGAATATTCTCTTTCAGTTCACACTTCAGTTTGACTAGTTGAGTTGAGTTTAGATGTTGCATTGGGATCATCACCATGCAACATTAGGATCATCACCATGATAATTTGACCTTGCCTTGGTTTCATCACCAGAGTGGTGCATTAGCCTTGATTCCATCAGTTAACTCCTCACTACTCTCTATTCAGTCAGTTAACTGAAGATTAGTTGACTAGTTAACTCAACTAGGTGGCAATTCACTCCCATAACTACCTGAGAGACTAGAATAGGTGGAAGTTCACTCCCGTAACTGATGGTGTGTGTCCAGGTCACTCTAGACCACCACTATGGAGACTTGGTTCATTTCAATTCAAACTCATTGAGTTATACATAGTATATAATGTGTAAATTATTCATTATTCAGAACGGTTAATGAGAATTCTTTTATTCTTTCTCTCCTTCTCATTCTTTCTTCTATTCTCTCTGCAAATGTGTGTATCACTGTTTAGATAGATATATTCTGTGTAGGTTAAACACATTTACATGGTATCAGAGCCAACAGACTGCTAAGCAAAATCTACACCAAAATTTTTTGCAGGTACAAAATATTGAAGACAACGGAAAGATGGAATTCCAAAAAGAATTCATTCTTACACCTTACAACTATTTTCCATGGAAGGCGAAAAGAGCCATACATATTCGATCCAGAGGGTTGTATAGGTTAACCATGAATACAGATACAGAGCCAACATCAGCCATAGAAAAATCCAAGTACTTAAATCGCATGAATGAGGCACTCAGAACAATTTGCAGTCTTATTTCTCCCGATCTCCTTTTTCATATATCTTCCTCTAAGATTCCCAATGAAGCCTGAACCATCTTGGAAGGGATCTTTGGAAAAAAATATGATATGAAGGGACACATGCTGGAGATGGAGCTTCTCACATTGGATCCAAAAAGATTCGAGAATATCCAAGATTTCTTTACAAAATTCAAGGATTTACTGTCGCAAATCAAATCTTGCGGGGTTGATAAATCGAAGGAGGAGAAACAAATGGTTCTCACCATTCTCTCCAATATTGTTCCTAAATTATCTATATTCATATCTACATTCCATACTATCATATTTTCCTTTGGAGCCACCTGGAAGATGCCTTCTCTTGAGGACTTTATCGAATCCCTGACACAAGAGAAAACCACGCTCATCAACATGGGTGCAATCAAAGGCCCATGGGTGCATGCACTTACTGTGCATGATGGCAGCCAAAAATATCATAAATCTAAAGATAAAGATAAGAATAAATCTAGTGCACATATAAAGAAGGAAGGGTACACAAAACCCTTCACCGATGCCTCCAGATCCAAAGGAGAAAAGGGAAGAAAAGGAGAGAAATGCACATACTATCACAAAGGATTCCATTCAGAATCCACATAAATGAAAAAAAAAATAGATATGATGTCTCAGATACTTCAGCAAAACAACCTTGGAGATCACATCCCAAAGGGTGCAAAGAAGAAGAAGAAGCCAGAAGATCCGAATTCCAAGAAAGGCAATTCTAGCCATGCCTTGATTGCCATCAATTCCTCTCTCGATGCTTGGATCGTAGATTCAGGGACACCAAATCACATGGATGCCTCATAAGCAGTATATTCTTCATTGGATGCATCCATAGGTCCTCCCATTCTGATGGGGGACAACTCTTCTATCGAAGTCACCGACAAAGGAAGGATTGAACTCACCAATGGAAGTTTCGAGAATGTGTTGCATGTTCCCAAGAATTTTGTCAACCTTATCTCTGTGTATCAGATGACAAATTCCAGCACTAGAAAGAGAGTCGTATTCACACAAAATTCCGTGGACATATACAACATGCAAACCAACTCTAGGGTTGTAACCAGTGAGGTAAATCATCAGTATAGATTGTATACATTTTCTGAATTCATTGAACCTGATTCTGCTTCACCGCTTACTCATGCTGATGAAAGTAGTATGATATGGCATGAAATGTTTGGATATTTGAATTTTAGATACATACAACATCATAGAAATCAAAGATTAGTTGATGGTCTACCAGACATCCATTTCTTCAAGGGAGTATGTGAGGGATGTGTTCTCGGAAAACACCCTCAAGAGAAATTTGACAAGGGAAAGTCTCAGCGAGCTTCCGCACCTTTAGATATGATCCACAATGACCTCATGGGTCCTTTTCCACATCCATTGATCAGAAAAGCGAGGTTTGTTCTCATTTTTGTTGATGATTTCTCACGTTTTACATGGATCTACTTTCTCAGGAAAAAATACGAGGTCTTTCAACACCTCAAAGATTTCAAAGCTTTAGTTGAGACATAGTACGGAAAGAAGATCGAAGTCCTCTGTAATGATAACATGGGAGAGTATGTGAATCATGAGATCCACAATCTTTTCCATGAGGTAGGGATTCAGTTGCAACATATAGTTCCCTACACTCCACAACAAAATGGAGTTGCTGAGCGGAAAAACTGATCTCTAAAGGAGATGGAATCTTGCATGTTTCATGCAAAGTCACTACCACAGAGACTATGGAACGAAGAACTCAACTATGAAACATACATCCAAAAAATATCTCCCCATAGATCTGTAAAGGATAAGACCCCCTATGAGGCTTGGAGTGGCCTCAAACCGGAAGTGACCCACTTTCGTATTTTTGGTTCACGTGCATGGGCCAGGATTTCCTCTGAAAAGAGGAAGGCACTTGATCCATAGAACACTGAGTGCATTTTTGTTGGATACCCCGACGGTGTGAAGGGATATCAACTTATTGATCTTTCCTCAGACTGACTCATCATTGTGTGTAGTGTCCAATTCAAGAAAAGTATCTTGCATGTACCTCAACACTCGCATGCAGACACCTTTAATCTTCCACCTGTCTGAGATGATGAGCATGCACATGTTGACTCTTATTCAGATGAGAGTTATGATTCATAGGAATAAGAGGATTCAGATTTAGATTCAAAGTCAGTATAGTTAGATGCAGAGTCAGAGCATTCAGATGCAGTTGTAGAGCCAGAGCAGAGGCCCAAGTGGGCACAAATTACTCTTTAGGATGAAGGGGATCTCATCGGTGATCCAACCAATACTAGGAGGAATCGATCTGATTTTGAGGAGCCTCCTGTTGCACTGACTACCACTGAACCATTTCCCTCCAGGCATATTTTCTTGGTTTAGTATTCCGATCCATAGTATTATGGCGAGGCTGCTGGAAATCCCTTTTGGAAATATGCCATGTAGGAGGAGTACAACTCCCTCCTCGAGAACCAAACTTGGGATCTGGTTCCCCTTCCTTCTTGGAGGAAACTTGTCAGATGCAGATGGGTCTATGAGACCAAGAGCATAGCAGATGGACAAATCAACAGATACAAAGCCAGGATTTTCACCAAAGGCTTTCAGTAGGTTCATGGTATTGACTATGATGAGACCTTTTCTCCAGTAGAGAAGATGGATTCCATACGATTGGAACTTGCCATTATGGAAACCAAGGTATGGGAATTCCATCAGATGGACGTGAAGAATGAATTTCTTCACGGTGATCTCTCTGAGGAGATCTACATGGAGTAGCCCCAGGGATTTATGTAGGACTCATCTTTAGTCTATCGACTGAAGAAGTCACTTTATGGCCTCAAGCAAGTTTCGAGGGCATGGTATGCAAATATGGACTCCTACCTGTTGTCACAAAACTTTGTATGTTGTAAATCAGACCCGAATGTATACATGCTTAGGATGACTGATTCACTTCTACTTTTAGTTATGTATGTCGATGATTTGTTGATCACTGGTTGCTCGACTTCAACAATTGCTGCAGTCAAGAGGATTCTTTTTGACAGGTTTTTGATGACGAACATGGGTCTGCTACACTTCTTCCTTGGAATTGAGTTCAGTCAGGATGCATTAGGAATCAAACTGTCTCAAGCCAAGTATGCACGAGATCTCCTTGAGAGATTTCACATGACAACTTGCAAGTCTGCTTCAACTCCTTTCCTATCAAAAGTCAAACTTGAGGATGGTGGGGAGACTCCATTGGTTGATAGCACACTGTACAGAAATTTAGTGGGGAGCTTATTGTATCTCACACACTCCAGACTAGACATATCATATGTAGTTGACGCAATTTACAGGTTCATGCAAGAGTCGCATGAGCTACATTGGAAAGATGCAAAGTGTATCCTTCGATATGTATAGGGAACCATCACCTTTGGGATTCATTATGCAACAGACTCTACATTATATCTCATTGGGTTTACTGATTTCGATTGGGTTGGCAATAGAATTGATCGCAAGTCCACATCTGGTTACTCACTTAGTCTTGGTTCAGGGCCTATCTGTTGGTCGAGAAAGAAGCAAGCTTCCATTTCTCTATATTCAGCCGAGGCAGAGTACAGAGGGGTAGTTAACATAACCATTCAGGCTATGTGGCTACAACATTTTCTCACTGAGTTGGGCATTCAGTTTCATTGGCCGATCATCATCTGGTGTGACAACCAGAGCACTCTGAACTTCTGCAGAGATCCAGTTCAGAGGTAGCGAACGAAGCACATCGAGATCCACATGCACTACATCTGGGACTTAGTACATGAGGGGATCATCGAATTACATTTCTATCCTTCAGCAGAACAGACGACAGACATCTTCACCAAAACCTTCATTGAGAAGAAATTCCATTCTCTACGAAGTCGTCTTGGAGTGAAGGACACGGTTGCCTAGCAACTGTATTTTTTTTTTTTTTTTTACATACATTGTACCTTGAGGGGGGGTTTTTCCCATGAGGTTTACCCTCTTTCCTCACTTTATTTTCAGTGTACCTTTTGTACTTGGGTACCTAACATGGCCTCGTAGCCAGGACCCAATCTTTATTTTCACCATAGTGATGTTCAGGGAGGGTGTTGGAGTTACTTCAAACACACCTAGGATTTATTTTTCCTAAGGTTTTTGTTTGTTTATTAGTCATAATTAGTCATTATCCAGCCTCCTATATTTTAGGAGATAATATTCCACCTGGAGAATATTCTCTTTCAGTTCACACTTCAGTTTGATTAGTTGAGTTGAGTTTAGATATTGCATTGGGATCATCACCATGCAACATTGGGATCACCACCATGATAATTCGACCTTGCCCTGGTATCATCACCAGAGTGGTGCATTAGCCTTGATTCCATCAGTTAACTCCTCACTACTCTCTGTTCAGTCAGTTAACTGAAGACTAGTTGACCAGTTAACTCAACTAGGTGGCAGGTCACTCCCGTAACTGCCTAAGAGCCTAGAATAGGTGGCAATTCACTATCGCAACTGCTGGTGTGTGTCCAGATCACTCTATACCACCACTATGGAAACTTGGTTCACCTCAAGGTGAACTCATTGATTTATACAGAGTATATCATGTGTAAATTATTCATTATCCAGAACGGTTAATGAGAATTCTTTTATTCTTTCTCTCCTTCTTCTTTCTTCTATTCTCTCTACAAATGTGTGTATCATTGTTTAGCTAGATCTATTCTGTGCAGGTTCAACACATTTACATAGATACTTTTCATAATCCTGTCTAGGTAAATGAGGCTTCCGGTCATCATCACTAAGGTTGTTTATATTCTCTTCTAACCCCTCATAATTTTTCATATCGTCGCTTTGCATAATTTTTTTTGTTTTAAACGGAGCTTGGATTTTTTGATCTTCGTTTTTCACCTGTCTTTGTTGCTTCTGAGGGTTCAAGTTTCTCCTAAACTGATTTCTAGTGAATAGATCAGGTTTTTCTTGGTCTAGTTCCATTCTAGATATTTTGTTCGACAAATCTTTGACTATCTTATCCATCTCATCTGTTTTTTCTTCCTCAAATTTCCTAGAGCCGGAGGGTCCTACTTGTTCCCTGAAATGTTTAGGTTCTTTGGTTTCTGTCTCAACCTTGGATTTTAATTTACCATATTCCATCATATTTGATTCAATTTCTATGAGATCGTCTTGCATTCTTTCCAGAGTGGAAAATATTCTTTCTCTTAAGAGTAGGGAAAAGTCGGGTTCAAAAGCCATTCCGAAAGTTATCTTTTCCGCAGGTTGAGAGGGTTTAACTTTGGCTGGGATCTTATGATAATTTTTTTTGAACCTCTGAGTAAATTCGAGAATCGAATCAGAATTAGTTTTCCTTAAAGCCCCAAATTCAGTCAAATAATAAAGATGGTCTTTATTTTCTCTCCACTGTCTTAAAAATGTGTTTTCTAGATCATCGTATGACCGTAGGGATCCTATCGGGAGTCCATGAAACCAGGTTCTTACTTGTACTTCGAATTTTTGCACTAAAATCCTTGAGTAAATATATTCATGTTCAATGCCAAGGATATCAACAAATTGGTCAAAAAAGGCTATTTTCTCTGTGGCGGTTAAATCTCCTTCTCCCATAAATTTTGGTAAGTTATTCATATAATTTTTAGGCAAATCATGAATGATGGTAGGGAGGAACAAGGGAGCGTATCTGGCAGCTAAGTTGGAAAAAATTCTAGGGGGTGGAGGTTGTCATTGACCTTGTCCACCTACTCCTCCGCCTCTAACACCACCTCCTCCAACAACAACCATTGGAAGTCTAGGGGATAGACTTTGGAAAAAAAGAGGGTTTTCGAAAACTTGGAGGGACCAAAGTGGTGACCTTTCAACTTCTTTGGGATGTGGTGAAGGAAATTATGGAAAAAGGTCGCTAGGAGATGAAAAATCTAGAAGAGGAGGAAACAAAAAACTTGGACGGGTTTCTTCAGACTTTGAAGATGTATAAATAGGTGAAACGATAGGGGACAAATCAGGGTATAAAATATGCTCTTCAAGGTTTTGGAGAAATGAAACCTTTACTTCGAGAAAGGATGGGGTAGATAAAACATTAATGACAGGGAGTATAGAGAGAGGTCTTTAGTTTTGACCTTTAGGAGTATCAGTCGAGTCAATCTCTGTCTTTATTTTGGGCACAAATTCCTCCGGGTTCTCAAACCTAACCTTAGGCTTACTAGTTGATGCCTCCGCAGAGGGTGCTCGTTTAAAATTCTTTTTAGGGGTTAGTTATTCAACCGGAATTTTAGTATTGACTTGTGCAACTTTGGGTTGTTATTTTTTACCTGCCGATGCGGTAGTCAATTTGAGGTATCGCTTTGGTTTCAACAACCTTTTGGATTTGATACATGTGTGGTATGCTTATTGTCTAGATTATTTCTAGTATTATTTTGACCGAGTGCCAGTTTATATGTGCTAGAGTTTCCAAGTGAAAGATAAAAATAGGCTTACTTATGTATTCAATCTTTGTTCACTATCAAAGATAGAACATTACCTTGTCGTTTTCCTAGGGAAAAATAAATTCGTTTTTCCGCCCCTGACAACGACGCCAAAAAGATGTTGTTCTTGAGATTAAAATTAAGGCTCAAAGAATAATGTCAGGCATCAAGAAAGTTTAAGAGTGTTTTTTAAAAGTGATTTTTCTACCTTAGTTATATGGGAAAAATTCCTTAAATGAAATTAATAGTATGGAAACATAGAGGCCGTATTTCGTATCTGAGTCAAAATTGTAATATCGAATGGTGTGAGAGAAAAATACAAAACTGTTAAAAAAAGTAAGGCATCGATTGCTGAAGAGTCTCACCTTGTTGCAGTACAAGAAAATCGATAGTGTAACCTTGAATAAGGTATAAAATATAGTAATCCACACAACTTGCAGGTCTTGATTTACTCACAGTAATTATAGAGGGAAAACTACTCACTTAATGAATTACTGATGCGATACGATTACAATAGTGGTTGTACTAAATTGAAATCAAACATTTATCAAGGAATTGCATAAAGAAATGCTGAGATATGAAAAAAAAAAGAAACACATAACCCAAATTGAACAAAATTTGGAATCTCTTGCTGCACTTGTATTAATACTCAATAAGGAGAGTTTCCTCTATTACATTCGACAAGAAGCAACCATTAATAGATATTCAATCTATGTATTTATACAAAACTATCACAACTCAAAACGGTTAGACTTCTCATAATTTAAAATAACAAATATTTGAAATAATAAAACAAAATCTAGAGAATGATGAGATTCATTGGCAATCTCTTCATCTGATGGCCGAAACACTTCCTCTTTTCTCATTACTTTAGGCTGGACATATATGTCATCTGATATTCTTGATACTTTGGCAAAGAATATTTCACATATTCTTTGTTTGCTTCCATCTATCCCTCAAATATGTTAATAGCATGTACATGCTCTTTACTTGTTTTTGGATGTGCTTGTTTTCCCATGTTCAATACATAGGATGTATTTACTCACTAATTTCACCACCAACCTTGAAGGTTCAATTGCTTCATTCACCTTGAAAGTGTATAACTTCCTCTCTACCCGAGGTGACCTTTCTTGTATACTTTTCGCTCCTTGAGATATGACCTGTAATTGCAAGCTTGGGTTTACTATCCATTTATTTATTTGAAGGAGATCAATTTGGTTCATTTTCTAAATGGCCGTTAGAGCTTCTTCTTTTCTTTTTCTAGAATTATACTGGTTCTTTTCTATGTCAATCTGACCCAGGGCTTTAGAGATAACATTTCCTTCAAAATCAATTAGTTCTTTTCCTAGTGATGACAACACTTCTAGATAAGCTTCATTTACCTCCCTGGAAAGCCTTTTGCTTTCTGCTAGATTTTTTTCCCATGCCTTTAAAGCCATATCACCTATTATTTTCTCAGAAAGAGAAAGACGAGGAACATCTGAGACATCATCCTTAGGTACCAATAAGACAACCTCTTGAAACTTAACTTGAGCTGAGCGAGATTCTATTTCTTTGATGTAGATTTCTTTCAGGGAAAGATCTACTGCCTGGTAGCAATTCTGGATGGCATCAACCTTCATAAAAATATCTTGTTGGGCCTTTTCCAGTTTTTCATTTATTTCCATTGCTTGAGCCCGGAAGGCCGAGATATCCACTGAGGTACCTTCAGTAAAATCCAAACTAGATTGCAATTGTTTTATTAGTTTAACATGCTGGGTGATCAATCCTTCGTTGAACTGTGAATTCCTGTGGATCTCATCAAAGTTGGCCCAAATTTGTTGAATTTGTTGTTTATCATTTGATCTAATCTTCTCGAAGTCTTGACTCATTCTGTTTTGAACAACCTGCTCAGTTGTGTGTATTTTATTTTGTTGCTCTACCAACATTCTCTTTTGTTGCAGTTTCTCGACCAAATTTTCCACAGACCATTGATTAGCAGTGGCGAAAGTGCCCAATGAACCTGTAACTTCCTTTGCAAATTCTGTATCATCTCGGTTCTGTCCATTGTACACCATTCTTTTCCTTTTGACCATCACTCCATATTTCTGATGTGTTTCTCGTTTGATGATGGCCCTCCTTTTCTTGCTGAAGAAGAAGTCCAAAGGAGGCATATCTTTAGGAGAAATTGGGGTGATATCACCTATAAAAATGACTTAAGAACTAGGAGTTCCGAAACTTTACTGCAACAGTGTCAATGAAGTAATAGGGGTACCGATCTCCGTAGACGATTGTTGCTCAACGGTATTGGAAACAAATGTGGCTGGTGTAGAAGGAGATGTATCCTACAATTGCTTTAGCAAAGATTCAAGATGAGCCATTGCTTGAGGGCCTAAAGGACTTGATAATGCAACTTCCAATTCCTGTGTTAAAAATTTGATGCTCTTTGGGTTTTCCTCAGTATCCTGTTTTCCAGATCTCCCCAGTTCAAAACCTGGAGGTACAATTTCCTATGTAGGAAAAGTGGCTACCGATTCTCCTTGTATTAATTTCAGCAAGATGTTTCGTCTCTGTCTTTGAATACTAAAGAAAATGGCTTGTTGATCTGGGGATAGGGTTTGGACTCTGTTCAATACTTCCTCATAAGACCAAAATCCCCTAAATATTTCATCATGTGGGGAGTTTTAATGCACATATCTCTTCAAGTTGTATTGGGCCAAGTGGTTTTCCATGATTTTGTGTGGGTCATGCCTTTTAAATTCGATTTCAACCAACTTGACATCCTCCAAAGCTGCAGCCTCCACTTTGGAGTGACCAAAGTCTAATAATGAAAACATAGCAACTTGGAGAGGGAATGTAGGCCATACCTTTTTCTGGGCTGCTTTTAGCTCCTTGCTGATGACCCCTGTCACTGTTTGATAAGCTACTTCTCATCATACTAGCCGGTCTAGTAAAAACTTTAGGAGAGAAAGGGGAGGGATTGAGCATCCGAAAACCCCGATGTAAGAGAAATTTTCGTCGATGAACCAATACTCTATTTTGCCTAGATTTCCCATGATTCTGTCTGAAATTCGAGGGGGTGGGAAACCATATAGAGCTATATGAATGAGCACCACTACATAGTGGCATATTTCGTAGAAACAATATTTGGCCTTGTCTTCCCACGACTTGGAGTGATAGAAGTTAATAGGTTCAACACTGGTCGGGGTCCAACTCCAGTTCATCAGTGGAAAAGGGGTTATGAAGAAAATAAAATCCATGATATATGCAGACATATAGAAATGGGAAGGCTTCCCCTTTGAATTCGCCAATTTGTATTCCATGATTTCTTTAGCCAAGTTGTCTGATAAAATTTTGGCCCAATTAAAAGAGAGGCCCTCGACCACCTCATGCATAATTGACACCCATTCCACCAGGAAATGAGTAGGAATATTCTTCCCAAATAGTCTACAGAGTATCATAGCTACATAGATCATGTGAGTATCCAATGACAATGTGGCATAAATTCCATGAGCACTGGCTCTGAATTTCTCTAGGTGCCCCCCATCAGGACTTGATTATATCAGGATAGCTTTTGTCATATTGTATGCACTCTTGTTGCTCAAATTATAGCATGAATGCAACATTGTAATTATATTTAAAATTGGGGGATAGCTTATACATTACTTGTATGTGTTCTGGTCGGAAAGACCCAACAACAATCTTTTGAGAGTTCAAAATGCTCCTGGTTTGGACGTCGGCGTTTTTCAGGGCCCAACCTATCATGTCGTTATACGGCATGAGTCTCGGCCACGCAACTATTTTGCGTATCTCTGACTACGCTATATCCCCGAGTTTAGCTTCATGAGTGTTGTTCAGTTCATTGCCAGAATCTTTTGTGCAATTTATAAGCTCATGTTCCAGAATCTCGAACACCTATGTCCAAGATTTCACAGTGTCTATGGCTCGCGGTGTGGTATATGACAGAACGCCCGCATTCGGATTTGCACCTTCACCAGCTGCATCAATCTTCTTAATCATATTCTGTGGTTCCATGATATTGATAGAATCATAACAAGGTTACCCATTGTAGGGGAATGCGTGAGCTTCTTAGTTGGATAAAACTTACTATTCTGCGAAAGGTGAAAATGAAATTCAAAATCAAGCATTTTGATTCACATTAGGTGCATTGATTTGAGTATACCTTCACTGACGAAAAATTTATTAACCTTAATGAGAAAGTATACCTGGAGATCCACAATCTATGCTAAAAATCACTACCATTGATTTGTGATAAATGCCATTAATATCGGTGGTTCGTGTTTGGGAGTTTTGGATGAAATGGATTTGAAATTTCCCAAATCGCGAATTTGCGAAAGGTTAATTACGAGATAATATCTTTTAAAATGTTTATTAATCATTTTTAACTTCAATTGCTTCGGATATTCAGACTTTGATATTTTTAAATGTAGCTTGAGAAGAAATTCTCGAAACCCAAAGCCATGAAAATATTAATTATCTGATAATTGCTTTTAAGTTTTAATTAATCACATTTTAGTTCGAGTGCTTCAGAAATTTGGACTTCATAGATTTTAAGATGTTATGAAGGGTAAACATACGAATTACGAAGTGCGAAGTCACTAAGTATCCTTTGACCAAGATTAACTTAATTAATTAAGATTTAATACTTTGACATTTTAGTGCTTTGTGGATTTGTGAATTATCTCTTTGTTATGTTTCCCAAGAGTCGTCTCCCATAGTGATGTGTCGAAGATGACATCATTCTAGATGACATGTTGATAATAGAGGGTGCCACGTGTTACGTAGAATCACATGAATATTAAAAAAAAAATGTCAGAAATGGGTACCACGTGTCAACTCAAGGAAAACTCAAAAGGTACACATGTACTATGACTCATGTCCTTTAAAGGTTAATAAATGAAAAGTGATGAGAAAAACTTTCAGGTTTCGGGTCTTTTATCGTTAAGACTTATCAATATGCCCAAAGCGCGAAGCTATAGAGTGACCTTTAGTGATTTTCCTCTTTAACGATAAGGCAGCTCCAAAACTCTAGGGAAAATAAGATCATTCAATCAAACGAGGAAACTTCATGAAGGGTGGGTATCATGCATGCCTTATAACCAATTAACCATAAATGAATTTGATTTAATTTATGAGTTACAACTTTGGGAAGGGTTATATTTTCCTGACGTGGAGAGTATAAAGCTGAAAGTTTAGGATTTTATATGTTCTAATAGGAGGAGATTATTCCAACCAGTTCTGAGCAGAAGATAGAGAAGGCATGTCATAAGGGATGTTGTGACTAGTAATATAAATCTTAGGTGTAAAGGGAGGAGAGGAGGAGCCCAGCCTGTGCTATTGGGCTACAAAACTGTAATAGGTTGGCCCGTGCTTAGGATTTCCTCTTTCTCTTGGAATGGGGTAGGTTATGGTGAGATTGGAAACCAGGAGTGGAGTAGAATAGCAGGAGGAGAAAGAGTCAAAGAAGATGAAAGAATCCAGAGATAGAACCAAATCAAAATAATAGTTTCCATTTTTTACCACCCAAATATTAGTTGAATTGGCAAGGTGAAGTGCCATAAGGGTCGAGTTGACATGTCTCAAGTGACTTGTACCAGTCTAGGCTCACTACTAATGTAGCATTGAGTGCTACATTAAACCAACCCCTATATGCATGTGCACCTTCAATCCTATCAAATGAATTCCTCTCATACCAATTAGACTGAAGGAGGGGGTGGCAACTGTTGATTAAGGTTGGTTGTCATTGATGTCAACCCTTTAAGAAAGCCCAGTGGCACAAATGTTTGGGTAAAGGACCAAATTTTGTTTAATGTAAATATGACTCATCATTGTCTTTTCATGATTGATAATATGTACAAATGAATGAAATCCAAAGTGGTCCCCTTATGGTGAAAGACCTCACAGGAAGACGCTTTGCGAATTGAGTTATCCTAAGAAGTATGGTTAGAGAACCCACGATTAATTGTGGAATAATGAGATGAAGGTCAGTGAATTTTTCAGTGAAACTATCCTATATGGATAGTGATTTTCATTCTATTTCCAGTGGTATCTGGAACGTCACATAACTCCTCACGGTTAGAGAGTTATGTCCATGAGAAGTTGGAGACCCCAGGTTTGGGTAATGGACCCAAGTTTGTTTGATGGATAACGGTATGAGTTATGATATATTTTCATATAATACTATTTTATATGGATAGTACATATCTTTCCATTTCTGTTGGTATGTGGAACGTCACATAACTCCTCACCATTTGAGAGTTATGGCCTTACGAAGTTGGAGGACCCACATATGTCATCTAGAAGCCCCAAAAGGTCAAAGTAGTCAAAGTGGTTTAAGATATTTTAAAAGGTAAATAATAAAGTGAAGTAATGAGTGTATTATAATTCAAAGTGAATACAAAATAAATTATTTCAATAATAAATTTAATGGAGAAATTAGAAATGGGTTAACCCTAAAATAAGGAAAGTGGGGCCAAGTGACCTAGAAGATGTTTTTAAGGAAACTACTTGGAGAGTATAAAAAAGAGGAAAGTCTCTCTCATTTTAGTCACACTTGAAAATATTGAATATATATATGTGTCTGAGGTAACCAAGGATATCTAAGGCCAAATTCTGAGGGAAGGTGAAGAAAATAAGGCCGAAATGTAAGGAAGGATAAATTCTTTTGATGGTGCTTTCTAAGGTATGTTATTTATAGGTAATCTCACCATTTTCTCTATAATTTTTTTTTCTATAATGATTCAAACTATGAAATTGATATTACATTGAGAAAACATATCCAAGTATCTATGGTAAAAAATTCATCTTGTGGGTTGTTGTATTTTGGGAGTTACACTCTGTGGAAAATAGGGTCTGTGGCTAGTCCTGAAACTAGTCAAAAAAAAATGTTTCAGGTAAAAACGTCATAACTTATTCATAAAATATCCAAATTCAGTGAGACCAAATGTGTTGGTTAGGGTACAGTCTATAGTATGTTTTGTAATAGTTTTAGATCATTTCAACAAATATTACATGTGAGGCATGCTCTACAAGGTCGCTCTATAGAATAAGCCATAATTCATCAAGGTATGCCATTGTTGCTATAACTCCTTTTTTGAGAGGTTCCAAGTAGTGACTGTTATCCCCAATATCTAGGGATAATTAGGAGATCATGTCTCGAGGCCCACAGTACCGAGAGTAGGATTGACCTGAGCATGGCCCTGGAGGGCCCATCCTTCTTCTTCTTTGCCAGATTTGTCCTGTCAGCAACAACGGTTTCCATCACCACCGGCTTGGACTTGCATCGGAGAGGACTCTTGCTCCATGAGGTAATTGGTCCAAGGTATCATGGTATGTGTCATGTTTGATCGCTATAACCTTCTTATATATGCATTAGGTTCCTTTCATTTCTGATGACTGCTTGGATCTTACACTAATCCACTTGACCATTGTTGGGGTGATTGATGGGGTGACTTAGCAAGCTTGTATTCATGGGTTTTGGTTAGCCACCAAGGGGGATTTGTAGAGGCATAGTTCCGCTCCCACCATTCTATCATTTTTCATCCTATCTCCCACACATCTATCCCATTCCCCTAGTTCGGCCATTAGGATGACCTTTTGAGGGTTACACTTTGTCTTGTGGGAAGAAGGGGCTAAAGGACCAGGGGGTAAAAGCAGCTAGTAAAAGATAAAAGCCATAATAAATGAAACCTAGAGATGCTTCACACAGGGGATCCCCAAGAAGGCAATAAAAGGGCCTCTCGATAAGAAACTGAAGGGACCCTAAGAAAAATAATAAAACAATACCTAATCAAGAGGATGGGAGGTATCATCACGAGCCGACCCATTATGTTCATAGGTATCTAGTAGTATGACATTGCCACTATCTGGTCACCATGCCAGGGTAGTGACCTTTGGTTGCATGGCCAAGGGAAAGGAAGTCTCATCACGAGCCATCCTTATCATTTCTATGAAGATACCGGTGGGTAACACTGTCAGCTCTGGTCACCATGCCAAGGAAGTGTCCTTTGGTCAGACCTTGAAGTAAAAAAGAAAGAAAATAAATAAAAGAAAAAATAAAGGGAATAAAGGGCTTGGAAAAAATGCATCCATGATGGGTACAACTCGCCTCCTACAAAGGTACCCACAGACAACACCTACCCTTGGTCCTACTGTGACTGGACATCCCTAGACCACATCAACTCATAAAAACATGGCTTGACTGATCTTTTGAGGAAAATTTCCATCTCTTGTGGGTATTATCCCAATAGGTTATTCTGTTGGTCTTCTTCAGCTTTGTATAGTAGATCTATGTAATATCTTTGAGATCTTAGATGATATGCTAGGGATTTCATGCATGTATTTGATAAATTTAATGATGAAATATGATTGACATTTCTATGATCCCTAGGACTGATGAGCCCATGGAGGGCGTAGTCTTTGATGTGCAGGACCATACCTGGTGGACAGGTACCAGTGGACCGGTACACATGGGGATATGATTAGTTCGGACCTCCATGGGGCTGAAGAGCCCATCAGATGGTTGCTGGGATGGCAGAGGCAGGAAAACGTTGTGATGAGCATTTTCATGAAGAAGACAGAGGGACGTTCCACTAGGACACCATAGCAGAACCCGACCTAGGGGGGATCACCCACTGCAGATGGGACGATGGCTTTTGATGGACATGATGTCACCTGAGGAAGTTGGACGTTTTCTGGAGCATGTGGCAGTGTGCTGGGATCATTTGGCACATGTGGCAGCTTGCAGGATCCCTAGAGGGGCCAACGTTATGCTTTCTGGATGCTGAGCTTGCCCAAAAAGGGCCAACGTCTCCCTCAGAGGGGCCTGACGTCTCCTTTTGAGCTCATCTTTTGACATTTTTAGCATTTAATGTGTAAAACAATGTAATATTGTTAGTCAGCCTTGTCGGCTGTTTTAATGACCTATTTTTGTAATTAAAGGTCATAATATTGGTATAAATAGAGGACATTGGACCTCATTTTAAAGATAACACAACTCACTCTTGTGTGAGAGAATCATTTTTAGTCTTTTGCTTTGGTATTTTGCTCTTGAAGTGAGCCGCTACTCTTGTGGAGGATCATCTTTGGCATGTTTATGGTGTTTTCTATCATTGGAAGGTTTACAACTAGGGTTTGATAAACTCTTCATTGATTTATAAGTGTATTTCTCATGCAAAACTTCTTAATTGAATGGTTGTAAGTTAAATCTCTTGCATTTATGGTTACATTGTTGTTATTTTTCTTAATCATTGAAACCCTAGGTAGAAAGAACACAAGTAGGTCCTTGCTTCATGTCCCCATGATATAAGACTTGTTTTAGCCATTGATTAAGGAGAATATAACCTAGCCGTTGCTACACTAGTTCCCCTTTTTTCTGAGTTAGTTTTGAAACATAAATTGAAGAAAGAAGACATCCTAGGCCTAATTGAGTTTACACCTAGGGTTTTGACTCTTAGGGTTTGAAAGGCCTTGCCTTTGCAACACTTTCATCCCTAGATTTTTGTTTTGAAGCTAACCGTTTTTGCCAAGGATTTTTAAGGAAAGAGGGAGGAGCATGAGGCCTTGCTTAAGCAACACCAAAATGAGCCTCCTCCCCTTAGGGTTTTGACTTCATGGCCCTACCATTGCAGCACCATCAAGCCTAACTCTCTTGTAATTGAATTTAGATTCTCCCGAGACTTTAGCCTTGCTCCTTGACTCCATTATACCCTAAGGCACTAGTCTAGAACTCCAACGTTGAGATTCTTGTGTTAAAACAAACTTTTCAAACTTCTCAAATTTAAAACCCTAAATAACCCTAACGTCTCACTAACCCTAATCTAATGATGATGTCATGCATAGTTTGAACCTTTGGCTGATTAAAAACGTTGTGGCTTGCTCATCTAGCAATAGACATTGAAGTGTTGATTATTGTCATTGGCTAATTTGCAAAACATCCACCTCTTTGCCTATCAAACTAACCCTAGGACTAGG
>SNQJ01S0000975.1:360290-379136 GCA_010110895.2 Picea sitchensis
CAACTATACACCTCATGTATGTGCCAACTCATCAACTACTTGTCTCAACCATGTACTCAACATGTACCTAAACCAAAATCCCTCATCAATTTTATCATCCAATTCTTATTTATAGCTCTATAATATACCTGGTGTATATTATCACATTCCTTCAAACCTTCCTTAACTTTAACAACAAGAGACTAGCATTTTCATCAAACTTTTCTTTAGTCTCACATGCCTAGTTTTGGATTAGTCAACAACCCTAACTTGAAGTCATCATAAATTTGTACCTGTAATGTATAAATATCTAAAACGGATACACACTGTTCTTTAGTGTGTTTTATGCAATTCCTCCAGGTTTCACTACTTGGAACCTATCAGAAAATGAGTTATAGGAAAAATGACATACCTTGCTGAATTCTGGCTTATTCTAGAGAGCGACCTTGTAGAGAGTGCCTCGAACGAAAAAATTGTTGAATTGATCTAAAACTATTATAAAAAATACTAAATACTATACCATAACCAACACATTTGGTTTCACTGAATTTGGATTTGTTATGAAGAATTTATGACGTTTTTACCCGAAACACCTGTTTTTGACTAGTTCCAGGACTAGCCACAAACCCTATTTTTCACGGAGTGTAACTCCCAAAATACAACGACCCACAAGCTAAATTGTTTACCAAATATATTTGGATATGTTTTCTCAATGTCATATCAATTTCACGGTCTGAATCATTATATAAAAAATGTTATAGCGAAAATGGTGAGATGACCTGTAAATAACATACCTTAGAAAACACCATCAAAAGAATTTATCCTTCCTTGAATTTCGGCCTTCTTTTCTTCACCTTCCCTCAGAAATTCAGCTTAGATATCCTTGATTACCTCGAACACCTATAGATATTCAATATTCTCAAGTGTAATTAAAATGAGAGAGCCTTGCCTTTTATTTATACTCTCCAAGTAGCTTCCTTAAAAACATCTTGTAGGTCACTTTGCCCACTTTCCTTATTTTAGGGTTAATCCACTTCTAATTTCTGCATTAAATTTATTATTGAATTAATTTATTTTGTATTCACTTTGAATTATAATACACTCATCACTTCACTTTATTATTTACCTTTTAAAATCTCTTAAACCACTTTGACTACTTTGACCTTTTGGTGCTTCTAGATGACATATGAGGGCCCTCTAACTTCGTAAGGCCATAACTCTCAAACCGTGAGGAGTTATGTGACAGTACACATACCACCAGAAATGGAATGGCATGTACTATCCATATAGAATAGTATTAACTTGAAATATTGCAAAAAACAGACCGTTATCCATCAGACAAACTTGGGTCCATTACCCAAACCTGGGTTCTCCAACTTCACATGGTCATAACTCTCTAACCGTGAGGAGTTATGTGACATTATACATACCACCGAAAATGGCATGACAAACACTATCCATATAGGATAATTTACCTGAAAACTTCATTGTCCTTTATCTCATTATTCCACAATTAAGCATGGGTTCTCTTACTCCACAAAGCGTCTTCCCGTGATGGATTTCACCATAAGGGGACCACTTTGGAGTTCATCCATCTTTACTTCTTATCAACCATGACAAGACAATAATAAGTCATATTTACATAAAAAAATATTGGGTCCATTACCCAAACCTTTGTGCTGCGGGGCTTTCTTCAAGGGTTGACATCAATGACAACCAACGTTAATAAAAAATCTCCCCCTTTGGCATTGATGGCAACACTTTGATGAAATACTAAAATCATATCACTCATGCTCCCCCTGGAACCATGCCTCTGTCCTATGTATCTGATAAATTTGTCTCTATCCTCTGCATCTGATAAATCTGCTCCCCCTGGAACCATGCCTCTGTCCTCTGCATCTGATAAATATCTCCCCCTTTGTCATCAATGACAAAGGTATCTTTACATCTGGGGATGATCCCCCTGACTGAATTGTCCTCTTATGGTGCTTCCTCATGTACATCTAAAACATATAAGATAAGCATTCGAAAAGCATTAAAAAAACATTCATTTTGGAGCAGAAATAACTCCAAGTCTTTGGCAAAGATATTCAAAGGCTTCCCATGGAAGTGGTTTTGTAAAGATGTCTACCACTTGTTCTTTTGTGCCCATGTACTCAACTCTGATGTTCTTTTCTGCAACCTGTTCCTGTAGAAAGTGATACTTGATTGGAATGTGCTTCGTCTTGGAGTGCATCACCGGGTTTTTTGAGATACTGATGACACTTGTATTATCACAATATATTGGAATGGGCTCATCATACTCAACCTGTATATCTATCAAAGTTTGTTTCATCCAAAGAACGTATGTACAACATACTGTTGCTGGAATATACTCTGCCTCGACTATAGATAGAGATACTGATGATTGTTTCTTGCTTATCCATGATACCAAACACTCACCTAAGTAGAACGATGTTCCACTGGTTCTTCATTGGTCATCAATACAACCTGCCCAATCTGCATCTGTGTAGGCAATACATGATAGATATTTTCCTTTTGGATTCCATAATCCAAACTCTTCTGTTCCTTTGAGATATCTGGAAATCCTCTTTAATGCTAATACATGTGATTCCTTTGGTGCTTCTTGAAATCATGCCACCTTTCCAACTGCTTGCATTACATCTGGTCTAGATGCTATGACATATAGTAGGCTGCCAATCATTAACCTGTATTGCCTCTGATCTGTAGACTTCAAATCATCATCTTTTCTCAACTTACAACTGGTTTGCATGGGAGTGATAAATGGTTTGCAATCCTTCATTACGAACCTCTTTAGCATTTCTCTGATATACTTGATTTGTGAAATAAAAATTCCTTGGTTTCTTTGACGTATCTGAAGTCCTAGAAAGAAGGATAGTTCTCCAAGTAACGACATTTCAAATTCATTATGCATGTCTTTTGCAAATTTCTGGCTTAACCTGCCATCCTCACTACCAAAAATAATATCTTCAACATAAACTTCAATTAATAAAATATTACCTTGACTTACCATGATGTAGAGGTTGCTGTCTGCACTTCCTTTTCTGAACCCTTCCTACTGCAGATACTTATCCAATCTAGAGTACCATGCTCTAGGAGCCTGTTTTAGACCATACAAGGCCTTTAATTTACATACATAGTCTGTGTTCTCTGACAATTGAAATCCTTTTGGTTGTTCAATGTAGACTTCTTCTTCAAGTTCCCCATTCAGAAAAGTTGATTTTACGTCCATCTGATATACTTTAACATTTTTAGAGCATGCATAAGATAAAAGTAAACAAATTGCTTCCATTTTGGCAACTAGGGAAAATGTCTCTTCAAAGTCGATTCCTTCAATCTGTGCATATCCTTTACATACCAATCTAGCTTTGTTCCTTGTAACCTGTCCATCTTCATTCAATTTATTCATGAAAACCCATTTTTTGTTGATCACATTCTTATTCTTTGGTCTTGGAACCAATTCCCAAGTGTTAATTTTCTCTATTTGATCCAATTCTTCATCTGTGGCCTTATTCCAAAATTCATCCTTGCTGGCTTCTTCAAAAAAATTTGGTTCAATTGTAGATACGATTGCTAGGTGTGTTTGTTCTGGTGAACGAATTTTTCTTCTAGTCTCAACTCCTGCATCTTTGTTTCCAATAATCTGATCTGAAGGATGATTCTTTTGTACTCGTTTTCTAGGTGTCTTTGGAGATACATGCTGAACTTTCTCTCCTACTTCTGTCAAATTATCTTCATCTTCATCTTCCTCTTCTACTTCTTTTTCATCTTCTTCTTCAAAAAGTTGTTCGATTTGTTTTCTTCTTCCTTTGATTCTGGTCTGCCTGTTTCATCAATTGTTACGTTGATGCTTTTCAAAAATTTGTTCAATATTAGATTGTAACACTTGTATGCTTTCCTTGTACTTGAGTAACCAACAAGTATTCCTTTGTCCTCACGAGAGTCAAACTTTCCCATTCTTCCATCTTCTCTTTTGATGTAGCATTTGCTTCCAAAAACTCTGAAGTGCTTCACATTTGATGGTCTTCCTTTCCATAGATCGTAGGGAGTTTTATCAGTGTTGTTTCTGAGCATTACTCTGTTTTGAATGTGAACTGCTGTATGCACTACTTATGTCCAAAATATATCTATCAATTTGGAATCTATTAGCATTATTCGAGCCATTTATTGTACTGTCCTGTTCTTTCTTTCAACAACTCCATTCTGTTGAGGTGTCCTAGAAACGAAGAATTACCTTTTTATTCCATGACTGCTACAGTAGTCCATAAATTCCTTTGAAGTGAACTCTCCTCCATTATCAGATCTCAAACATTTGATTCTTGAATCCATCTCATTTTCAACCATTTCCTTGTAGATATCGAAGTTTTCAAAAGCTTCTGACTTGTTCTTGAGAAAACAAACTGCAGTCATTCTTGTATAATCATCAACTAATAACATAAAGTATTTTTCACCTTTTAAGCCCTTTGTTGTAGTTGGTCCAACTAGATCAGTGTGCACAATTTCCAGTGGTTTTGTTGTTGAATATTCCTTTGATTTGAACCTGGTCTTTGTTTGCTTTCCTTGTTGACAATGCTTGCATAAAGTGTAGGTTGGTTTCGTGATCTGGGTAATTTCTCTGACTGCTTCTCTTTTGCTGACTTTGACAAGGTTATCAAAATGCATGTGACCCATTGTTCTGTGCCATAGCCAACTTTCATCTTCCTTTCCTAGACAACACTTTTCATTTCCAATTTCACTTAACACATATATGTTGTTTCAAGTTCTTGCAGCTGTACCGACCAATTTCCCTAAACCTTCTTTTCTTATCTCACACTTTTCTGAATCGAAAGTAAGTTTATGACCTTAGTTACACATTTGACTCACACTTAGAAGATTATGTTTCATATCTTCTACCAGTAGAACATTTTGTTCCTTTTCATTCTTGTTACCAATTCAGACTGTGCCTTCTCCAATGATTTTGGATGAATTATCATTTCAGAAGGAGAATGATCCATTTTTTTTCTTTTCATACTGTAAGAAATTTGTCTTTATCACCTGTCATGTGTTTTGAGCATCCACTGTCAACATACCAACCATGTTTCTTCTGCTTAGCTTGTAGAGCGACTGTGCATTCTTCATTGTTATACTAATCTTGCTTTCTTATCCATGTTGTTTTCTGAGGTTCTTGTCTGTGACTGTTTTTATTCTGTTGAGGTTCTTTAGGAGGGACTGCCATTCTGCATTCCTTGGCCATGTGTCCAAAATTGTTACATTTGTAACATTCCACTTCAGTGCTCAAAGATTCAAACCCATTGTAACTTATTCTTTGTGTTTCACTCGGTCTTCTTGAATAATCCCTTTGTGTATAACTCTTAAATTTGTTACTATTCCTATTGTTATCTCTACAATTCACAACTTCGTGTCCAAAATTATTACATGCATAACATAAACCACAAAATATAGTTTGATACCTGGGAGTTGAAGATCTTATGAAAGGAGGTGCTCTTATGAATCCTTCTTCTTCTTGAGGCCTACCTGTCTGTTATTGATTCTGAAATCTAAATCTTCTTGGTGGAGGAGTGTCCTTGTAATCTTCCTTGTATATCTTCCTATCCTCTTTGATTGTTTCTGCATAGCTCTTTGGATTTGTTTCTTGCTATGTTGTTTTGGAGCTTGATCCCTTTTCCGTCTGATTGTATCCAAGTACGGACTTTTCAAGATGAGATTTTTGACTGCTGATAATGTTATCCAAGACTTTTGAGCTATTCTACATATTTTTATTTTGAATATCCTTTCTTAGTGTGACAACCTCTGCTTCCAAGTTTCCAATGATCTTGTCCTTTTCTTCTAGTTGTTCTTTGAGTGCTTATTCAATTCTTTTATCTTATTCTATTTGAACCTTCAATTTTGTGATCATTTGTTCTAGTTCTTGAGTGTCCTTTTTCTTTTCTAGTTATGCTTGTAGTTTCTTGTTTTTCTTCTTTTCTCTTCTG
Source organism: Picea sitchensis (assembly GCA_010110895.2). NCBI lineage: Eukaryota > Viridiplantae > Streptophyta > Pinopsida > Pinales > Pinaceae > Picea > Picea sitchensis. The sequence goes on from SNQJ01S0000975.1 coordinate 366,263, forward strand.
ATAACTTCTATGGCACACATTAACTATTCTTGATAGTCAACTTCTGCCTCTTCAATTTCTTCTTCGACTTCTTCACATTCTTCTTCGGCTTCTTCATATTCTTCTTCAGAGTCTTCTTTGTCAGAGTCTTTTACTGCCATGAATAGAAATCTTCCTGACTCATTGTCACTGACTTCATCTTCATTTGATGATAAGATGTCTTCTTTGGTATATACGTTTTTCTTGAAAACTTTCTTTGTAGTTCTTTTGCCTTTATATGTGTGTTTGCCTTTTGAGTAACCTTCACCATTTCTCTTTTTCTTATGAGGACATTTGTTATGAAAATGACCAATACCATCACAATTAAAAAAAATTAAAGGGAGCTTACCTCTATACCTACTGTTGGTTCCCTTGTTTAGTCTTTTGACGAAGTTGGCCACTTCTTCATCATCTTCCGAGGTGTCACTATTGCTGCTATATTCTTCTTGTTCATTTTTTTTTTGCTTTGATCTTTTGGATGCCTTGAAGGCTGCTTCTTTTACATTTGGATTTTCTTGCTCAGTTCTTATTTCATATGCTGTGAAGATTCCATGCAGTTTGTCCATGCTTATTGAGTCCAGATTCGATCTTTCTTCTAGTGTTGATATCTTAGGGTTGAATCTCACAAAAAGAGATCTTAGTATCTTTTGAACAATTACAGATTCTTCAATTTCTTCTCCCAATCCTATGATTGCATTCACTGTTTCATCGACTCGTAAGAAGTAGGCTGCGATATCTTCATATTCCTTCATTTTTAGTTGTTCAAACTGACCTCTGTAAGTCTGAAGCTTCACTGCTTTGACTTTTGTATCTCCTTCGTAAATATTTTGAAGCTTGTCCCAAGTCTCTTTAGCAGATTTACAGTGTGCAACTTCGGTGAATACCGTATCATTGAGACCATTCAAAAGTGCATTTGTGGCTTTGGAATTATTCTCACCGATTTTTACTGCGTTGTCATTTGTTGGTGGAACTGCTGGTGTTGTGTATCCATTTACAATTGATTGCCAAACTTGAAATTCCTGTGCCTATATATATGTCCTCATCCTTATGCTCCAAAAAACATACTTATGTCCATCAAACTGCGGTATTCCATTTTTATACGAGTTGGTACTCTCCATGATCTACCTTTCAGTGGTTAAATTGATTTCTGAAGGAACCTTCTCTGATACCAATTGTTGGATTACTGAGAGGGGGGGTGAATTAATAATAGTGAAATTATAATATTTTTTATCCAAATTGATCCAAGTGTTATATCAAAGTAGTATTATTATCCAATAATGAGCAATAAGAAAATAACAATCACACACATACACAGTACACCAGTGTTTTACGTGGAAACCCAAATCGGGAGAAAACCACAAAATGCTTTTTCTTATATGTCTTGAAGAATTACATTCATTGGAAGCACTAACTTCCTTTGTTTTCCAACTGCAACTGGAAGGAGGCTCCAACCCCCTATATTCTCAGGCTACAACATGAGGGAAGCTCCAACTCCCCAATTCTATGGATACAACCAGAAGGAGGCTACAATCCCCTATGTTCTCCGGCTACAACCTAAGAGAAGCTCCTACTCCCCAATTCTCTGGATACAACCAGAAGGAGGATACAACCCCCTATGTTCTCCGGCTACAACTAAAAGGTGGCTACAACCACCTGTCCTTGCCCAATCCTACCACCCTGAAGTAGAAGAACAATGATGGAACCACTGTCAACCTGTCACTGTGAGATATACCACTGTAAACCCGTACCAATAAATATGAACCATGCATCAACCTGTACCATAAACAAGTGCATCCAACCACGTACCAAGTATGTACCAATCATGTGTCAACTACTCATTAACTATGATTCATCAATATGTACCAACATCATCAACTATACACCTCATGTATGTTCCAACTCATCAACTACTTGTCTCAACCATGTACTCAACATGTACCTCAACCAAAATCCCTCATCAATTTCATCATAAAAATATGATTTGTAGCTCTGTAATAGACCTAGTGTATATGATCACATTCATTCAAACCTTCCTTAACTTTAACAACAAGAGACTAACATTTTCATCAAACGTTTCTTTAGTCTCACATGCCTAGTTTTGGATTAGTCAACAACCCTAACTTGAAGTAATCATAAATTTGTACCTGTATTGTATAAAGATATGAAACTAATACAAATTTTTATTCAGTGTGTTTTATGAAATTTATCTAGGTTTCACTACTTGGAACCTCTCAGAAAAGGAGTTATAGAAAAAATGACATACCTTGCTGAATTCTGGCTTATTCTAGAGAGCAACCTTGTAGAGCGTGCTCCACATGGAATATTTGTTGAATTGATCTAAAAACCTTACCCAACATAGTAAAGAATATACCCTAACCAAAACATTTGGGTTAACTGAATTTGGATCTGTTGTGAAGAAGTTATGGCATTTTTACCCGAAACACCTGGTTTTGACTAGTTTCAGGACTAGCTACAAACCCTATTTTCCACAGAGTGTAACTCCCAAAATACAATGACCCACAAGCTGAATTTTTTACCATAGATACTTGGATATGTTTTCTCAATGGAATATAAATTTCACGGTCTAAATCATTACAGAAAACAAGTTATAGCGAAAATGGTGAGATGACCTATAAATATCATACCTTAGAAAGCACCATCAAAAGAATTTATCCTTCCTTGCATTCCAACCTTCTTTTCTTCACATTCCCTTAGAAATTCGTCTTAGATATCCTTGATTACCTTAGACACCTATAGATATTCAATATGATTAAGTGTAATTAAAATGAGAGAGCCTTGCCTCTTATTTATACTCTCCAAGTAGCTTCCTTAAAAACATCTTCTAGGTTACTTTTCCCACTTTCCTTATTTTAGGGTTAACCCACTTCTAATTTCTCCATTAAATTTATTATTGAATTAATTTATTTTGTATTCACTTTGAATTATAATACAATCATCACTTCACTTTATTATTTACCTTTTAAAATCTCTTAAACCACTTTGACTACTTTGACCTTTTGGGGCTTCTAGACGACATATGAGGGTCCTCCAACTTCGTAAGGCCATAACTCTCAAACCGTGAGGAGTTATGTGACATTCCACATACCACCAGAAATGGAATGACATGTAGTATCCATATAGAATAGTATTACCTTCAAATATAGCAAAAACCAAACCATTATCCATCAAACAAACTTGGGTCCATTACCCAAACCCGGGTTCTCCAACTTCACATGGTCATAACTCTCTAACCGTGAGGATTTATGTTACGTTCTACATACCACCATAATGGCATGACAAACACTATCCATCTAGAATAGTCTACCCGATAAATGTATTGTCCTTTATCTCATTATTCCACAATTAAGCATGAGTTCTCTTACTCCACAAAGCATCTTCTCGCGAGTGATTTCACAGGACTACTTTGGAGTTCATCGATATTTATTTCTTATCAACCATGACAAGACAATAATGAGTCATCTTTACATCGAACAATATTAGGTCCATTACCCAACCTTTGTGCTGCGGGGCTTTCTTCAAGGGTTGACATCAATGACAACCAACCTTAATCAACACTACTCTCATTCACAAGAAGATGGTTTTACAATTAGGCTCTAAAGGCCTTTTTATCATAAATAAAATCCAAAACCCTAACTCTAGAAGATGAAAATTCAACAATTTTGTGGACCCTGTTTTGGGTAGTTTGGTGTATCAACTTCCCGGGGGCGTAGCTTTGGCATACGATCTCCGTTTGGGGCACATGATATCTCATTGGAAAGGTATCGTCAAGGCGATTCATTTTTGGGGCTCAATCAAATACTTTGGATATCATTGAGAAGATATATCTCAAAAAACCTTCATTTAGGGCCTCAAAATGCCCCCAAAAGTTAAAAACTACTAAAAATAGTAAATTTCCAAAATTGTCAGAAAATTGTTTTGAGCCAGTTGGAAGAGGTGGGTGGTCACCAATATCCACCTGGATCAGAGGGGGACAAATTATTATCAATATCTGAGGTGTCCAATAGAGATGGAAAATATGGTCGAAGTAGCTCCACATTAAACACTAGGTGCAATCTAAGGAAAGGGGGAATAGTCAATTCAAAAGAATTCTCATGCACAACTTTTGTGATGGTTTAAGGACCATATTGTAGCGGTTTAAGATTTTTGTGGAAGTCTATGAGTATCTCTTTCTATAAATGCAACCACAACTTATCACCAACTTGAAACTTGTGTGGAACTCATTGTTGGTCATGTCGTTGCTTGTACTTGGCATTGGAATTATGTAGGATATCATGAATTTGTTGGATCTGTTAAAAACATTGGATGCTCTATTTTCCTTAGTCTGAGCATGGGAGGACTCTTCCTATGAAGATGTAGTGGGTAGAGCTACATCAATGGGGGCAAATGGTTGGAACCCCAAGGACACCTAAAGAGGGATATACCCAATAGAGTTGTATGGGACTCTATTGTAGATATTTTGAACATATGGAAGACTCTCATCCCAGTATGTGGATTCTTGTATTTATACATGCAAATTATATGCACAATCATCCTATTAAACACTTCTATTTGCCCATCTATTTTGGGGTGGAAGGAAGTCCATTTGGTTATCTTGGTCTTCATAAGAGACCATAAAATGGACCAAAAGGTACCAAGGAACCTAATGTCCCTATCTGAAATAATGGCCCATGGTAGCTGAAAATGAATTCAAACATGATCAAAGAAGATATTATCAGTGGCTTCGGCTATGATACTTTTCTTACATGATGCCAAAAATGGCCATCTTAGAGATCCTATTGAAAACCACAAACACATATTTGTTACCATACTTTGTGGAGGTAAAAACTAACATGTAATCCATGGAGATTGACTCTCAATACTTGTTTAGTGTAGGGAGAGTGTACAACCCTTGCTTCTTAATGAAAATTTTGGAAATGGCATAGACAATGCATGAATATACCCGCTGACATCTTGTTGGAGTTTTGGCTAGTAGAAATACTTTTGAAGTAATGCCACTATCTTGTCCACACCAAAGTTCCCTACTACCCGAATGTGATGTTCCTCTCAAATTAGATTTTCATGCTGACTTGAAGGAACACAAAGATGGCCGAAATAGTGCAAAAGTGCATCCTAGAGGTGAAAGTATGAAACTTATTTCCATGTGTTAAATGCCTGATATGTAGTAGCAAAGTTATGGTCCCTATCATACAATTGGGGCCACTTGGATGTCTTATGCCCACAATATTTAAGAATTTTGTTTAGCACCACAAATGGAGGCCAAATAGGGTAGTATACAACATAGTTTGTGCTTCCCTTCTTGTACCTCATGTTAAAATGGAATCATTGCAAGAACATGGAACACTTATGATGGTGGCCATTCTATAACTTTCCCTATTTCTACATGAATTGCAGAGGATTTTTAGAAGTGTGGATGATTGTTTCCTTTCCCAAGATATAATGCTTCCATTTTTGGCATGCCTACACAATGGAGTGTATCTCCTTTTCATAGGTGGGATACTTACAAACAATATCAGAGATTGTCTCAATGTGACAGGCCACCAGATGTGAATAGAGAGTGAGGATTGCAATGATATCATATTTAGATGCATCTATCTCAATCTTGAATGATTGTTGCAGGTGTGGCAGAGTGAGGATTGGTGCAAATCATAGGAGATGTTTCAAATCCTCAAATGCCTTCTTTTGTGACTCTCACCAAAACAATTTGGCTTTAGCTCCACCCTTGGTAGCTTGGATTAAGGGACATGAGATATGAGAGAACCCCAACATGAAACTATGGTAGAGTTTGGCAAGGCATAAGGAGCCGTGGAGATTTGTTAGAGTCATCGAGGAAGGGAAATTGTGAATGGCTTAGATCTTGGTTGGGTCCACATGCAACCCATGTTCATCCATGATGTATCCTAGATACTTAATTTTTTTCATGCTAAATGATAATTTATCCATATTAGCATATAGTTTTGTTGCCGAAGAGTGGTCATGATCTGTTGAATGTGTTGCAAATTTTCTTGCCAAGTTCTACAAAATATGAGGATGTCATCCAAATATATGACCACAAAATATGTTTTGAACGAACTCATGATATAATCCATTATAGTTATGAATTTTTTTGAGTAGTATTCAAGACAAAAGGCATAACCGACCACTTGAAAATGACTTCTATATACTTGAAGGCAGTCTTCCATACATTTGTTTGTTCAAACATGACCTGGTGGTATCCTGAATTCAAATCAATATTACTAAATAACTTGAAACCCTTAATATCATCAATTTTAGGGATTGGGTATCAATTCTTAAAAATGATTTTATTTAGGGATATGCAAAAAATACAGAGTCACCATGTCCTATCCTTCATCTATACCAATAAAATTGGGCTCTCACAAGGTGAGTAGCTTGGTTGAATGTTTCCCTTTTGGATGAGATCATGAATTTGACATTCGATTTCTTCATTCTCCAGAAGAGAGAGCTTGTATATTTTTCCATTAGATAAAGGAGCATGAGGTATAAATTTAATTAAATGTTTGACTCGATAGTGTAGAGGCACCCTCGTAGGTGAAGTGAATATATCTTTGTATTCCCCTACAACCTTGTCCATGTAATTCTGTTGTGTAGAGAGTCCCTGTGATGAGACCGTGGTGGTTGTAGTGACCTTCCATTCCCCCTTTGACCAAACTTTGAAGAGGATACAATTTCCATCCTAAGAGATTTCTTTTGAGGAATTCTTTTCTAAGAGAACAAAAATTGCAGTGGTCGGTATTACCTATGGAACCCTGTAGAGTTGGCCTCCCAAAGTAACAACGACACTACGGGGCCCATAATCATAAAAACCATGACATTTACACATACAGGGTTGTCCTAAAAGAACATCACAAACTCCAAGTTGGGAAACATCACATAGTTCTTCATCTTTGAAGGGCTTGATGACATAGGACACACTACAAGGAGAACACCTTCTAGTAGAGGTTTTTAACGTGACAAAATTTGGAAAATTTTTCAAAAAAAACCTTTTCAATGACCTCCTTTATTGATTGTGGATATTTTAGCATAGGTTTTAGTTGATGTTCCATACAACTAAAAAATTTCGGCAGGTAGAGGTTATAGCAGAGGTTTTTTTGTTTGTTTGTTTGTTTGTTTGTTTTCGGTGTTGTTCTTGTCAAAACACACCAGTGTTGTCTTGAAAAACCCGCGCTGGTGCGTTAATATAATACAATGCACTGGTGCATTAATATAATACAAAAACCTTAGTGCGTTAATATAATAAAAAATACCCAATGTATTTATAACTATTTCACATCGGTTTCACCTTTTTCATCATATGTAGAGCACCGTTTCTCTTATAATTTATATGCACTAGTTCCGCCTTATTTGTGAATGAAGCACCAATGGGTTTATGTTTTATAAGCCCCAATGATTTCAAGTTATAGTGAGCACCAATGTGATCAAGTTATCTTGAGACTTGGTACGTTTAATATAGCGTGCACCCCAATGCTTGTATAATTAATACCTACTGATATCTGTTTTACCATGTGCACCGAAGGGTAGTGAAATTTTGAATATTCAAGGTGAGATATCGACGGAATTATTTTTACTTAGCATCAACACATATATTATAGTAAAGGCACTGGTGCGTAAATAATATTTAGAGCCATGGTGCGTATATTAAAATTAATGTAACGATGCGTACATAGTGCTCCGATGTATATTTTAAACATGAGCACCGTATACTTTTGAAATGATAAATATGATTGTATGTTATGTCATTTACAAAAATATGCATTTTTTCAATAGTTTGTACCGGTGCGTTATTACAATTAATGTGCACTTGTGATAATGACTCCTCAAAACACATCGCTTTATATATTATGGCACACACCATCTACTGAGTTCAAAAAAATATAATGCACTGATATGTTTACATTTTAATTAATTGTTTTCAAATTTTTAATTAATAATTTCAAAATCAAATATTTGTTTAGAATAATATTGTTTTATATTTTTGTTATTGCATATTGATATAATGATTGCATTAATGCATTATGCAATGAATTACACCTCTATTATTTGTAACTATGTAAATCATCCACATATTAATTATTCAAGAACACAATATTTTACAACATTGGACAATGCAATGAAATAAGAAACCCATTTTATTATATATGAATAAGAGATCCATTGTCATACAAGAAGGGACAATGTAAAGGTCCACAAGAATCAAATTGAAACCAATATGTAATTGTTACACTTATTCATAACATATCCTCATGCAATTGGGACAACACGTCGAGTACATTAAACATAATCCCTGATTTTCAGAGACAAATATTCCAAAACATACAACTTGTCGTAACATTCAATTATATTGATTGTCCTTTATCAGTTGAATTGTTGTCATCGCTCGAGTTGCTTGCATGCCTAATTTCTTCATCATTTGTAGGGGATATTGTACTTTGGTTTTTTAACACATTACTTTCTTAATCAGATTGATTTTGAGTTCTTCCCCTTCATCTTCCATCTACAAACATAGAAATAAATTGTAATAAGTATATCTACATTTATATATTGTAATATCCCAGTTTTGAGTACCTAGATTAATAATGTATTTTTTTTATTCATGAAAGGGTGGAGTTCCTATAAAGTTGAAAGGATGAAGTGCCTATAAAGTTGAAAGGTCGAAGTGACTAGAAATGTAATACTTTGAATATATTAATAAATACATCGTTGGCTACAAGATGGACAAGGATAGATATATGGGGCTATGATTCCACAAGAGAGAGGAATAAAGGGGCTAAGTCTTTTATTATGTTTTATTTACCCATATTGGTTTTAGTTGAGGAAAAGTGGTTACATGAACTTTTTGGGGAAGGCCATGTGGTGCTTTATTGCATGTAATTATATAAATTCCTCTCTTGGGTTGTTTTGGGCTTAATCACTCATTTTCACTGATACTCGTTCCTCATTCATTTCATTGTTCCTCATTCATTGTTTCTCTTGGTATAGGAATGAGAAATGAATTATGGGAAGAAAAGAACCATTGTTTCTTCGCCATAAGTAACTGTTGATTTATTCTAGAAAGGAGTGGATTCTTGAGAGAGAACTGTCCATAGTTGATAATCCTTGGAGTTTCCAGCATTGATATTTCTTGACTAGTAGCACTAGATCCTTGGAAAATAAGTGGGACAACCTAAGAGATTTCATTGCATAAAAATAGGTTCATTTCTTTGGGTTGTGAAAATTGAAGGGGAAGAGATTCGGTAAACTAGGATTGACCTGTGGTTGGGAAAACCGTGAGAGCTTGCTAGCTAATTTCTATGTGTTTTAGTGTCGTCCTAGGAACCATTCTTATGGATTCATAGCCCTGGATTGTAGGTGACCTGCTATTGATATCTAAAACAATAATGTTTATGGTTGAGTGGAATGTCCGACATCTGCAACCATTTGGTGAATGCTTATTTAAAGATAAGTCCTCTCTGTGTTTTTTGTGTAATTTATATTCCATTGTGTATTTACTTATCTCTGATAAGCATTTATATGGTGTATGTTAGCTATTAATATTTTGCATGGATGATTAATCATTTCATTTATAGTTTGACATGTTCTTGTTAATTGCATGCACATGTATGAGGTTTCTTGATTTTAAATAATGGTAACAAAAATTCAAATTTGCCCAACAAGGAGAATTTTGAGGTACTTGGGTTGATGGGTACATGATAGTTTGGTTTCTGAGCAAATCATTTTGGGTTTTCTGGTGACATGGTACGTCATAGATTGGTATCATAGCTATTGTGTAGTAATATGGTCCATTCTGGTGGTCTGGGTACATTACAAATTGGTATTATTATCGCACAATCTGTAGTTTGGGTAAATCCCAACCCAATCCATGTAAAGTGTGACATGACTGGGAACACATACCGATGTCACCTCAATAGATGCCCCCCTTGTTTTAGTGAAGGATAAATCCAACACAAGGGAGGCTTCCTGGGTGACCCTAGGGGATTGAGATGGAAAGTGTAAAGAGATGGAGAATTCCCCTATAGGTCAAGGTCAAGAGTGGAGTGAAACTTAAGAATGAGTCTCATGAGATGTTAATTGGTTTCCAAGTTAGTGTACTTGAAAAACAATGTTATCACTACCCGAAACAAGACAAAATGTGATAAATAAAGCCTCAAAATTGAAGGGGAATCAACAAGAAACCTTGATTTCCCTATATATATATATATATATATATATATATATATATATATATATATATATATATATATATATATATATATGAAAACTACAAAATTAACCACCAAAATCAGGTGCAAGATGTTGGAAATAAAGCTAACAACAAGTGGATAAATTTCCAATGATTAGAGCAAGACTTTGATAGAAATTAGAGGGTTGTTAGTAATTGTTATCAAAAATATATGTACCAACCTTATGGATGTATAAAAACTTTGCTACAACAACAAATTCTAGCCACTAAAATCAACAAGTAAACCACTCAAATATAGCTTATAACCAGTAGAACAATTACCAAGGCTTACAAGTGAATTTTAGCGGTAGAAGAGTGAGTACATAATGAAAAGAGGATGAGTTTTCTGCAACCCTATTCGCTGTCGCATAAAGTTTATTACAATAATTATATTACTTGGATAATCAAGATGCCCTTAGGGCACAATGTAGCTTAAAGCATTTAAATTCAAATTCCAAACTTAAATAATCCAATCTCCTTGATATCACATTTACCAACACATAATATTGAATATCCAATGCAAAAATATTACTACCTTATCTATTGGGTTATGGGGTCTCTTGTTTATAAGATAGGGTTTATTACTTCTGTAGGGGTGTAAGACCATTTACTCCCTAGAGAAAAAAAACCTTAGCAAGATAAATCTACAAGGGTGTTACAATCCCTTTTAATCCTTGTAGCAACCTTTGTAAAATATCCTTTTCAATGACAATAACGATAGATCTTGATGGAGAGTGTTAGTCCTTGAGATGTTCTTGGTTTTCAGAGGAATGATTCCATGGATCCTTCGAACCAAAACTCATAAGTGAATTTAAAAGTTACCTTTCTTTATCAAGGGATATATGAATAATTACTCTCTCCTCACAACTCACTAACATCTGGGGGTTGAAAGGCCTCCTAAACTGGTTGGGATTTCTCAGACCTTATTCATTTGGAGGATTATGTGGAGGGATTCTCTCAATTTCCAGTCTTGATAGCTTATTGGATAAATTTATGATGAACCTAGACATCTCCTCTAACTTAGCTTATTGAGAATATTTACTAGGTGCCAACCTCATCTCTTGTATTCTTCTTGTCTTTATCAATTTGATCAGGTTTAACCTTTATTTTTCCAAAACCTGTCATGTTTCCTTCAATGGAAATAGAATCATCCTGCATGATTAACATGGTGGCAGATATTCTCTCCCTCAACATAATGGTAAACTATGCTTCAAAAGATCCTACATAAGTCACCTTCGCAGTAGCCGAGGAGGGTTTAATATCTGCTAGAATTTTATTATAAAGTTTATTGAACCTCTTATCAAAGTCCACTACTATCTCAATAGGCTTCTTTTTAAGCGACCCAAACTCTATAAGATAATATAGATGATCTCTTTTTTCACCCCATTGTCTCATGAAGACAGTTTCTAGGACTTCCCAAGAGTTAATAGAGGCATGGGGTAACCCCTTGAACCACTTATGAACATCTCCCTCTAAGGTCTGTACAAATAATCTCATAAAAACATCATCGTATTCTATAAACAAATTATCTATAAAATATTGAAATGCTTCCATCTGCTGTTCAACCATTATTTTTTTTCACCGTCATATTTTGGTAGAAGTTTCAGGTAATTTGTAATATCCCTGATCCCGTTGATCAAGATATTTGCTATTGATCTATTATTCTGTATTACAGATCCAATACATTGGGGGTTTTTGGATGCGTTTCCATCGTATGTTTGAGATCTTAATGGTTGTTGCATGTGCATGTGGGTTATTGCATGTGCATGTTGGTTATTGCATGTGCATGTTGCATATTTATGGTTTAAACAACATATAAATGATGCATGCAGAAGTAAAGAACATCAATTGCCCAATATCATGTATTATACGGTTCGAGCATGGAAATACAATAGCCTACTGGAAATATAGAATATAAACATCAGCCAGATCTCATGGATCAACACTCGAATACAATCAAATAACATAAAAATACCCGTGATTAGAAGATGATAGCAGATTTGATGCAAGCAAAGATAGATCGACAAAAATATGTAATTCTGGTGAAGTACGATAACTTCTACCAGCTGGGAAACTCGTCTGGGAGTTCAGACCATCAGAATATGGTAGAAATTGCTCCAAAAGAAGCACCCTAGCCTCTAGACTGAAATGGGTGAGTGCCGGATCTCGAATCTGGTCTCTAAGGCACTGGATCTGGACCCCTGGGGGGTTTGCACACATCCTGGAGCACTAGATGCACCCCAAAGGATTCCACCAATGGAATCTGTTGCTATATGGCTTAAAACGATCGTCTCGCCAAATAAGGAAATGGTTCGGAAGGATTTGTCCGGATCTACTCTGAAACTCTGCATGCAACACCAAATGTCTGTCCGGAAGAGTTGCGCACAATGGATGAATAAGTTGATATGCAAGATTCAACCGTCATAATATGATGATAGATGGCTCAATAGAAGCACCTTGGCTGGATCTCAAATGGGTTGGAAGGAAACTGCAATCTGGATACGGATCTCGTGCAGCTCTCCAAACCCTCAAACTGACTTGCGCCCTCACTGGCTGAGCTGCGCACTCTGCAATGGATACTCCTGAAAAGTACGGTGAAAT
>SNQJ01S0000975.1:379185-410989 GCA_010110895.2 Picea sitchensis
CCGATCAATGGTGGTGGTTTCCTCCAGAAATCCACAAAACAATAAGGTCGACTCTCTTCCTCCTCTGGGAACTCTCAACATCAAATCATAACAATGCATAATGAATTAGGTTGCTTTACCCTTCCTTTATAGCTTCCCGAAACACTAATTCATTGTTGACCTTTTCCCTCCAAGTGAATTTCACTTTATTTTATTATTCCTTGATTAAATCACTTAATTAATTAACCATTTTACCTCTAAAAAGTGATTTATCCATCCTGATAGCTTCTCCGGCCACTGAAAGTGACTTCTCATCATCTTATCCTGTAATTCTCTTCCTCCTGATTCCGATGGGCTATTACACTAAGATATTTCTCCAAGTAATATGCCCATTATGACCTTAGTGAATTTAATTAAGATATGACCCATAATAACTCAAAATTACGGAAATCGTCGGAATTCAAAGAAACCAAATCCAAGCTATGCGGAATGGATCCTGATGATGAACGATGCAAGTTGGGACCAATAAAACCCCTCAATATCTCTAAAACTCTCTGTCACCCCTATCTAGCTACTCTGGTAGGCATAACACTTTATAATGTTATAATGTCCCAAAATGGGGACATTACAGTCCTCCCTCTCGGAATATTGCTTGTCCTCAAGCAATAATTGAATCCAACTACATATGATACCGGGGTTCCATATCCACCTATGTGACACAAGGTAAACTCCCCTCAATATGAGGCCTCTCCAAGTACTCACCACGCATGACACCCACATGCTCTTGATGAGTAGAATGATCAATAACAAAAGAATCCCAGTCAACTCCCCCAACAATCACTCTACTCAAAACTCAAATCCATCAATCACGGAACTACCAAGCACTCCAATCCTTGGATCCCATATCTGAATGTGAAATGCATTGCCTCGTGAAATATAGTCCTGTAACATATCACTACCATGAGTCTCCTGCAAATAGAACATGGTCTCAACCCGAAACGAGTCTGTCCTACAAGACCATACCAACCCCAACATGGCCTCCACCAACTAAACATGTTGCTACCATAGTGAGGTACTACAAGACCTCAACGAATCACCAACAAGTGACATGCTCCCCCGAATACTGAAGCTCATTGGAAAGTCAAAGTGACTTCCCCCTGCAAAGATCCACTCATTTCCATTAGTCAATGAAATGCCCAGCCTTGTAATCAAAGGGTCCCATGCTAGCCTCTGACAGGGACCATCACATGGACGCTGCACTACTGTGATCATGACTGTCCGCTCAAAATATACATACTGGATCCCCCACTCCTGGATCCTCACACTAAAATACCTGTGAAAACTGGGCCAGTTGTCAAAAAGATGAATCTGTAAAAGTATCTTTGTGGAATCATCATCTACCCAACCACCTCCATACTCGATCATTAGTATCAATAGGGAGAACCTGTCTTGCCACATAGAACAAGTCCCTACAAGCCCTCCCAAAACCATCCAAGAGTGAAGTATGTTTCTCTCTGGCGCAACCTGGGCCATCATAAGATGAAACAACCCACTAACCAAATGCACTCCCGGATCCCATGGAAAAATTGGAAGTTCATCACTTCTAGTCCTCACTAACTGCTCATGTGTCATACTGATAACTGTCGAAAGCGCTCCATCCTCATCCCAATGAGAATCTTAATCTGTGTCAACGTATGAGATATATTTTATCCCATGGCCTAAGATGCTCACCATCATGCCCAAGGTCTCAATTGTCTGTCTCTGATGATCCACCCCTATCCTACTATATGCAATAAAGACACTCCTGTCAGGTGGTCTCAACCTACCCACTCTCCATGTCCCCTGCCACTGTCTATCTCCCCCTATGTTGTTTTCAATGATGAAAGTATCAGGAGAATATAACATAAACATCTGTAACCAATTGTAGGACTGGAAAGTATCATATGCTTTGGTAAATCCCCAGGATTGGACCAAAAAATCATCCACTAGCATCCATGGTGAATCATCATCTAAAATCCAAATATCGGATACAATAATAGATAAATCCACAAACTACTGGTCAATCACTCTCCCTCCATCATCACTCATATAGATGCTGCTACTGTGAAGGTGATCTCCTAGAACTATGTGCTACTGCAAGGGGGAGGAATCTCCATGCTGCACTAAGTGTGTCTCCTCCCTGCAATCCAATGCATCCCCATGAATCCCACTATACATATTTATATGTCTCTATGAACTACCACTCATCACTGTATGCCCCTGCATACTCATGTGATCTCCTATATACACCTGCAATATCATGGATCCTGGGTGTACTACGGGGTCATCCTCTACATGAAGGTCAACCAATGCTAGAACACAAATGGAAGTGTCCTCATAACTCCCCCTAGCTCTGGAATCCTCAGGTGCATGTGTGTGCCCAACTGTTTCAACACCCTTCGTGAAGGGTGGTCCCTGTGACTTATGGACGTCCTCCAACAATGTAACTGAGGAACATATCCGACTCTCTGTCAAGATAGATATAGTGTATCTCTAACCAGTCTCCTTAAGGAGCTCATCTAATCTGAACTCTGATTCTTGAGGAGTTGTATGTTTTCCTTCCAAGAATCCTCGTGTGCTCACCAACTCATGAGTGAGTCAGTCCACCTCCATCTCTTACTCCCTCAGGGCCTTGCAATAAATCTCGCCAACCTCGAATAGGTAATCTCTGTCCATAAACAACTGTTGGTAGTCGACCCTCATCATAGTTACTCTTTCCTTGAGAGTATGAAAGTCATCCATGGAAAATCCCCCATTTGAACTATCATGCGCCATCGATGCCCTGCAACAATAATCTTCCACCAATGCGTGTGTATCATCCATGCATCTAGTGTCTGCCATGATCATGTCCTCGTTGACTCTCAATTGTCCTGTCCAGTGTCGTGATGCCTTATCAGAGTCCCACTGAGGTCCTACATCATGCTCCTCACTGCTAGCGTCAACAATGGAATCCCCAACAACACACTCCTCAAAAGATAAGGCACTGAACTGCCCACTATCCACTATGTAACTAAGTCCTCCTGTATGCCACTGCACACCATCACCAACTGCTTCCCCCATCTGAATCACACTGTATCCTGTATGGGCAACTGTATCCTCCTATGCACTCAATATGATAATTTCATCTGCACCTGGATCCCATACAAATGTGTCTAGACATGAGATATGGTCATCTTGCCCCATGTAGAGTGCACCCTCATCACTGTGGACTGGTCCTATAAGTGAGTATCCTATAAAACTGTCGGTTTCCACAACCTGATCTAGCAATGGAATCTCCAAAAGAGGTGACTCCCTCTCCCCATACTGGTGGGTCTCTGTAAGGTCAACTGTCTCCCAGTCATGTCTCTCCTCCTGGGTCTGCAGAACCATATGTCCCTAGTGTACAATCCTCACACGAGGCTCCTCCATCATATCAACAATGCCACTGATATCCTCATGTGTTATGGCTAGCATAGGTGACTGAGAAGATGAAAAATGTGGCTTGCTCATCATAGGAATCTCATCATCCTCCATACATGACTTCCTGGAAGACATGTCTAAACCCATCGGTAGGTCATCCAACCTCCTAATCTCATCATGTCTAAGTGCCAACACATATGAATCCTCACAAGTGTCACCACTATGCTGAAGTGTTGAATCCTCAACATTACCTGATGGGGAAGATGAAGGACATGCGCTATCATCCTGTCCATCCAAATGTCCCTCAAATGAACAAGAGTCACTAGCCTCTGTCTCGACCATCTGGTTGATCTTGTAGTACATGTCTAACTTTTGTACTCTAGCTCTGGCAGTGCATTTGGACAATCTGTCAAAAGAAGGTATGGTGAGATTACCAACTTTCTAGATGAAATCTATGTTATGCCCTTGTTGTTGCTGCTGTCCCCCTCTCTGAGGTTCTCTAGGATGGTTCATGCCACTAAGTCCATAGTACTCGACGAGTGTCATGTCGTGATGGAAGTCACGGCCCAACGCTGCATACTCCCTCCTATACTCCACAATGTATTTCGCCTCAGTGGGAGACCTCTGTGCTAACGGTTGCTATGTTGTTGTTGGAGGTGCCCTCTAAAAACTAGGGAACCATGGTTTGGGAATCCTACTCAAATATTTGTATGTGCGAGTAGGTGTCTGGGGTCTACTACCTACCCCCGAGTTCCCCTGTGCTGCATGTGGGGCTGGTGTGCTCGGGGTGTCCACTATAGCTAATCTATCAACCAACTGCGCCAAAGACTGCTTCATGGTCTACTGACTGACTATCAAATCGTTGACTACCTGCATGAATGCTACCTCTCGATCCATGGTTTCCTTACCAGTGCCCTCTGACCTCTCATATCTATCTTCCCACATCCTCTCTTCCTTATGGGTCACCAACTGAACTCATCAACTTTAGTCATAGGCTGCCAGGACTAAAGCTCTGATACCACTGTAATATCCCTGATCTCACTAATCAAGATATTTGCTACTGATCTATTATTCTGTCTTCCAGATCTGATACACTAGGGGTTTCTGGATGCGTTTTAGTTGTATGTTTGAGATCTTGATGGTTATTGCATGTGCATGTGGCTTATTGCATGTGCATGTTGGTTATTGTATGTGCATGTTGCATATTTATGGTTTAAACAACATATAAAGGATGCATGTAGAAGTAAAGAACATCAACTGCCCAATATCATGTATTATATGATTTGAGCATGGAAATACAATAGCCTACTAGAAATATAGAATATAAACATCATCCAGATCTCATGGATCAACACTGGAATACAATCAAATAACATAAAAATACTCGTGATCAGAAGATGATAGCATATATGATGCATGCACAGATAGATCGACGAAGATATGCAATTCTGGCGAAGTACTGTAACCACTACTAGCTGGGAAACTCGTTCAGAAGTTTAGACCATCCAAATACGCTAGAAACTGCTCCAAAAGAAGCACCCTAGCCTCTAGACTGAAATGGGTGAGTGCCGTATCTCGAATCTGGTCTCTAAGGCACTGGATATGGACCCCTGGGGGGTTTTCATACCTCCTGGAGCATTGGATGCACCCTAAAGGATTCCACCAACGAAATCTACTGCTATATGGCTCAAAATGATTGTCTCACCAAATAAGGAAATGGGTAGGAAGGATTTGTCCGGATCTGCTATGAAACTCTGCATGCAACACCAAATGTCTATCCGGAAGAGTTACACCCTAAATGGTTGAATGAGTAGATCTGGAAGATTCCATTGTTAGAATCTGATGATAGATGTCTCAATAGAAGTTCCCTGGCTGGGTCTCAAATGGGTTGGAAGGAAACTGCAATTTGAATATGGATCTCGTGCAGCTCTCCAAACCCTCAAACTGTCTTGCGCCCTCACTGGATGATTTGCGCACTCTGCAATGGATACTCCTGAAAAGTACGGTGAAATACCTGGATGGTATCTCCGATGGGCTAGGGTGTGTCTCTCAACACCGAAATCGATCAATGGTGGTGGTTTCCTCCAGAAATCCACAAAGCAATAAGGTCGACTCTCTTCCTCCTCTAGGAACTCTCAACATCAAATCATAACAATGCATAATGAATTAGGTTGCTTTACCCTTCCTTTATAGCTTCCCGAAACCCTAATTCATTGTTGACCTTTTCCCTCCAAGTGACTTTCACTTTATTTGATTATTCCTTGATTAAATCACTTAATTAATTAATTAATTAACCATTTTACCTCTAAAAAGTGATTTATCCATCCTGATGGCTTCTCCGGCCACTGAAAGTCACTTCTCATCATCTTATCCTGTAATTCTCTTCCTCCTGATTCCGATGGGCTATTACACTAAGATGTTTCTCCAAGTAATATGCCCATTATGACCTTCTTAGTGAATTTATTTAAGATATGACCCATAATAACTCAAAATTACGGAAATCGTCGGAATTCAACGAAACCAAAGCCAAGCTATGCAGAATGGATCCTGATGATGAACGATGCAAATCAGGCCCAATAAAACCCCTCAATATCTCTCGAATTCTCTGTCACCCCTATCTAGCTACTCTGGTAGGCATAACACTTTATAATGTTATGATGTCCCAAAATGGGGACATTACAGTCCTCCCTCTCGAAATATTGCTTGTCCTCAAGAAACAATTGAATCCAACTACATATGATACCGGGGTTCCATATCCACCTGTGTGACACAAGGTAGGCTCCCCTTAATATGAGGCCTCTCCAAGTGCTCACCACACATGACACCCAGATGCTCTTGATGAGTAGAATGATCAATAGCCAAAGAATCCCAGTCAACTCCCCAATAACCACTCTACTCAAAACTCAAATCCATCAATCAAGGAACTACCAAGCAGTCCAATCCTTGGATCCCATATCTGAATGTGAAATGCAATGCCTCGTGAAATATAGTCCTGTAACATATCACTACCATGAGTCTCCTGCAAATAGAACACGGTCTCAACCCGAAACGAGTTTGTCCTGCAAGACCATACCAACCCCAACATGGTCTCCACCAACTAAACATGTTGCTACCATAGTGAGGTACTACAAGACCTCAACGAATCACCAACAAGTGACATGCTCCCCCCAATACTGAAGCTCATTGGAAAGTCAAAGTGACTTCCCCCTGCAAAGATCCACTCATCTCCATCAGTCAATGAAATGCCCATCCCTGTAATCCCAGGGTCCCATGCTAGCCTCTGACAGGGACCATCACACAGGTGCTGCAATACTGTGATCATGACTATCCACTCAAAATATACATACTGGATCCCCCACTCCTGGATCCTCACACAAAAATACCTGTGAAAACTGGGCCAGTTGTCAAGAAGCTGAATCTGTAAAAGTATCTCTGTGGAATCATCATCTACCCAACCACCTCCATACTCGATCATTAGTATCAATAGGGAGAACCTGTCTCACCAAATAGAACAAGTCCCTACAAGCCCTCCCAAAACCATCCAAGTGTGAAGTATGTTTCTCTCTGGCGCAACCTGGGCCATCATAATATGAAACAACCCACTAACCAAATGCACTCCCGGATCCCATGGAAAAATTGGAAGTTCATCACTTCTAGTCCTCACTAACTGCTCATGTGTCATATTGATAACTGTCGAAAGCGCTCCATCCTCATCCCAATGAGAATCTTAATCTGTGTCACCCTCTGAGATATATTTTATCCCATGGCCTAAGCTGCTCACCATCACGCCCAAGGTCTCAATTGTCTGTCTCTGATGATCCAACCCTATCCTACTATATGCAATAAAGACACTCCTGTTAGGTGGTCTCAGCCTACCCACTCTCCATTTCCCTTGCCACTGTCTATCTCCCCCTATGTTGTTTTCAATGATGAAAGTATCAGGAGAATCTAACATAAACATCTGTAACCAACTGTAGGACTGGAAAGTATCATATGCTTTGGTCAATCCCCAGGATTGGACCAAAAAATCATCCACTAGCATCCATGGTGAATCATCATCTAAACTCCAAATATCGGATACAATAATAGATAAATCCACAAACTACTGGTCAATCACTCTCCCTCCATCATCACTCAGATAGATGCTTCTACTGTGAAGGTGATCTCCCAGAACTATGTGCTACTACAAGGGGGAGAAATCTCCATGCTACACTAAGTGTGTCTCCTCCCTGCAATCCAATGCATCCCCATGAATCCCACTGTACATATCTATATGTCTCTATGAACTACCACTCATCACTGTATGCCCTTGCATACTCATGTGATCTCCTATATACACCTGCAACATCATGGATCCTGGGTGTACTACGGGGTCATCCTCTACATGAAGGTCAACTAATCGTAGAACACAAATGGAAGTGTCCTCATAACTCCCCCTAGTTCTAGAATCCTCATGTGCATGTGTGTGCCCAACTGTCTCAACACCCTTCGTGAAGGGTGGTCCCTGTGACCTATGGACGTCCTCCAACAATGTAACTGAGGAACATATCTAACTCTCTATCAAGATAGATATAGTGTATCTCTAACCAGTCTCCTTAAGGAGCTCATCTAATCTAAACTCTGATTCTTAAGGGGTTGTATGTTTTCCTTCCAAGAATCCTCGTGTGCTCACCAACTCATGAGTGAGTCAGTCCACCTCCAACTCTTACTCCCTCAGGGCCCTGCAATACATCTCGCCAACCTCCAATAGGTAATCTCTGTTCATAAACAACTGTTGGTAGTCGACCCTCATCATAGTTACTCTTTCCTTGAGAGTATGAAAGTCATCCATGGAAAATCCCCCATTTGAACTATCATGTGCCATCGATGCCCTGCAACAATAATCTTCCACCAATGCATGTGTATCATCCATGCATCTAGTGTTTGCCATGATCATGTCCTCGTTGACTCTCAATTGTCCTGTCCAGTGTCGTGACTCTTGATCAGAGTCCCACTGAGGTCCTACATCATGCTCCTCACTGCTAGTGTCAACAATGGAATCCCCAACAACACACTCCTCAAAATATAAGGCACTGAACTTCCCACTATCCACTATGTAACTGAGTCCTCCTGTATTCCACTGCACACCATCACCAACTGCTTCCCCCATATGAATCACACTGTATCCTTTATGGGCAGCTGTATCCTCCTGTACACTCAATATGATAATGTCATCTGCACCTGGATCGCATACAGATGTGTCTAGACATGAGATATGGTCATCCCTCCCCATGTAGAGTGCACCCTCATCACTGTGGACTGGTCCTACTGAAGTGAGTATCCTATAAAACTGTCAGTTTCCACAACCTGATCTAGCAATGGAATCTCCAAAAGAGGTGACTCCCTCTCCCAATACTGGTGGGTCTGTGTAAGGTCAACTGTCTCCCAGTCATGTCTCTCCTCCAGGGTCTACAAAACCATATGCCCCTGGTGTACAATCCTCACACAAGGCTCCTCCACCATATCAGGAATGCCACTGATATCCTCATGTGTTATGGCTAGCATAGGTGACTAAGAAGATGAAAAATGTGGCTTGCTCATCATAGGAATCTCATCATCCTCCATACATGACTTCCTGGAAGCCATGTCTAACCCCATAGGTAGGTCATCCAACCTCCTAATCTCATCATGTCTAAGTTCCAACACATATGAATCCTCACAAGTGTCACCACTATGCTGAAGTGTTGAATCCTCAACATTACCTGATGGGGAAGATGCAGGAAATGCGCTATCATCCTGTCCATCCAACTGTCCCTCAAATGAACAAGAGTCACTAGCCTCTGTCTCGACCATCTGGTTGAGCTTGTAGTACATGTATAACTTTTGTACTCCAACTCTGGCAGTGCATTTGGACAATCTGTCAAAAGAAGGTATGGTGAGATTACCAACTTTCTAGATGAAATCTATGTTATGCCCCTATTGCTGTTGCTGTCCTCCTCTCTGAGGTTCTCTAGGATGGTTCATGCCCCTAAGTCCACAATACTCGACGAGTGTCATTTCATGATGGAAGTCACGACCCAATGCTGCATACTCCCTCCTGTACTCCACAATATATTTCGCCTCAGTGGGAGACCTCTGTGCTAACGGTTGCTATGTTGTTGCTGGAGGTGCCCTCTGAAAACTAGGGAACCATGGTTTGGGAATCCTACTCGAAGATGTGTATATGCGAGTAGGTGTCTGGGGTCTACTACCTAACCCCGAGTTCCCCTGTGCTGCATGTGGGGCTGGTGTGCTCGGGGTGTCCACTATAGCTAATCTATCAACCAACTGTGCCAAAGACTGCTTCATGGTCTGCTGACTGACTATCAAATCGTTGACTACCTGCATGAAGGCTACCTCTCGATCCATGGGTGCCTTACCAGTGCCGCCTGACCTCTCATATCTATCTTCCCACATCCTCTCTTCCTTCTGGGTCACCAACTGAACTCATCAACTTTAGTCATAGGCTGCCAGGACTAAAGCTTTGATACCACTGTAATATCCCTGATCTCACTGATCAAGATATTTGCTACTGATCTATTATTCTGTCTTGCAGATCTGATACACTAGGGGTTTCTGGATGCGTTTCAGTTGTATGTTTGAGATCTTGATGGTTATTGCATGTGCATGTGGCTTATTGCATGTGCATTTTGGTTATTGTATGTGCATGTTGCATATTTATGGTTTAAACAACATATAAAGGACGCATGTAGAAGTAAAGAACATCAACTACCCAATATCATGTATTATATGGTTTGAGCATGGAAATACAATAGCCTACTGGAAATATACAATATAAACGTCATCCAGATCTCATGGATCAGCACTGGAATACAATCAAATAACATAAAAATACCCGTGATCAGAAGATGATAGCATATATGATGCGTGCATAGATAGATCGAAGAAGATATGCGATTCTGGCGAAGTACAGTAACCACTACTAGTTGGGAAACTCGTTTAGAAGTTCAGACCATCCAAATATGCTAGAAACTGCTCCAAAAGAAGCACCCTAGCCTCTAGACTGAAATTGGTGAGTGTCGTATCTCGAATCTGGTCTCTAAGGCACTGGATATGGACCCCTGGGGGGTTTGCATACCTCCTGGAGCATTGGATGCGCCCTAAAGGATTCCACCAACGGAATCTACTGCTATATGGTTCAAAATGATTGTCTCGCCAAATAAGGAAATGGGTAGGAAGGATTTGTCCGGATCTGCTATGAAACTCTGCATGCAACACCAAATGTCTATCCGGAAGAGTTGCACCCTAAATGGTTGAATGGGTCGATATGCAAGTTTCCACCATTAGAATCTGATGATAGATGGCTCAATAGAAGCGCCCTGGCTGGGTCTCAAATGGGTTGGAAGGAAACTACAATCTGGATACGGATCTCATGCAACTCTCCAAACCCTCAAATTGACTTGCGCCTCACTGGCTGATCTGCGCACTCTGCAATGGATACTCCTGAAAAGTACGGTGAAATACCTGGATGGTATCTCCGATGGGCTAGGGTGTGTCTCTCAACACCGAAATCGATCAATGGTGGTGGTTTCCTCCATAAATCCACAAAGCAATAAGGTCGACTCTCTTCCTCCTTTGGGAACTCTCAACATCAAATCATAACAATGCATAATGAATTAGGTTGCTTTACCCTTCCTTTATAGCTTCCCAAAACCCTAATTCGTTGTTGACCTTTTCCCTCCAAGTGATTTTCACTTTATTTTATTATTGCTTGATTAAATCACTTAATTAATTAATTAACCATTTTACCTCTAAAAAGTTATTTATCCATCCTGATGGCTTCTCTGGCCACTTAAAGTCACTTCTCATCATATTATCTTGTAATTCTCTTCCTCCCGATTCTGATGAGCTATTACACTAAGAGGTTTCTCCAATTAATATGCCCATTATGACCTTCTTAGTGAATTTAATTAAGATATGACCCATAATAACTCAAAATTACGAAAATCGTCGGAATGCAACGAAACCAAAGCCAAGCTGTGCAGAATGGATCCTGATGATGAACAATGCAAGTCGGGCCCAATAAAACCCCTCAATATCTCTCGAACTCTCTGTCACCCCTATCTGGCTACTCTAGTAGGCATAACACTCTATAATGTTATAATGTCCCAAAATGGGGACATTACATAATTTTCTGGTAGGTCATGGGTATTTGTAGGAAGACACAATAGCCCATATCTGGCTGCTACCCATGGATGAACCGATGGTGGAGGTTGTGGTGGATTTCAATTTTCTCCACCTTGTCTTGACATTAAATGCATAAGAATTAAATTACTGGCTTCAACGGACAAGGGTGATTTTGGGTTTCTCAAGAAAGATATGTACAAGCTCTAAGATGGATGAGAAAACATAAGATGTGAATTATGGAGATTGATTAAAGGTTGATCATATAATTGAGTAGGTGAATGATCCTCTAAGGGTGTTTGAAATATCCTATCAACACTTTTTAATTCAAAACTAATGAAAGGAAACATTTTGATGTAAGGGTTACCTTTAGATTGATTTATTTCATGAGTATTTCTCCAGGAGATTAATGTTTCTGGATCATACATCTCTAGTACATGAATATGATATGAATTAACTCTGGTATGTCTTCTTCTGGATGCTATATTTTCCGGTGAATTCACCATGTGAATCTTGAACAACCGAATGTATGGATATCATTCACCTTCAAGAACCAATGCTAATAATTATCATTTCCCAGGGAAGACAACTTCACAATTCCGTGCTCAACAACAACGCCATTTAAGGATTTTAGTCCTTGATATGTTCCTGGTTGTCAGAGGAACGATGTCAAGGGTCCTTTGAACCAAAACTCTAAAGTGAATTTTAAAGTTACCTTTCTTTATCAAGGGAGATATGCATAATTACTCTCTCCTCACAACTCACTAACATTACATAAATGAATATTGGGCTTGCCTATGAATGACAAGGGACAATTTATGCTCTGTTGCACTAGAATTTGATGAATAGAGAATGAATGACTGTGTGGAAAGAGGAGAGCACATGTAAGGTATCCAATAGGGATAAATCTTGCTAGGATTTAAATGGAGAATAAAATAATGAGAAAACCATGTGCAATTCAACAACAAACTACTTGAATACATTCATATAATAGATACTCTACAAACATATGAATAATATGAACAATATGTGAATTAATATTGGTCAAATTACATGAAATCAATCTCATTCATTCAACACCATACATATAAACAACATATATCGGACAAAAGTTGCTTCTAAAGATTTTATTAATGATCTGAGTACCTTACAAAGATGGAATATATCTCATTACAATGAATAAGAAGAGAGATGGGGGAGTTGCAACCTAATACAAAAAAATATTATCATTTCCCTATCAGACTCCATGAATTACCTCTCCTAATCTATCCTTCTGCTGGAGCTCTGGGTTGATCAATCAACTTTGAGGCTTAGATACTCTTCCTCTATCTGTCAGTTGATAAAAAGGAAATGAGCATGAATACTTATTTATAGCTCCTTCTTGTACAAAAACCACTTCTTTTTTCTTGAAACAACCTTAACAATTTCTTAGTACCACTTCTTTATTAGGTAGTGGTTGAAATTCTTAATTAAAAATACTTTCCAAAATTGACTTTAATAGGGACCCACATCAAAGAGGTGTTCCATGTGTACCACTGGTCTGTCCCTATATACTACACTAGGATCAAATATGTGTATGACTCCCTTGTGGGTTGCTGCAGAAATACCAAATTTACCTTGTCGCCGTAACTCAATAACTAAAAAAATTACCCTAATCATCTATTAAATCCCATGCTTAACCATTTAATACATTGCCAACAAATCATATCATCGTTAGTAATTTAAAATTCCAAAATGTGTGAAATTTTGGATGACATCATATATGAAATCATCAATATATGTCAGACACATGACATTATATCATTGGTCCTGGTGGTTGCTCAGGTGGCATAGTTGATAGGTCTGCTGGATTTTGATTGGTCCAGGTATATCCCTATCATCAATAACCTCGTCAGGGTGCTTTCATTGCTAAGGATGATTGTACAATGGTCCTTCATAGAATATTAGGCCACGTCATGTCGAGGTGGACATTTTACCACTCGCGATAGGTACACCTCACCTCCATCTTGACAATAAAACAAACACGCAATGTACAGTGCTCCAAAATACCACCTAGTGGTATCACATGGGCTAGTTGGTGGTTTCCTTGCGTGAATTAACCATGCAAAACCAATGATAGTGGGACATGTAACGAGCCTCAAAAACACTGTCAAATGCTCAAGAATCATTAACGCATGGACAATTTGTGGATGAAAAGTGTGTGCTGTGAGATGTTGATCTGAAGGGGAGGGGCATGCTCAAATGTTTATTGTTGGTCTCTTTCCACCAATGTTGTGTGTGGAATTTAGGCCTTTATCCCCTTGATCACAACCCATGGTCACCAATTTAATCCCCCGAACTTGTATGTGATCTCATGTATGTATGATTTAAGCCCCTTGGGGCTTATTTAAGCTCTTTTTTCAGTAATCCTTCCTAATTTCCTCCTTTCTATGCCTTTTCCCTTTATCCAAGTGACTGGTTGAAGAAATATTTTTCCTTAAGTGTAGTTCCAATGGTCTCTTTTTCTCACAATATCAAATTGAAAGCTCGAACTTACCATTGAATCAATAAGGCTTCACAAATTCTTTGAGCCCTGTACTAATAGAGGGTGTATTCCTGTATACTCCTCTAAGGGTTTTGACAAATTGTCCTTGAAATCAAGAAGAAAACATACAAATTGAAGAAATTTCTTACCTAATCCAAGAGATAGCATGAAAAACCCTAATTTATCAAGAATATTCCACCATAATTGTCAAGAAACATGAATCAAGATATAGTGCTAGCCTTCCTTCACTAATAGACAAGTAGAAGAATCCAAAAGCACAAGAGACAAGGTGGAGCGAATTTCCCAAGTAGGGCGAAAATTTCAGCCAAGAATGTTTTGTAATTCTCATAACATGATCATAAAATGAAAGTGAGGTGACCTCTTTTTATATGAGGTCATTTGAAACCAATTTATCCACTTTAAAATGTCAACATAAAATTAGAAGGAGTCTGACCTCCTCTATTTTTATTTTATAGCTTAAAAATATAATATTGCATAAATTAAATCCTTTAGAAGGGTGACATCATGCCCTAGAGGGTGATGCTAGGCCTCAAAATGAGATGTTGAGCCTCAAAGTGAAGAATGTTTGGCCTCCAAAGTCCATGTGTCATATCATCATGTGCTAGAGTGACAAGTAATGCATCTCTCTCCATCAAATCACATACGATCAAAACTAGAACCATCAAACCCCACCATCCAAGGTGATGTCAAGGGATAAGGTATGACGTCCTAGGCCTCCCAAGGACAATGTTTAGATGCAAGGGGACACAATGTCATTGTTACATCTTGTCCAAATGTCTCTAAAGGTAACATTCATATTCTCAAGTGTGAAATGAGTGGGGGTGCATCATCCATCCTCTGGGATTGAGGCCCCTATGAAGGTCCAAGTGACCTAGTCCCTCCATGGAAAAGATTTCACCTAGTAAGGTCCTACAAAGACAAACAAGTACACCTTATAACGGCCCACAAGTCACATGTATCATTCCAAGTAAGACATATTTAATAAAAGAACCATCCAAACATGTGCATTAAATCCCCCCTTTTCAAATTAAATAAATGATCAAAGACTTTATACAACTTTCCAAATTTAAGTATGGGAGGGTTGTCATGGTGCCCTATTGGGTAGATCAATCCCCAAGTCAAGGATTCTTTCCAAAGAATACCCTTTCAAATTAATATAGAATAGTATGAGGTGGATGGGGCTATGAATTTTGGGCATGGGGATTCTTGACATACATGGACTCATATTGTCGGATTTATGGGTGCCTTTGTAGAGGGTACACTACATCTTCATTTGCAATGCAACATTTTTACAAGCCCTTTATTTGCCATTAATTGATTATGGTCCAAAACATTGAGTGCTATGTGCAATGGAAGGTAAGGATCACTCCAATGCCACTTAAAGCTAAGATCACATTGAGTGTCATGTGCAAGGAAAGTAAAAGGCACCGCAAAATGCATTCCCTCAACAAGCAAGAAATTTATTAATTATGTGTTTTTCTTTTTTACAGGTCTTTGAATTTTGTGGAGAAGTATTTCATTGCTATTAGGACCTTAGGGCGAGAATCTAGAGGATAATTTATGGATCTTATGTTTTTATAGCTACAAACCCTCTGGGCCTTTAGCCCATTCTTCCCATGAAATGAGGTACAATCCCTTCTTGGGGTCAATAAGCCTAGAAACCCAAAAGATGAGGAAATGAAAGGGAAGAAGAGTGAAAAATGATAAGTATGAGTGGGAATGGTACGATCACAATTCAAGGAGACCCCCTAGTATTAACCCTTTTCCTGAGGGTGACCCACTTACTGGGAAAACATGTCAACCACCAAGGTGAAATGAGGCAAAAGGAATAATGTCCAAGAAAAAGTTTTCAAAAACAAGAAAGGACCCTTTGCAACATGTTCAAATGCTTCAATTATTAAAATGAAACTTACCGCGAGATCGGACTTGTTACCTCATGAAGCAAGACTTGTTATCCTCTGTGGAACAATTTGGTGTGGTGGATGTTGTTGCTATCAATCAGTGGCAATGTGTGGTAAGAACAAGGGCTCTGTACACTCATCTGGCTCTCGACACTCCATGTATGCAACCTGTAGGCCTTGAGACATCATCTCCTTAGTTACCCCTAGAAATGGGGGGAAACAACTATCAAAGCGTCAGTTGCAGAAGTTGGATCACATAGGATAATTTGCAGGTCATTTTTTGCAAAGGCCAAGATGGAAGGTGCTTGGGTACTTGAACATTGTTTTTGAAATATGTTTTTTTTTTGAAAAAATTGGGAAAAATTTCTAAGTTCCATGGTGATTTTTCAAATTGATTGATACCAATAATGTCGAGGGGTAGAGCATGGTAACAATTGGCCATTATTAGAATTGAAATTGGATGAGGGAATCTTAATTACAAAATTCCATGGCAGTCTTGACAAATTTTTTGAAATAATGTATTCTTGAAAATTTCAAAAACTTATGAATTTTGGGAAATTTGGGGATTTTCCATAAATGACGTCAATGGTAACGTGGAGGATACATGTCAGGTTATGTGGAAATGATGATGTGATCTTCCACAGTGGTATTCTGGTGGGGGGTGGTATATCACTATGGTGGGGCTACCGGTGGAGCGACAATTCGATACCACAAGTGGTATTGGTAAGTGGTATCGCATGTCGGGAAAAACAGTTTTGAAATAGCTCTTAGCGATGCAAAACCAATAGTAATGCATCACATATCATGGGTTATATTCACTATCGCATCATGAAGGGGTTATTAACTCGAAATCTAGTTGGCAATGCATAATCAAACTTGGCCGTTGATCATCCCTCGATATCTTCGATTAGATCTTGGGTTGGGATGGGTTGTGCACCAGAGTTAAGTTGTGGAGGTGGATCCAGCTAGTGGCACGGGCCAATACGGTGATTCCATGTGGAAACCAATACTTGTGGGTCCCATATTTAATAAATTATTTATTTTATTTATATATTAAAGTGTAAGGTTACGTCAAGGGAGGATGACATGAGGATGACAAGGTAGGGTTGGGGGGTTGGAGAGGTGATATGACATCTTTCAGGGTGCCATGTGGACCTGTGGTGCCACATCATCAAACACGCCAATAGATTTCCACATTGGTGTATGATAAATGGATCAGATTCAATTAGATTGAGATGAAAATTATGGGTTTTTTCTGTAGTAAGGAGGGTTACAAAAGTGCCAGTGAGGGCCACTAGCCATTTACGCTTAAATTCTCTAAAATTTTTGAAATAATGGTTTTTAAATATCTGGGTCTAGATCATTGATAGATATCCATATTAAGTTGAAATTCTTGGAGAGATTCCATAAGAATACATGGAAATAACCCATGAAGGAATTGAATAAACTCTAAGGGGTTTTCAAGGGGGATGCTTAAATAGGCCAAAATCCACTATTCCAGGCCACTTTTTTGTATTTTTAGAGGAGGAAAAGTGATCCCATATCACAAAATTGGAAAATTTTGTTACTCAACATTTGGAATACTCATTAAAACATATAACTTTGGTAGTTTTTCCAGAAGTTCACAGATTGAGAGATAACTGATTTTGCTAAAACATTCTAAGTATGGAAAAATGGTAAAAATGACAAAGTTGTAAATTCTAAATTGTTGTCGAGTCTTACTGGAGAAACAAATGGAGAATCTCAAGGTTTTTGTGTGTTCACCATCATGATTATTATCAATTCATGATACACAATTTTTCTTGGTTGTTGATAGATTTTCTTCTGCAGTTGACAAAAGTTTGCCTTCCAATAAAATTACATGATTGGATAAAGTGTATAAATGGGGTGAATTTTTTTCTTTTTTTTAGGAAGCCATAAATTTTAAATCATATATCATATTAGGGCATAATAATAGTCATTGGAAATATGATGCATAAGAGAATAACTTGAAATTTTTATAATTTGGAGAATTATGATACAATTCTTCATGAATTGAGCAGAAAAAGGACCTATAACATTAACTGGAATTTTTTTATTATATGCATAATTATAACAAAAATGGTTTCTTTCACATTTTGTAGAATTAGAGGTATAATCAGATCAATTCAAGAATATGAATTGGATATCAGAGTCATGGAGGATTCAAAAAGATCTTACAGTCATGAGAGAGAAGCCAAAGGTCAAAATATTATTGTGGGTAATGATGAAATATAATCTAATGGATATAGGAGCAGAGTGGAACCAACAGAATTGGTAGATACTATGAGAAGTATCATAATGGAAGTACAAATTTATATATTTGACAATGAGAGGATAATGAGAGAATAAGAAGAACATAGTCAAATAAATGCTCAGATGATGCAAAGTCTAAATCAGTTGTAGAGGCAAGTGAAGAATGGATCAGGCTCAAGACATGAAGAATAAGGTAGAAATCATGAAAGAAGAGATAAATACATAATACCTAGTCATCCAAGAATTTCTAGTAGAACTCATAGACATCAATCACCTCATTATTCATCAAGGAAGTTTTATGCATATGAAGATTCAAGGAACAATCCAAAAGTGTCTTCTATTAGACATCAAAGAAGAAGATATGTGTTGGACAGTTTGCAAGGAGAGCTTAGGAAGATTAATAAACCTTTCTTTGATGGTGAAAGAGAAAGGCAAGATGATGTTGAATATTGGTTTCTTAGAATCATGAAGTATTTTCAGTTGCACAACTACTCATCTAACCTAGAAGCCATGATTTCTGCATACCATTCACATGGAAAATATGCTATGTGGTGGTATTGGTTGAAGCAATTTGAGCACATTGATGAGAGAAGGATTACTTGGAAGCAGTTCAAGAAATATTTTTAGAAGGAGTATATTTTAGAGCACTACTATGACAAGAAGATGCGATATTTCTGTAAACCCAGGTTGGGTAGCATGACCATGTGAGAATATGAAAATAAGTTATTAGGATTGTTGAAGTATGTGGGGTTATTAAGGATGAAAAGGTGAAGATACAAAAGTTTATGAGTGGACTACTATCTTTCTACAAAGATACGATTCAATATGATGAACCTATAACTTTGTTATAGACCATTAGAAAGGCTAAGTACCTGTATGAGTAAGGAAAGGGTAGATCATCTTTGCAGAAATATTGGAAAGATAAGAAGAAGGATAAATTTGATAAGAGAAGGATGGGATTCAAACCCCATGTCAATAGAAACAATCCTAATACAAATAAAAAATATTAGTCTAATAAGAATGAATCCAAGAGGGAAGATTCCTTGGGAAAAGGGGAAGATCACCAATCAAACGTTGGGGATGTAAAGAAGATCACATGTACAAGGATTTCTGTCATGAAGAATACAAGATGAGGAAATTTCACAACATCCAAGAAGATACTACAATAGAAGAAACATGAAAACATCATCCAATAATGTAGCCTTGGAAGATCAACAAGTGGAACACCAATCCCATATGATTGAGGCAAAAGTTAAGATCATTAATTAGAATCTTGCTATTTTAATTGATTTAGGAGCAAGCCATAGTTACATTGATCCTAAAATAGTGGACATATTTCATTTGGAGAAAAGTTATCTTGAAAAATTGGTGCAGACCCCCGACCATCAGGTCGAGATCCACACAGGATCGCTCTTCTTCGAATCTACATAACATAATTAGTTCTTTCGGGCCCTCACTGTAGCCCCACGAATTTGATCCATAGGTCCTTCCATGAAAATCCCACCTACGCAAACAAGCAATAAGCACGAGCTTTCAACCAACCCACCTTTCACGTTTCGAGACTCCTGCATTCGAGCTCTCCCAGGCTCCTTGTCCTCTTGACTTCCCGATCGCTGAAACGTCGAAAAGGGCTTGATGACTCTGCCTCCTCCCTGACCTCTGAATGTGTTTTGGGTTTTCATGTTTCATGATTTCGCGAGTCGGGACTCCCCGTGTCCCGACTCCTGACCTCTCAAACACTCGATTCCCAAAATGTCAAAAAGGCCTTCATCCAAGTGACCATGCTACTGACTTTCGTAATTCAGAGAATCATGATGCAAGCGATTCCCCCGATCCTCTGTCTTTCAATTTCCCAGGTCCCGAAATGCCGAAATGGGTTCACCTGCTTCCTCTGTGACCACAACCCTACTCCAAGGACTCATCGTGTTTCACGACTTTAGGACTTTCAATGCCAAGTGCTTGGTTCCTCGTCACCAGAGTTACCGAAAAGCCGAACCTCAAAATATCGAAATTCCAATGCTGAAGGGCACTCAGCCTTAACCTTTCTACTTTGGGGTTTTCAACGCGAAGGGCCCCGACTCCTTATCCTTGGGATTTATGAAATGCCAAACTTTGAAACTACAAAATGCTGAACCCCGAAAGGGCTAGTGAGTGACAAGCTCCCCGCTTGGATCCTGTCCACGTGACCCTGTCCTGTGACCCGGTGCTATTCCTACGAACACTTTCGGGTTTTCGTGTTTTGGGATTTCGCGATTCTGGCTACAACATTTCTTGAACCTTCGAACTCCGGGGTCCCGGAATACCAAAATACCGAATATCGAAATGCTGAAATTCCACTCCAAAGGGAGATCAATGGCTGTGAGACTCCCCTGATCCGATGACTTACGATCTCTTGGGATTTCGTGGGTCAAGAGTCCCGACTCTTTCCCTTTGTATCTCCCGGTAGCCAAAATGCCGAAATGCCGAAATATCTCTGCTGAGAGATCAATGGTCCATGTCCCTCTTGGACCAATGACTATAATCCAACTGGATCGATGACCCACATCCTTTTGGGAATTTTCTCGAAACCTTGACGCTTGCCATGTGTCCTCCTTGTGGACGGTCACGATGCTTTTTGGATTTTGTGAGTCCTCACCTTTGCATATACGAGGGTTAAGCCTCATGCACCTTCTCCTGGATCTGATGGCTATCGGTCCGTGTGCCCAGATCTGATGACCCAAATCTCTTTCTTCTGTGCACTCTCCTCCTGCTGCCTAGACGTAGAATCTCTTTCTCCTACGCGCTCTCCTCCTGCTACCTGGACGTAGATTCAACGATCCAGATCTCGTCCTCTACTTGATCCAATGGTAGCTATGCTCCCTCCTGAGCTTGCTCTTCTTCCTTCCCCTTGGAATATTTCCAAAGTTTCAAAGGGCCTCGGCCTTTGCTTTTGCTGCGAAGCCTGTATCCTCGGCTCCTGCCTGTATTCTAAGGACGCCGTCTCTCCCGAGCTTTGTCGATTGTGAAACCTCAAAGAGTTTCTTAACCTTCTAATCCTTTCTTCTATTTCTCTGTGTGCAAAGGTACTATTCCTCCTGAGATTCTGAACTTGAGACAATTTCACTCTGAGCGCACTCCTTGCACTGTTGAGTTTTTCAGATAACTCAATTTGAAGTATTTCTTGCAAAGAAATGCTTCACGCCCTCCTGGTGTTCTTCTACTCGATGCACACCTTGCAGAGCCTCTGCACACAACTATGCTATCCGTCCTGAGCTTATCTGTGGCTTTGACCTCAAAGTGTCTCTATCCCTTTCTCTCCTTGAAGGGATGTAAATGCCCTCTGACAAATTTTTCTCAAGCACTCCTTGTTGAGCCTGCAGGGTGTTTAATAACCTTGTAAGTGCCTTCTCCTTGACACTTCCCTTTCCTTAGAAGTCAAAATAGAGTTCCCTGGTGCACTCCATGCACTCACTCAATGCTCTCTTAGTAGAGCTCTATGGAACCTTCAATAGTTTTTTCTTCCTCGAACTCGAAATAGAGTTCTCCTCAATGCATCCTGTGCATTTTCTCAATGCCCTCCTGGCAGAGCCTTTATAGAATTCTCAACAATTCTGTTTCTCGTCTCTGTGCTCTTCTCTGCACAGTTTCTCCTTCAAGGTGTTCAACAACCTTGAGCCTTCCTCCTGAGTCTAAGACTTCCTCTGGTGTGCCTTCCTAGCACGTCTTTGTCTGAAATTCCGAAGAATTTAGAAGGGCATTCATTGCACTATCTTACAGAACCTGCAACGTTCTATCATGCAACCTCTTGCATGAAGCCTCAAAGAACCCAAACCTGAAATAAAAAAACTCACAGATAGGAAAATCTACCCATCTTCTGCAGATGGAACTTAACATACATATACAGCATGAATGAACACACAACATTCATAAAAGACACATAAACACATAGAAAACATATATGCAGGAAAAACTACTTTGTATTAACATCAATGTTTAATTACAATGTGTTCGAGATCGGACTGCAACATAGTCTCGACTCTTCTCTCTTTTCCCTATTCTTTTTTCTATATCTCTCAATCGACTAACTCAAAAAAATGAAAGAAGATGTTTTTACAAAAGGGGCTCCTCGAGCTCTTCCCTTCATCGTCACCAACTCTCATTAACTCTCATTCAATTGCCTTGAATGACTGTCTAGTCTGAATCAGATCTAGATCTCAGTCTTACAACTATTAAAGACGGTTTCTAATCATAGCCTGTGCACATGCATGGCTTTTGTCTCTTTGGCCTTACAAACATTTAATACAATAAATTCAAATTCAAAATTTGAAAGTGAGAGGGCTGCACCTCTCCTCTCCATTGAATGTGTGCTTGATGTGCTGGCTGGCTGGTGCGTAGCTGGCTTGGAGTGATGCTCCTGCATCATACTCTTCTGCTGTGAAAAATTCATGAGATCCTGCTCATGAGCTTCCCAGCATGGTTGTTGAAATCCACCTGGATTCCAAACAGTTCTCTGGAGCTGTCCATCTGCTCCATCGCTTTGCTACTGCTGTTGCTGCTACCTTGCTGCTCTTGCAGGATATTTTCTGTCCAACTTCTCTTTGCTGAAAACTTCCAGTGCTGATTTCAATATCAACCTTCTAATTTCTTCAACCACCTCATCTAGCTGCTCCCATGGCTGGCTCTTTGTATGCAGTCTTCTCTACTGCACTTCTGTCTTCTCAATGGAAAGATTTGCTTGATCTCCCATGCTGTCTTTATTTCCCTCTATGGCACTAAGTGGCCACTCTGCTGCAGACCCCAACTCTACAGTCTCATTACTGAGCTATCGCTTAGCTTCTTCTTGTGACATCTTGACTGTCACCTCTCCTTGTGTTGGCTCAAGTCCAACTTTTTCCAGTGCTCCTGGGGTTGGTATTCTCCCTTTGTCTCCAACCAGATATGTTGGATGTGCATGCCCTACACCTTCGCCCTTCTCTCCAAGGCTTCCAATTCTTCATACAGATCAACAAATTCCATGCTTTCTTCTTCATCCTCTTCTGCTTCTGTAGTCTCCAGTACTACAGTTACCTTCTGTTCGACTCCCTGGCCAAAAATTTTGAACCATTCCAGCGAATGCTCATCTTCTTCTGCTGCAAGCCCCAGTGCTGCAGTCATCTCCTTTTCATCTTCCTGGCTGAAAATTTTGAGCCATTCTTCCGAATTCTCTTCTTCTTCTCCTTGGGAAAACATCAGTGTTTGCTCCACTTCTTCCTCTTCTTTGACAATCTCTGCTGGCTGTCTTTCTACTGTTGATCCATCTGCAACACCTTCGCTGGCCTCAACTGGGCTATGTGGTAGGAATATCTAAATTCCCCCAATCATCAGAATGCTCTTCTAATATTCCTTCTCTATCAACTCCTCTCACTGATCCGAACTCACCTCTAAGTTCATGAGACTCTCATGTGGCCTCATCTGCTCTCCCTTGCCCTCCTGGAAAAATGGGATTTCCTCTCTGCCTTCCTGGCAGTCTGTGAGATCAATCGATCCCATCTCCATCAAAACTCCTTGCTAACATGAACTCACTTCTGAGCTCCCGAGACTTTCAGACAGTTTCATCTCCTTTTCCCTGCCCACTTGGCAAATTGGGAATTTTCTACAGCCCACTTGGTAGTCTATGAGATCCTCCATCGATCCCATCTCATTGCCCACCTGGAAACTTGAAAGTTCCTCACTGCTCACCTAGAAACCTCTGAGATCATCCAATGATCCCATCTCATTGCCCATCTAGCAATCTAAACTTTCATTTCTGCCTTCCTGGCAGTTCACGAGATCCTCCAGTAATCTCTTCTCCTCATCATTACTAAGATTCTTCCTAGTCTTAGGTTCAAAGACATGAACCATCTCCTTTTCATATCTGAGGCTTTCCACATACCTCAGCCATCCTTTCAACAATCTTCGCTTTCTTTTGACCAACAATTCCTTGACTAGCCATTTCACCTTTGTTTTCATGGCCCATTCATACACAAATCGTGATTTTTCATCCTGTTGTATTTGCAATGCAAGCTGCTCTATTCGTTCCCTCACCTCAATGAGTTCCAGATCCATCTCTAGATTTTTTTTCTGCTTGCGGTCTTCCCTATGACCATGCCCTTGGCCTTCAATAGCCATCTTCAGCCTTCTACCTGCTGTCTTGGCAAGTTTGTTGCTGTCACTCTGCAACCATGAGTGCTTCTATCCTTTCCTACAGTCCTCCTGACTGTCTATTTGTTGCTGCGTCCTGTAACAATCATCACAAAGCTTCAACACTCTATCTTCTCCTTCTTCTGTTTGTAAGCAAAGCTTGACACTCCCTGCCTCTGTCACCTATAGAAGTCAAATCTTGCTCTGATACCACACTGGTGCAGACCCCCTACCCTCAGGCCGATATCCGCACAGGATCGCTCTTCTTCGAATTCGCATAACATAATTAGTTCTTTTGGGCCCTCACTGTAGCCCCATGAATCCGATCCATAGGTCCTTCCACGAAAATCCCACCTGTGCAAACAAGCACTAAGCATGAGCTTTCAACCAACCCACCTTTCGTGTTCAGGGTTTTGGGACTCCTGCATTCGAGATCTCCCAGGCTCCTTGTCCTCTTGACTTCCCGGTCACCGAAACGCTGAAAAGGGCTTGATGACTCTGCCTCCTCCTTGACCTCCGAATGTGTTTTAGGTTTTCATGTTTCGCAATTTCGTGAGTCAGGACTCCCCATCTCCTGACTCCTGACCTCTCGAACACCCGATTCCTGAAATTCCAAAAAGGCCTTCGTCCAAGCGACCATGCTATCAGCTTTCACGATTCGGAGAATCACGATGCAAGCAGTTCCCTCGGTCCTCTGTATTTCAATTTCCCGGGTCCCGAAATGCCAAAATGGGTTCACCTGCTTCCTCTATGACCACAACCCTACTTCAAGGACTTGTCACATTTCACGACTTCAGGACTTTCAATTCCAAGTTCCCGATTCCTCGTCACCGGAGTTGCCGAAAATCCAAACCCCGAAATACTGAAATGATGATGCTGAAGGGCACTCAACCTTAACCTTGCTACTTCGGGTTTTTCAACGTGAAGGGCCTCGGCTCCTTGTCCTCAAGATTTCCGAAATGTCGAACTCTGAAAATCCAAAATGCTGAACCCCAAAAGGGCTGACAAGTGACAAGCTCCTCGCTTGGATCTTGTCCACGTGACCCTGTCCCGTGACCTGGTGCTATTCCTACGAACATTTTTAGGTTTTCACGTTTTGGGATTTCATGATTCCGACTGCAATATATCTTTACCCTTCAAAATCCCAGGTCCCAGAATATCAAAATACCGAATACCGAAATGCCAAAATTCCACTCCAAAGGGAGATCAACGACTGTGAGCCTCCCCTGATCTGACAACTTACGATCTCTTAGGATTTCGTGGGTCAAGAGTCCCAACTCTTGCCCTTTGTATCTCTCGGTAGCTGAAATGCTGAAATATCTCTACTGAGAGATCAACGGTCCATGTCCCTCTTACACCAATAGCTACAATCCAACTGGATCGACGACCCACACCCTTTCAGGAATTTTCCCGAAACCTTGACTGCTTGCCACGTGTCCTCCTTGTGGATGGTCATGATGCTTTTGGGATTTCATGAGTCCTCACCTTTGCATATACGAGGGTTAAGCCTCGTGCACCTTCTCCTGGATCTGATGGCTATCGGTTCGTGCACCTAGATCTAATGGCCCAGATCTCTTTCTCCGACGCGCTGTCCTCCTACTGTCTGGATGTAGAATCTCTTTCTCCTGTGCGCTCTCCTCCTGCTGCCTGGATGTAGATTCAACAGTCCAGATATCATCCTCTACCTGATCCAATGGTAGCTATGCTCCCTCTTGAGCTTGTACTTCTTCCTTCCCCTTGGAATATTTCCAAAGTTTCAAAGGGCCTCGACCTTTGCTTTTGCTGCGAAGCCTGTATTATAAGGACACTATCCCTCCTGAGCTTTGTTGATTGTGAAACCTCAAAGAGTTTCTTGACCTTCTACTCCTTTCTTCTGCTGCTCTGTGCGCAAAGTCACTATTCCTCTTGAGCTTCTGAACTTGAGACAAGTTCACTCTGAGCACACTCCTTGCGCTGCTGAGTTTTTCAGATAACTCAATTTGAAGTATTTCTTGCAAAGAAATGATTCACGCCCTCCTGGTGTTCTTCTGCTTGATGCACACCTTGCAGAGCCTATGCACACAAATATGCTATCCGTCCTGAGCTTATTTGTGGCTCTGACCTCAAAGTGTCTCTGTCCCTTTCTCTCCTTGAAGGGATGTAAATGCCCTCTGACAACTTTTTCTCAAGCACTCCTTGCTGAGCCTGCAGGGTGTTTAGTAACCCTGTAAGTGCCTTCTCCTTGACACTTCCCTTTCCTTAGAACTCAAAATAGAGTTCCTTGGTGCACTCCATGCACTCGCTAAATGATCTCTTGGTAGAGATCTACAGAACCTTCAGTAGTTCTGTCTTCCTTGAACTCGAAATAGAGTTCTCCTCAATGCATCCTGTGCATTTTCTCAATGCCCTCTTGGTTGAGCCTTTACAGAAGTCTCAGCAATTCTGCTTCTCCTCTCTATGCTCTTCTTTGCATAGTTTCTCCTTCAAGGTGTTCAACAACCTTGAGGCTTCCTCCTGAGTCTAATAATTCCTCTGGTGCACCTTCCTAGCACGTCTTTGTCTGAAATTTCATAGAATTCAGAAGTGCACTTGTTGCACTGGCTTACAGAACCCGTAGCGTTTTTTCATGCAACCTCTTGCATGAAGCCTCAAAGAACCCAAACCTGAAATCAAAAAAACTCACAGATAGGAAAATCTACCCATCTCCTGCAGATGGAACTTAACATACATCTACAACATGAATGAATACACAACATTCATAAAAGACACATAAACACATAGAAAACATATATGCAGGAAAAACTGCTTTGTATTAACATCAATGTTTAAGTACAATGTGTTCGATCTCGGACTGAAATAGAGTCTCGACTCTTATCTCTTCTCCCTATTCTTTTTTCTCTATCTCTCTATCGACTAACTCAAAAAAATGAAAGAAGATGTTTTTACAAAAGGGGCTCCTCGAGCTCTTCCCTCCATCCTCACCAACTCTCATTAACTCTCATTAACTCTCATTCAATTTCCTTGAATGGTTGTCTAGTCCGAATCAGATCTAGATCTCAACCTTATAACCATTAAAGACGGTTTCTAATCACAGCCTATGCACATGCATGGATTTTGGCTCTTTGGCCTTACAAACATTTAATACAATAAATTCAAATTCAAAATTTGAAAGTGAGAGCGTTGCGCCTCTCCTCTCCATTGAATGTGCGCTTGATGTGCTGGCTGGTTGGTGCCTAGTTGGCTTGGAGAGATTATTACACATTATTGTCATCATCCCTATGACCGTTAATGATGTAAACCTATCTATTTCCTTCAGAGGGGTCAGTGGCCCGAGTTACTGAAGAGAGAAGGGAGAAGAACTTTTCCTATGTAAAAACCTTATAAAAAAGGAAGTTCACAGGCTGCCTATGTATTAGGGTGCGAGAATGCCTGATTCTCGTAGGATGCATCATAGCTAGGGTGCAAACAGTTCACAGGTTGCACTATAAGCAGGGTGCGAGAATGCTTGCACGTGGGAAAAACAAGCGTTTTCTTGAATCTTCTAGAAGGAGAAACTTCCATGGTGAGGTGGCATCTGAATGGTTTGGATCTTACTCACTTTCATGATTTAGTGGGATCATCCTAACCTCCTCACCTTATCCTATTCAACTTATAAAAGGAGAGGAGCTCTCATGGAGAAGGGGTTCTTGAGCTTGTTAGCTTTGGTTGGCTTGGAATTATTAGCTTGGTTGGAGTGGCTTTGAGATTTGCTTTGTCAAGATGGATTGTGAATATCATTAGATCTATGCTCTCAGAATTCTTGGAGTGAAAGTGTGTGGGGAACGAAGGACAATTGGAAGTGACCTTACAACATCAAGGCCATGGTTGTAATCTCTTTTTCACATTTAATATGATACAGTAATATGATTCTTTCCTATAAAGCTTGTTGTGTTTTATTGTATGATTCCTTGATCACATACATAGGTTTATATTGAGTTTATGCTATTAATATCACTTTGATTGGTTGCATTCTTTTGCAGGATCATCATTGTATGAGCATTGGAACAGATCTAGGATGGCGATGGTGAGAGGAAACAACATTTAAATGATATGTCACTTATCCCTCTTTAGTCAGTAAATTCAATATCTAAAACTTAAGCAAAGCATCATGTTCTAGTGTGTTTTGTTCTAGATCCAGGTGGATCTAGGGAGATCAGTTAGTGTCCGCACCTACCGATTTGTCTGATAACAACGATGCTCCTACATCAAAAATCAAGTTTGGTTCAACTAGCCACTGGAACCAAAATAAGGATCAATGAGACAATTAGAGGTTGTCGAATACTAATGTTGATATGAATATCATTCCCTTAGAATATTATGATATCCTAATTGGAATGGATTAGTTGGAAAAGCATCATGCTATCCTATATTGTCATAACAAGACATTCACATGTATTGATGAAGAAGGAAAACAAAGCATTGTGAAAGGAATTCCAGGACCCATTTCTATAAGGGAGATTTCAGACTTACAACTGGAGAGATGTTTCTGGAAAGGATTCCAATCATACACAACTCATGTGGAGGAGCCATAAAAGACAAAAGGGCCAAGTCTCAAATATTTTTCAGTATTACATGAGTTTGAAGATGTATTCCAAGAAATATTAGGATTACCACCAAATAAGGATATGTATTTATATATTGATTTATTACTAGGAGTTGCCCCATTGTCAAAAAATCCTTACAAAATGAGTACTCTAGAATTAAAAGAATTACAAATGCAATTGGAAGAATTGTTGAAGAAAGGGTACATACGCCCAAGTGTTTCACTTTTGGGAGCACCGATACACTTTGTTAAAAAGAAATATGGAACATTGGGGTTATGCATTGACTTTAGACAATTAAATAAATCCACAGTGAAGAAAAAATACCCTCTACCCATAATTGATGATTTTTTGATCAACTAAGAGGAGAAAATATATTTTCGAAGATAGAATTGAGATCAGGATATCACTAGGTGAGAATAAAGGAAGAATACAAAAATAATATATCTTTTAGAACCAGGTATGGGCATTATGAATTTGTAGTGGTGGCATTTGGATTGACCAATGCACCAAATATATTTATGTGCTTAATAAATGACATATTCAGAAATTATCTGGATAAGTTTTTCATTGTGTTCTTGGATGACATACTTATATATTCTAAGTCTAAGGAATAGAATGAACATCACTTGAGGTTGGTGCTGCAAGTTATAAGAGAACATCAACTGTCTGCCAAGCTAAGAAAGTGTTCTTTTTTTGAAGAGAAGATCCATTATTTGGGGCACATTATTTCAAAAGAAGACATAACAATATATCCAAAGAATATTGATGCCATTAGAGGATGACCAACACCAAATGATGTTTTAGAAGTCAAATATTTTATGGGATTATCCATATACTACATGAGATTTATAGTAGGGTTCTCTAAATTTTCTTATCCTATAACTTCTTTACAAAAGAAGCGAATTAAGTTTGAATGGACAACATAGAGTGAATAAAATTTTAACTTGTTGAAAGAGTCAATTACTAGTGCACCTATTTTAAATATTTCTGATCCAAATGAGAATTTTGTGGTATGTACATATGCATGCAAAGTACTCAATGAATCCCTCACTCAAAATGGGCATGTTATTAGTTACGAGTCTAGAAAGCTTAAAGGAAATGAGAGGAATTGTGTCACACATTATTTGGGTCTTGCTACCATAATTCACGCATTAAAGATGTGGATGCATTATCTCATGGGAAAGAAATTTGAATTAAGGATAAACCATAGTGGTCTGAAACATGAATAGAGCCAACATAAACAATTGGTGGTTCAATCTATAAAACATCATTTGATTGCATGGTACCTATATAAGTTAGGTATAGATTGTATCATCCATTGATGTTTCTTAGATCACAAATAACAAGATATCTTGTGGGAGGCACATGATGGGTAGAGAAAGAGATACTATGGTGCAAAGGAGCCACCAAAACATTTCTTCACTCTATTATTTGGTGGCCTACATTATTTTTAGATCCAAAAACTATGCTAAGGACTACAATTTATACCAAAAAACAACTCATCCTTCTACCCACAATGAGATGTAATTGCAAACCATTTTGGTCAGGGAGTCATTCTAGTGGTGGGAAGTCAATTTCATCAGGCTAATCCATCTACTTGGATGGTACTCAAGGGACCACTACAACATCAATACAATGGACTATCTAACCCATTAGGAAAAAGCCACATCAACAATGGGTTGTACATTTTAGAACATTATGACCAAGTTTGATTGTCCACCTAACTAGTAACCAAGGGAAATCCTTTATTAGAGTTCATATGGCTAATATAGTAAGAGATTTTATCATCCATTATAACAAAACCAAACCATACCACCAACAAGAAAATTCTATAGTGGAGGTGTTTAGCAAGATACCAGAATGAGAGTTGAAAAAAGTAAACTATGATGGACAAGATACAATAATACTTGTGGTTCTATGGGCATACTGGTGAGCTAAAGAATTGTAGCAATAAAAG
Organism: Picea sitchensis; assembly: GCA_010110895.2. Classification (NCBI taxonomy): domain Eukaryota; kingdom Viridiplantae; phylum Streptophyta; class Pinopsida; order Pinales; family Pinaceae; genus Picea; species Picea sitchensis. The sequence goes on from SNQJ01S0000975.1 coordinate 410,143, forward strand.
TTTTTGAATTCCTAACTTTCACTTAAATTATCAGCCAATAAATTGAAATCTTGTGAGGTTTTTGGAACATGAAATGCAACCATAAAGGATTTAAATTCTTCTAAAATATGATTTCTATCAATCAATGAATATTGTGGAATATTAATGAAACTACAATCACTACCTAAATCTAGAAAGAGTGTACTTATTCTGTAGCACAAGTCATCCAGGGCATGAAATACCCTCTTGGATATCAGGATTAATGTTGAAAAATATCTTTACATCTCATAACTAAATGTAATTTCTAAAAGTGTGGAAATTTTGTATCATGAGTCACACTGCACAAATCTTTCCATTTAGTATTATGGCTCACTACTACATAATGCATTTACCATCTAGGAATTGAAAAACAATTGCTCGAAAGTAAATTTAATCTACTGAAAGCAAGTAAACCAATTCCTCATATAAACACATGATCGTGGTATGTTGGAAGAGGAACCACACACAATTAAAAGAAATAAATCTTTCTATGACACATCATTTGAACCCATAAAGAAATGTAACTATAGAATAACATGAAAATAACAAAGAAGACACAACAAATAATGAAAGACATATACGACCATTAAATAAATATAAATAAAGCAATCTAATTTATGGTCTAAGGGGATTAAAACACCCATTTCTTGATTTAGAGTGGGCCCTTACCCTAAATCAAGCAAGGGAATGAATCCCTCAAGTTTTTTTTTTCATGGTAGGAAAATGGAAATTACAAATTAGATCTTTTTTTTTTTTATACTAGGGGAATCGGTAACAACGGCAGTATCGTACTCGCGTGACACGGGGTCGAATCCTGCCGGCTGCCTTA
>SNQJ01S0000975.1:422686-441910 GCA_010110895.2 Picea sitchensis
GCACTTCTTCTCTAAAAGAAAAATCTAAGGTTCAAGCAGTGGAATATCACATCGAGAATCAACAACAAGTTCTCCAAATCTTAAAGGACAACCTGACCATGGCACATAATCGCATGAAACAACAAGCAGATCAACATCGTAGTGAAAGAAGTTTTGAAGTAGGGGATTGGGTATTTTTAAGACTACAACGATACAAACAAATGTCTCTCAAGCAAGCCAAGAAGGATAATAAATTATCACCAAAGTACTATTGCCCTTATAAGGTGTTGCAAAAGATTAGTACTATGGCATACAAATTGGAGCTGCCTACATCTTCATGAGTACACCGAGTTTTCCATGTTTCATTCTTAAAGAAGGTTATAGGCGACAAGATCCCAGTTCAAACTATATTGCCAGAACTTGACGAGGAAGGAAAAATCATATTGGAGCCTGAAGCCATCACCGACACAAGAATTCACCAGCTAAGGAATATATCCATTTCAGAGTATCTCATTAAATGGAGGAAACTACCGGCTGAAGATTCCACTTGGGAAGATAAGTATTTTATACAGAAGCATCCAGAGTTACTCAAGCGTTGCGAACAACACTTGTCTCAAGGTGAGGGGCATGTTAAGCCCTAATATTGGCTCATTACCCCTTAATTGGGGCATATTATATTAGTAATGTTATTTTATTTATGTCGGCTTTAGGCCATTAGTGGTAATTATACCTCCTAGTCTCCTATATATACCAAGGAGACATTTTCATTTTGAATCATCTTGTACTTGAACATTTAAGTGGGGTAAAAGGAGGTTGCCCCCTCGAGGAGGCTTATTATCTAAAATTATCTCTTTTTCAAGGCGCTGAGTACTTTTTCTGAGGTTTTTCTATGCTATATTGATATTTGGTTCTTAACATATTGTGAGATGGTGTGCATAGGTGATGAAACCATAAAGGATTAAAATGCTATTAAAATTTTATTTCTCACAATATACGAATGTTGTGGAATATTAATGTAAATATAGTGACTAACTAAGTCTAAAAGGAGTGTAGGTATTCTATAACAAAATTCATCCAAGGCATCAAATACCTCCTTGGCTCTCAAGCTTAATGCTGCTAAAATATTTTCACATCTCATAAGTAAATGTAATTGTTGAAGGTGTGGGGATTTTGTATCATGAGTCACCCTTGTCAAAATTATTGTCATTGATGTCAAAGGATTAATTATGTCATATCATGGCATTAGGATACCCAGAACATTTCCAATATTGATTTATATATATAGGTCTACAAGTATATTAAAAAAGGGGTGCATATGAAAAAGTAAAAAGTGAAATGGTGGTTTCAAACCCATGGGTTTGGGGTATTTTCCGATGGTTTGAGGTTTTTTCCCATGGTATTTGGGGTACTTTCCCATATCTTGGCCCTTGGACATGAAAGGAAGCGAATATTAAGGAATAAAGGTGAAGGACGAACTGTGCGGGAAGACATGTAAACCGAGGAAGGGTCAAAGTGGGAAAAAAAGCAGAAAAGAAGGAGAAAAAGAAGGAGAAAAAGAAGGAAAAGGTAGTCGTTGGAAGAGAAGATAGAGGAATACAAAGCAATAAGAAAGACATATCATGGACAACTCAGTAAGAGGAAGAATACATCAACGAGTGCTTTGGAGCACCTCACGAAAAAGAAGGAAAGATAGGCTGACAAAGCCCTTAAAGCATGGGTCAAGTGGACCTAGGGTTTTGAAACCTAGACTCTTGCCATGTAATGTATAAATAAAGGTCTAGGAGAGTCAAGAGGGTTTCTCAATAGTTGGTTCATTGACACTATGATTGTGGTTGTTCATTGTTGAGTGTTGTTTTTGAGAACAATATTGAGTTTGTATTGTAAGATCTTCAGCTGGGTGTGAAGATTAACCCTACAACTGAGTGCGCAGGGATGGAAGGGAGAAAGAGAGACAAAGAAAGAGAAATCTGCAGCTAAGTGTGTAGATAGAACTATATTTTTTCACATAATATATCAAGAAACATATTTCTATGGACATAGCCCTAAGGAGAGGGTGAACCAAGTATATCTTGTTGTATTGCGTGATTGATGTTGTGTTATTTACCATCTGTTGTATTTTTATTGCATTGTTGTGTTAGACCAGAGATATAACTTGCGAAGCAAGCTTAAGAGGGATAGAGCATAACTAGATTATTGTGTGTTGTTTCTTTGGATCCACTTTGCATTTCCTCTAGTTGTATACACCTGTGTCTTGCAACCCCTTTATTGCTACTTTGGGTGAGACTACATCTACTTTGCATGTGTTGCCGAAAGGGCCAGTAGTTAGGGCTTGTTGGTGTGCTATAAGAGTTGAATCTCTGGTCTGTCCCTGTGCCAACAAATGGTTCCGTTGATAGGACTAGGATCTTTTTGAGAGAATGTCAAGGTGGTTCCCATCGAAGACATAAATTCAAAAGTGGATAGAAGAACAAGAAAAGGACTTCGCTGAAGCCCAAAACAAGAACCCTAGCATTACTACAGAAGACTGGTTGGGAAGGTACATCTTCACCGACATACACAAGATTTTCTTTGGAGGAGTTCATAAGGATTTATACAAGTGGTTAGCCAAATTAGTAGATACCTAGTTTGATATCAAATCTAGACCACCTATGGTTTGGAAAACAACGCTGATCAAGAAGGTCAAGAGAGTTGATAATGCTATTTCTAGAGTGGTAGATCTCAGGTTTGATAGCACTATTGGAGGGTACATTACTGAATTTGCCATTAATAGATTCAAATCGTATATCCAAGCAGAGAGGTACTTATTTAAGGGAACTAGAGGAAAGTTACTACACTTTTTAAAGCTGAGGATTAAGATGCTATTGCATGAGAAGAATATCCCAAAGGCACAGTAAATCTAATGTTCAAAAATTCAGACAATGACAATGACATAGAGGATGGAATCACGCATAGTGGGAGACCATTCAGGGAGGTTCCTCTTGTGAACCTATTTAAGAAAAACTATGGAGACGAGGGATTCTACAGTGGAGAAGAAGTAGATCTAACAAACGAAGAGCATTCAGAGTCCGCAAGAACAAAGGAAGTAGGATCTGAAGAGCTTCGCCAGGGAAATCCAAAAACTTCAGGAACCACACCTACTCTTGAAGTAAGTAATGTTATTCCTCCTATTGTTTTAGAAGCAGTAAGTAACTAGAGTAACCAAAGTAGTCAGAGAAGTCAAATTACTATTACAAGAAGTTTGGTACATACTCAGTCAATAAACCAAGGAAGATCTATGGCAGATGAAATGAGGTTACCCATTTTCAGGGGAGACAGATCTGAAGATCTTGACCAACATTGGTTCTTATGAGAAGCTGTATGGAGCATCAAGAAAGTCACTGGTGAAGTTGTTAAGAGAACCCAGTTTAGCACTACCTTGAGGGATCACGCTTTGAACTAATACATGAAGTTTGTTTCAGAGCCTGGACAACCTAAAATGCTAAATGAAATTAAGACTATGTTGAGTGCATAATTCAAGAAACCTAAGTTGGAGTCATCACAGTGCATTACATAGATGAAAAAAATCAAGTAGAAGGTAACTGAACCTATTTGGGAGTTTGATCAGAGATTTAAGACTCTGACAGGTTCGTTGAGTTTTCAAATTCCAGGCGAACAGAATAAAGAATGGTTCATTTCTGCCCTCTTACCACACATCAAAGTTCCTCTGATGCAACAGAAGGCTGCTTTGCAGGCTGAAGCATTGGAGATCTCCATGAAAATAGAAGCAACCCCTGCAGGAGAATCCATCCCAGGTATGAGTCAAATCTTGAATCAATTAACTAGTTTGTCCTTACAAGTTGAAGATATGAAGAAAGATAAAGGAAAAGATAAAAGTGAAGATATCTGGTGTATCAGATGTAAATCATAGGGCCATGACAAGGAGCATTGTCCCCTATTTCATGAATACTTGGCCTCTAGAGCACCTAGTCCTTTGAAGCAGACTGTTGTACCCTATGTCGAGGTATGCATAACGAGACATCGCCCTGGTGAATGATATTATATGAAAAAGTATGTCCAGAAACCTACCAATATTTACAACACATTCTTTAAGTCTCTGGGACACGAAAATACATATTGTAGGGCTTATGATCTCCTACATGAAGATCAAGGGATACATGTAGTATTCAAGGAGAAACAAAACAAGACAGAAATAATACATAGTTAAACTCCCTAGGAAGAGGAAAATTCAACCCTCGTGGTGGATTCAGAGGAATAGGATTCATAGGAGGTAGGGGTTGAGGTAGAGGACATATAATCTATTATACCTGCACATAGCCAAGACATTTGGCAAGGGATTGTCATAACCCTTGTACCACTTGAAACTATTGTAACTCCTTCGATCATGTCATCGAAGATTGTCTAGTATTGTTGGCCAAACTCCAAGAGAGACGAGGAGGAAACCAACAAGTTCAACTAATATCAACAAAACCATGTGGTGAGGACCCCAGAGTCATTATTATTAATAGAGGAGGCACTGTTACAGGAGAAGACAGAGTAAGCCCAGGAAAGACTACAGAAGGATCATGGATCAAAAGAGCTGCAGAGAAGGCACAATTGTTTGACCCAAGTAGAGAGAGGCATACTTTTGAGAAAGCAAGGAAATAATTTTTAGAAGGACAAGATTCTTCATATAAGGCACAACTAGAAGTAAGGGAATGTGAAATTCCAGCAACATTTGATCAGTCTACTATAGCCAAACAAGGAAAAGAGGTACGAAAAATCATAGACTTCTTATATACATGTATCAATTTGATTAAAGATGAAAGGGATGTACAAGAATTACAACACCTAATAAGACAATATGAAATTGGGAAAATAGATCCTATGCTGAGTAGAGTTGTGAATCAAGTATCAAGGAAAAGGAGAACAAACAAGAAATTACACCTTAGTGCTTAGATTGGATATTACGATGTGGAATATGTGGTCCTCGACTTGGGATCATAAGTCAATGTTATGACAAAGCAGACTTGGGCACTGATGGGAAAACCCAAACTGATTTAATCTCATATCAAGCTCAGGATGGCTAATCAACAAGTGGTGAGCCCCTTTGGAATACTAGAGCATGTCCCTGTAGAAGTTGATGGGGGTAAGGACATTTGTAGACTTTGAAGTAATTGGGATTGTTTATGATAGCTGTCCTTATTCTACACTATTAGGAATTGATTAGGATTTCAACAATTCGGCTGTCATTGACCTAAAGAAGAGATGAATGACATTCGAAGGTAATGGCCTTAAAGTCATTTCACCTTTGGACCTAGATGAAGGTCGCAGATACACAGAACCTATATAGGATGAAGACCGCGCATATGAGTTAGAGAACATTGCCAAACTGACAACAAGACAACAATATTGCATCAATCCTACAACAAATCAAAATCTCAAATGGTGAAGTGAGAGCACATGCTCATCAGATTCAGAAGAGGCATTAGAAAATTGGTAGAAAAATATGTATGAAGTCTCCACACAATGATGTGCCAAATTGAACAAAGCAGTTCGATGGATTGGCACATAAGTAAGTAACCTTCCAACATTTGATGGCTTGAATCATTTAGAGAAATTTCTAGCTGAATTTGAGAAAATTGTCCTAGTACAATAGAGGATGTTGGAATTGGATGAAGCTTTGAAATCACACCAACTATATGGTGGGGAGAACACAAGAAGAACATCGTGGAGTGGACACAATGTCGCACCTTATTGGCAGTGCACTTTTCAGACCAAGCAGAAGGATGGGAAGTTTGATACATAGGCCAGAGTTTCCCTAAGGACCACATGTGAAGCTATGAGGAGGCCTGGAGAAACATTCCTAAATAAAAATGGGTGCATAAGTTCATTAACACCTTGGATACTACGCCTATCAACTGGTATCTTCAAGCATAACTGTGCCTCATCACTACAGATTGGTATGGTATGACTCATAACTTTATAACTACCTTTTTATTTGAAATTTAGTACCCTACAGTAGATTAGGCTCTACAAATGGTAAGACAAAAGGTCTTTGAGGAGGCACCTAACCTCCCTTTTGAGCAAGAAGAAGATGAATGGACTGTGCCTCTTCAGTAGTTACATGATTGCTACAATATTAATGCTGATGAGGATGATGACCCTAGAGATGTAAACATTGCAGAAATTGAAGGTCACAGAGACATAGAAGGGCCTGGGATTGAATTACCCTTTGTTGGACAACCTATTAGAATTAAGAAAGTTAATATTAGAATAGAGCAAGCACCTAAGATAGAAAATATTGGAGACTATTGGGATGATGCCACTATTAACAAGATCACATATCTATTACATGAATATCAAGACTTGTTTCCAACCAATTTAATAGATATGAAGGGAATTAAAGGGCCCATGGGAGAAATAAAGATCCCTCTCAGACCAGATGCAATACCTATCAAGCAGAGACCTTATAGATTGAATCCAAAATATAAGAAGAAATTTAAGATTGAATTGGATAGAATGCTGGAAGTAGGAATCAAAGAACCTATTGAAGAATCTGAATGGACTAGCCCTATGGTGGTCCAATATAAAAAGATAGGAGAAATCAGAATTTGTGTAGACTTAAGGATGTTTAACGATGCATGTCTACATGACCCATTCCCTACACCTTTTACTGACGAAGTCCTAGATAATGTAGGAGGACGAAAGTTTTACTCATTCATTGATGGATTTTCAGGCTACCACCATATTAGAATTGCTAAGGAAGATCAACATAAGACCACATTCACAACATAATGGGGGTCGTTCCAATATACTGTGATGCTTTTTGGCCTAAAGAATGAACCAACCATATTTTCTAGGGTGGTGGTCGAAGCATTTAAGGACTTTCTACATAAGTTCTTGGAAGCCTATTTTGATGATTGGATTGTCTTTAGCCTAATGAAATACCATATTGAATGTTTACGATTGATGTTAGATAAGTGCAGGCAATGTTAGATTGCCCTGAATTTGAAAAAGTGTATTTTCTTTCCACCCTTTGGAGTGCTGCTAGGGCATATTGTGTGTAAGTAGGGATTGTCGGTAGATCCTTCCAAGATTTCCATCATTGTTGATCTACCTCCCCCTACTACGGTCAGACAACTGCACACTGCATTGGGGTACACTGGATACTACATAAAGTTAATTAAAGGTTATGCACAGATAACAACACCCATGGAGAAGTTGTTAAAGAAAGATAGTAAGTTCCAATGAATAGAAGAATGCCAACAAAGCTTCGACACATTAAAGCAGAAAATGGTCACTGTGCCAATCTTGGTTTTTGCAGATTGGAGTAAGGAGTTCAATGTTCATGTCGATGCTTCGTCCATTGCATTAGGATCAGTTTTAGCATAACCTAGTGTATGATATATTGACCACCCCATAGCCTTTGCAAGAAGGAATATTTCTATATCTGAACGAAACTATATAATGACTGAAAGAGAAGGCTTGGAAATGGTCTATGCGTTGCAGAAGTTTATACACTATTTGTTGGGAGGACATTCTAAGATGTTCAATAACTATTCTTCATTGAAATACTTAGTCAACAAGCCAGTGTTGGGGGGAAGAATATGTAGATGGTTACTACTATTCCAGGAATATGACTTCGAAATTGTGGTCAATCCAGGAAGAATGAATAAAGGCATTTTCCTGATAAATTCCAGATCCATCTTTGTACATATTTTTCTGTTTTGGTTTGTTTTTTGTTTTCATTTCTATTTATCGGTCTTTCTTTTTGAAACAAACATTCCTGCACCACAGGCTAGCTCAGAAAAAGAAAACAAAATACTTCCCCTTGAAAATCGCTGCTAATGGTTGTCAGAACATTAATTGCTGTATTTCTCTGAAATTGTAGCCTGGTTAAAGATGCCTTTTTGTTTGAAAGGCGTTTTCTCGGTTTCTATCTGCACTTGAAAGTATTCACGACCATATTTAAAAAATATTTTTACACTGTCCCTATTCTTTAAGAGAGCAACTCAACGATGTCTCCCTGTTCTCGAAAATTATTTTTATTAATACACTATTTTTCAGATCTTGATGAAGGTTAGCAAGAAAAATTTAAAGGCCTAGGAAATATTAAGTTATGTCAAAAATGGAATTTTCAGCGTCACCCCGCTTTGTTGAATATCTTTAAAACTATATTAGAATGTGAATAATTTCTCAGAGAGCTGTGGGAAGTGTTTGTAAACCCGCTGGGACACTGAATAGGTCTGCTGGCAGCGGGTAAATGCATGCATGATGCCAAGAAATCTAAAAGTAGCATTGATATAAATTTTAAGAACAAAAGGGATGGGAGATTGATATCACAGAGTCTTCGTAATGAGATCAATTCTCATGCAAACGTGATCAACATGATCGAGGTTAATGAGAGTTCTGAATCTGAAATCAACAAATTCCTTGCAGAGGAAGACCATTTGTCATTCAAGCCACACCCTGATCGACCCTATAACTTTGGTGATAATTCACCTCCCTGTTTGAAAGACAATCCATAGTTTCCTGGTGTCAAGCTTTGCAATGAATCTACTATCCATATGGAGGGCACTCTGGTCCACAATCTTGTTTGTTCTAATTCAACTGCCACACAGTTAAAGTGTGAGGTCTGTCTATCATGGATTGATAGATATTATACTGATATCCCATTTCTACAGTCACGGGTTAAGGATTTAAAAGATTAGATCGATGTTTTAACGTGCGAACACTTGACGCTTGAGTCAGTTATTCAAGGCAAGGAAAAACGTATGAATACCACAGGCCATGTGATATTTAAAAATGTTGAGGCTGCTACAACCATTGTAAATTCCAAGGTTTCATGATGCGATTTGATTGCATGGTTAGATGTATGATCTTTTAAATTAATAGCATGCTTGTTTTCATTCTTAAGTTAGATTATTTGGTTTGTTGAATAAACTATATTTCATTATTAAATTAGTCTGTTTTATTCATTAAATAAAATGAGATTTCATTTACTAAAATAACTAGCTACAAAATCACAAGATTCTGTAGCCAGTTATGTTAATTCGAATTGTGTAAATTAATGACAGAAAATGTATCTGAAATCTTTATATTTTTCTTTTCTTTCAGGATATTCAGGGATCCATGATTTCAAAATTGATTTGAGGCACTCTTGGGACCTTCTAGTCATATCTATGATGTATTTTGAATGAACATAAATGAACTGTTGTTAGATTTAGTAAGATCAGGGTGGTTGCATCCCCCTTTATTTTTGAAACAAATATTTGATCTCAGGAACATAAATAGTTATCTTTCCTGAGGCCTTTATAAACCTATCATTTTGTAAATAGAGGCATCTTGGCCTGGGGCTTATTGTGAACAGTTTATACTTTAATTTAGACATAATCAATATTTACTTTATGCTTTAGTCATCTGTGAATGTGGTTATGATCTATATTTTGTTTATCTTGATAATTGAATGACTGCAGATAGCTTTCGTCTTCGCAGGTTGTTTTGGTTGTCAAGATAGTTTTCCTCATGGTTCATGATTTTATGCTTCAGTTTTAGCAAAAAAATTAAATAATATTTCAATTCATGTTATGAGGTTTACCTTACATATGTCGATTGATTAAATGCAGGCTGTAACTGTAGGATTTATCCCATGTGTTATCGCTTGTGATCTATTATATCATTGTAATTATTTTGAATCTTATTGTTTTATCAATTGAATACACTAGTCAACGCACAGTTTGGCCTTTGCACCAAACAATGTTAAGATGCACAACATATTTATCTCGTGGATGGACTGATGCATGATTTACGCAAACAGTTGAACACATACTTTGCAAATGATTAATAGGTTAGTTTATTCTTTTATTTCATTTGCTTGCTTATTATAGAAGTTTCTATATATAGTATAATTTTTGCTATCTATATCTTTTTGTTTGATTAAGTAGTTTAATATTTGATCTTGTGAATGCATATAAACAAGAAAACAAATAAAAAACAAATAGTACTTTTGCTTTCTTTATTACTGTCGTTAAAAGATACATTTTACATTTNAGTATATAGTGAGTTTTTTCATTTCTTTTTCATTTCCCTTAGGACTTTAGGTTGGCCAACGGAGCCATTAAACCCATCTGAGTGAATTAATCCAAACGACTTGGGTTAATTAGACAACCCCGGACAGGATTCACTCTTCCAGTTGACGAACGATCAATTTCTCCCCTCAAGAAATGGAACTAGAAGGAGGGAAGACTGACAAGCTGGCCTTGTAGGAGCCTTTATTTTAAATGTATTCAATTTCCCCATGGCTCCCCAAATCACTCTGTTGGAACATGCTTTCCACTTATCATTACTCGATATTGCCAATGAGACAATCTCTCACTTGTCCAAACTCACCTTTGATGGTGGAGGCAATACATCTGCTAAAGACCACCTTAACAAGTTTTGGTGCAAATGCATCAAACATGACATTACTGATTTAAGAGTTTTATGCAGATTGTTCGCATTTACTTTTAGAGGTCAGATTAGACATTGGTTTGAGTCCTTTCCAACATGTCACATTTTTGATTGGTTTCAATTTGTAGATGAATTTCTAGATGCTTTCGAAATTTATGATTACAATCAATTATGTGAAGAATTCCAAACTTCGCTAATCAATGGTGATTAATCTTCGGAAGACTTTTCGACAAGAATCTATCATATCCTCTGTAAATTTAATCTCGATGACATGTCATTTGTATTAAATCTCCACTATGATGCTTGCGTCCCTTCCATCTAGTCATATTCAATCGCGAATGAAGAACTAGTCGCAAATCCTATCACTCGATTGCGAGAAGAATTTAGTTCGCAGGGTGAGAGGAATCTATCTGAAAACTTTGAACAAGAAAGGGAGGTAGAATCTATTGACCAGGTTCTTATCGACAACCAAAGTGTTTTTTCCTCTGAATCATTATATTTTCTGTCTTCGACCATCGCGGAAGAAGATTCGATTCTTGGTCAAGGTGAATATCATCATTCTTATAACTCTTGCTCCAATCAGTATTTAAATTCAGTTATTGAAGAAGACTTAGGTGATGAAAATGATCTTAAGCATTCTAACACTCCTATGAAACTAATTAGAGAAGAAGATATGCAATTAGAAGAAGAAACTTTAAACCTTCATCCTCAAAATGTACTTTATCCATAGGAAAGGCTAGACGTTCATCATGTAAGTTTTGAATTATTTATCATACAGAAGGCAAATCTAGATGATCATATTATGTTGAGGAATTCATCACCAAAACAGAGTGAGTTTTAAAAGTGAAGAGAAATGTCTTGAGAATACCATTGTTAAATATCATAGCTCAAGAGATTCTTTTTATGTGCTTATTTCTGATTCCTTTTATTCTTTATATCCTGATCTCTTCTTAGATTTTGGCAGACTTAATACCTTACCTACAACTTCCTACTCTTTTCTGCCACAATCATATCCTTTCAATATGCCAAGATTTGATGAAATTAATTCCAAACATAACATTGATAAAATTGGATTCGACGCTTGTTCACTTTCATCACTCACATGGGAAAAGGACATGTTGCGAGATGATTTCACACAGTTTATTGTTGAAAAAGACAATGCACTCTATCTTATGGAGATCAAACATTCTACGTTGCATATTCGTTCTTTGATTAACTCGAATTTTAATGTTTATGCTTCACATTTTGAAATGATCAATATCATCAAAGGAAGTATTCAAACCAATGATCTAATGGATGTCACGAATCCTCTTATGACGATTTCCCCATTGATATATTCATTTCATCAAAGTCATGGTTTGCATCCTCATTTTTATGACAGGATCTTAGGATGGCTTGAATATTCGTATATAATTTTTTTTCATAATAAAGATAAAGTTGTGGTTGGTTTGTTTTTACCTAAGTATATTGGAAGTAGGCATGACATATTCCTTTTAGATCCTCCATGTGAAGAAATTAATTAACACTTAGAGAATTGTCAGGAGAATGGGGCACTTCAGCCTTGGCTAATGGTTATTTCATTTCCTCGTAATCTTGACAAGTGTAACGACCCTAGTTGGAAAAATGTTTAAGAATTATAAAGTAAAATCTATTAAGGGACTAATTGTGTTAACAAGGTATTAATTAAACGAAGATTGATCTAATTATATTAATTAAGTAAATTATCAATTAATTAAAGGTTATAATAGTGATTAATTAATTATATATTTTACTACAAATTTCATTGAATGACCTGAGAAATAAATCTAAGAGATCAGTGATAAATGTTATAATATGGTTACGTACCCAACAAGGGATAACCTGTTCAGTTCAAGAAGATAAACATTAAAGGAAGGATCAGGGACATGCACGGGGGTGGTTGAAGAAGTAACTGCATGGGTCAGTGAAGGAGGAATAAGGGAAGGAGGGAGGTTTACGTGATGGGGGATTGGAACAGAGGAGGAGGGGGATGGATTCTGAGGACTATGAGATTTGCTGTGAGCACAGAGTTTCTGGCTGGGGATTTTGATCAGTTGAGGCACCAAGTTGCTGGAGGTTTTGGGCACGGGGGCCAGGATATCCATAGATATCCTGGAGCTAGGAAGTTTTCCTAGTTGGCAGGGAGGACAGTAGGTTTGGGTAGTTATTCTTTGTTTGTGGCAGGGTTGGTCTGTGCATTAGGCAGTAGGGAGGGAACAACAAAGCAACAAGGCAACAAAAATTAGCATCAGAACCAAGTTAGTTGTTAAGTTATGTATTTGTTTCATTCTTCCATACAATCATTATTCATTGATAAATCTAAGTTACTGAAGTTGCTGTTATGAAAATCAATATTATGCTATGAAGTTATTGTCTCAGTTTATGGAATAAATTGCTTATGTAACTTAATGATGTTTAAAAATATATGGTTGTTACATATGGTATCAGAGCGTCTTAGTTCAAAATCTGGGCCTAAGGGCCAAAACCCCGAGTGTTAACTCCAACCACGCTTAAACTACAAACAAAACATGTTCAGTTTGACCCAATATGACTGATATAGTATCCGAAAATATACAGGTATCACCCCTACATTTCCCAAGCAAATAATCTCATATATCACAAGCAACAGCTTTAGGCAATATCCTTTAACTGGATCATGAATGGATAATACAGTCTTAGTCTGAATGTTTAAAGGAACGCTCTTTAAAATAAGTGGCAGCAAACCAGATAGTTTGAAGGATCACTTCCCACTAAATGGCTACCGTTAAAGAAGCCGGATAAAGCTATTAAGCACGAAAAAGAGAAGTGATAACTTAATTTTATTTGAGCAATACTTGTCAATGAATTTTCGGGTAAAATAGACACCTGAAATTGATGAAATGTCAAGGGAAGCTTCTATCGAAGGCTTGAAGTTGGAAAATTTAATAACTACACGAACTACACTAAATAAAATGCAAGAGGATATTCACAAGACCTGGGAAAGGCCTACTTCATCTCGAACTTACCTAAAAGAGGAGCTGCGAATGCGCAGTAGGAAAAAGGAAATTTTTGAAGACTTGTATTGCGCAGGAAGTGTGTAAACTACTTGTCTATATTAGCCTCAGTGAAATTTTTTTAATGAAAAACCTCAGGAACTATAGACCCATACAAGTTTTAACCGTGCCAAGGAAAGTTGTCTATTACGCAGGAGAACAGATCTAAGCCGTCAGATCTCCGGAAGATACCCACCAGCCGTCAGATCTGCATGATTTGCGAGGAAGTTAAGTCCTAGAGTACATGAGGAGAAATCACGACGAGATGTGTGAAGGCATCGGGATATCGGCGTTCGCAAAATCGAGAGTTCTATGAGAAAGAGGTCGGGAAAATCCATGGTGAAAACCCTGATACAATCAGAGCCGTCCATCTGATTGGGACAGGTGGCAACCATCAGAGAGTCATCGATGTTTGCGCCATCGAGACTCACACAGATAAGTGATTTTGGGTTGGCGTTTGGCGAAGTTTGAGGCTTAACCTAGACCGTCCATCCATTTAGGACACGTGTCGGGGATCCGAAGAAAGTCGGGGATCGACGTATCAGGAATTTCGTGGACAAAGGCACATTGGTATCGAAAATCCCAAAACAGCGAGAGGCGATCAGGACCGTCCATTCTTGGGACGTGTGGCAGCGATCGGAGCCATTGGGAAAGGTCCCGACAGGAGGTCGTCCATCGGGTCATCGCGGATCTTGTGGACGAATGGACCTTGCAGTTCGGAACCGCGAAGCTCAATTTTCCGAAAAGTAGAAAGATCCATAGTGGAAGCCAACTGTCATCGTGGATCGGGATATCGAGAGTCTCGGGAACATAGCAACAAGAGTTGCAAAATCTTGAAACGCGATTTCCCGATGAGCCAAGGGACAATGGGGCCCACGGAAAGGTCAACGGTGGACAGGTGGCGGATTGCATCGTGGATCGGGATATCGCGAGTTTCGTGGACAAGGTGTCCATGCACTATGAAATCGCGAACCCCGAAAAGCCCGATGTAATTAACTTAACTCTTAACCCTTCATTAAAAGAATTAATTAATGGATGTTTAATTAAGACTTAATCACATCGCGAAATCGAAGATCAGGGTTTTGTGATTCAAGTTACATCGATCCTTTGTTACGGGAAACCCCGAATCCCAATTTCATTAACCTTTAAACTCACAAAAAGTTAAAGTTGTAACCCGCTTAAATAAAACTTTGGGGGGGCACCAAATTTTTTTATTTTAAAACCATTCGTTGACTAAAGGTAAATGCAAAAGGCATCGCAAATTTTGAATTGATAAAATTCTTGCTCGAGGAGGACTGAAACCCCGATGGGGAGCCATAAGGAAATGGTCACATAGGAACTGGTCACATGGACCTTGGCATAGCCGAAAAGGGGCGAATGCACAAGGAAGAGGTGCATCGGGTATCGGGATATCGGGAATCCCGTAGACACACGGGGTTCATGCAATTCGATATTGCGATATCCGAAACCCCGATAAGGGACAAGGCTGTGGCCTTGTGGTATAATGGTCATATGGACCAAGAACTTAGCCCAAAGGGCTAATGCACAAGTAATGCATTGGTAGATCGGTAATCGAGAGACTGCAAGGGTAGAGGTTCGTGACAATGGAAGTCGCGAAACCCAGAATCCTGACAGAAAGTATGACGGTGGTCACAAGGGAAAGGGTTGTATGGGCCCAGAACATAGCCAGGAGGGGCTAAAGTTTGAAGGAAGTGCATCAACATATCGGGGATCATGAATCCCATGGATAGGGGTATCAGGGTGATTGAAAACCCTGAAATCCCGATAAGGGATAAGACTGCGGTCACAAAGAGAGGCCCTGTGGACCACATGCATAGCTTAGAGGGCTAATGCGCTAGGAGCACATCGGGGATCGAATAATCGTGAGTCCTAAGGACTTGTGAGGTTCGACATTTGGAACCCCGAAACTCTGATGTAGGAAAGGGATGGGGTCACATGGAACGACGACCATATGAGAGGATGTCTACCCTAGAGGGCTAGAACATAAAGTGTCATATCGGTGAATCGACAATCGGTAGTTTGAAGGAACAAAAATTCTCGACATTGGGGATTACGAAACCCCGAAGCCCGATAAATAGGATTCCTAGGGGGAAATTTGGGCACGGTCCCAGGTAGAGGCCGTGAAGAAATGGGAAAGACCCGAGGGTCGTATATTGACCAGTGATTCCCGGGGGAATCCAAAGGGCTGCTTCGGCCCTGTTGATGATATTGAACGATCCTGTATACACATATAACAACATGTATACATCGACGAATGAATTTATAAATACAAGTGAAATAAATTGAAAGCAAAATGCCGAAATCCATACAGGGCTGGAATTATAAGCAAATTATTTCTATTTCGCACTGCAAAAAACAAATATAGGAAATTACCATTCTTTACCACAATATAAGGAAGGGTTATGTAATTTCTTGATTCGATCAACCCCACGTTCTTCATGGAGGTACTGAGACTGTGCAAAAGCTGGCGGACTGAACCGTACCTCTTACCATACTTGAGGGAGAACTCCGCAAAGTGTACAGGTAAGGGATCAGTTCCCAACATTTCAAAGAGACTGGACTCCAAGTCCTGGATCTTGTCAGTGACCACATCAATATACTCTGATTCTGCAAAATGAACTGGAGCGGATACAACAATAACCAGCGCTAATGAAGTGCTCAGAAAAACGGTGGGGATGTGAGCCATGGCAAGGGAAATCCAGGAAACCTCTGAACAGAGCAAAGGAAGATCTGTGGAGGAGAAATAATGATGAGAGGAGGGTCTCAGTGAGTGAGAAGGACGCGTAGGGATTCAAAGAGCTGACAGGTGTAGAATTTGGGGGTTATATACGAGGGAGCTTGAGGAAGCTAGACGAGCACGTGGAACCCATGCGTGCCCGAATCCTTGTGTGTACGTTTAATTATTTTTATATATATTTTAAAGTGTTAAAAATAATTTAAAATAAATTAAATAATTTAGTATAAATAATTTATATATAAATGAGGTCAAGTTAGTTTAAATTAAAGTAAAGTTAATTTGGGTTAAATTAGTGTAATAATAATTTTAAATTAATTATTTTATTTAAGTGTAAGGTTAATCTACCTTAAAGTTCGATGTTAACCAATCTTAGACGCTTAATCCTAACCCAAACCTAGCCAATCCCCTAATGGAGTAATGTCTGTTTACAGACAAGTAAAGAAAACTACGCCTAACCCTGTTTCTAAGTTTTAGTAGCACCAATTTGAAACGTCCTTGAACTCACCCTGACAACTTTAGGGTGATGTAGGTTAACAAGATGGTCATGACTCGAAGGGGTCAAGGAAGGGGAGCGTCGTCACGGGCACCGCCAACACCACCAGCACCAGCACCACCATCGCCCGAACTAGCCCTCATACTGCGCTCGTTGGAAGCCATTAACGATACTTTAAAGGGGCGTCAACTGGTAGGGACTGAAGTGGAACCTCCATCATCTGGAACGGGTAATCCAGAAGCGTCAAGGGATTCAGGGGGAGGAATCCCACCTGAAGACATCACGCGAGAATTGCAGAATATCAAACTTCCATAGTTTGCCGGAGGTCGCGCCAGTGAACGCGCGGAAGCATGGTTGGAAGGCATGACAAGGTGTTTTTCCTTAAGGGACTATGCGTCCAACTCGAAGGCAAAGATCACAATTTTCCAGTTAAGAGACAACGCCTTGAACTGGTGGGGCAACTTGGAAAGACAACTACACCTTACCCCAGACACAGTATCTTGGGAACTTTTCGAGGAGTGGTTCTGAAGGAAATATCTACCAGCATACTACGAGGAACAACAGATAGGGGCATTTCATGCCTTAGTACAAGGAAACATAACAGTAGAAGAATATGAGATCAGGTTTATGGAATTGGTCAAGTATGTTTCATATATGGACAATGACCAACGACAGGCAGAGCGCTTCGTCTACGGATTGAACCCGAAGATAAGAGCTATGGTACGGATGTGGAAACCGTCTTCAGTAGCGGAGGCAGTGGAAAATGCGCATTATGCGGAAGAACACATGAACTTAATAGGGGGTACAAGATCGACATTTCCACATCGCCCTAGATTTGTAGGAAAGACCCCGAGGACATTTCCTAGGGGAGGGGGCTCAAGGCCACCACCTTATGGTAACAGAGTCATGCCAAGGACAATAGCTGCAGGGATTTCAATGGCAGCTAGTGCAACATCTCGTTCATCGCCAACGGTGCAAACAAGTCCATGACCATCTCGGGGAACAACTAGTAGGGGCAGGGGTCCCAGGGGAAGGAACTCATTTCAGAATCAGTCACATAACAGTGCACCATTTCAATCTCGTATTACCTGTTGGAGATACGAAGGACCCCATTACCAACGAGACTGCCCAGCGTTACAATCAGAGTTTGTACATAGAGAAGGAAAGGCACCGACGGGGAGGTCAAGTAACAACCACCAGATTTACGCAGCGGTTAATAACCGCCAGGCCTAACATCAATCCACCGTAGTGTAGTCATCAGGTACGCTAAATCATATCAATGTTAATATTTTGTTTGATTCTGGTGCGACAGATAGTTTCATTTCACCATCTTCATTAGAAAAGAGTGGGCTAGCAGCCTACGAGCACGATGACTTTAAACAAGTTGATATGGCTTCGGGGGAAAAACAAGCTGTAGGACCTAGTGTCGATAATTGTATAGTAGACCTAGGAGTGTGCACTACCAGGTTGAAGGTATACATCACTGCTCTTGGGGTGTATGACCTAATCATTGGAATGGATTGGTTAGCAACTCATCGAGCTTTGGTAGATTGTTTCGCAAAGAGGGTTCTTTGTGTCGATGATGAAGGAAGACCAGTAGAGATCTAGGGTGTACAGAGAAAAGTGTCATTACGCTTTATATCAACTATGAAGGTCAAGCGATGCTTGAGACAAGGGTGTCAACTTTATGTAGTGGAAGCAGTGAATGAAAGGAAGGGACCCTCATTGGATCAGTACCCGGTATTGTCATAATTTATGGATGTTTTTCCGAACGAGTTACCAGGATTACCTCCTGAGAGGGAGCTTGATTTTACTATTGAGATAAAACCTGGTGCAAAACCAATATCCAAGACTCTGTATCGGATGACGGCACCAGAACTTTGTGAATTGCAAATGAAGTTGAAGGAGTTACTAGACTTAGGGCTAGTAAGGCCCACTGTCTCACTTTGGGGTGCACCGGTAACTTTTGTAAAGAAGAAGGATGGATCCTTACGACTGTGTATCGACTACAGGGACTTGAACTGTGCTACAGTGAAAAATAGGTACCCAATGCCACGAATAGATGACCTCTTCGATCAGATGAAAGGAGCATCGGTATTCTCAAAGATCAATTTGCGATCAAGGTATCATCAGTTAAGGATTAAGGAAGGTGATATCCCAAAAACTGCCTTTCGAACTCGGTTTGGACATTATGAGTTTGTTGTAGTGCCTTTCAGAATGACCAATGTGCCAGCAGTATTCATGAGCCTCATGAATGGCGTATTCCGGAAGTACTTAGATCGATTTGTACAAGTTTTTCTAGATGACATTCTCATCTATTCCAGGAATGAAAGAGAACACGAGGAACATTTGCAAATAGTGTTGTCTTGCCTTAGGGAGAAAAAATTGTATGGAAAGTTGTCGAAGTGTTCCTTCTTCCAAAAAGAGATCCACTATTTAGGTCATATCATTTCCGGCGAAGGAATCTCGGTGGACCCAGAAAAGGTAAAGGCCATTATGGAATGGCCAGTGCCGAA
>SNQJ01S0000975.1:441920-455845 GCA_010110895.2 Picea sitchensis
TACGGGGATACCAAATTGAAATGATGATAGTATGCAATTACATGATGATAATGCATAGAAATGTATGAGTTTGTGTTACAGACTAATCTGCAGGTTATGGGCTATGAAATAGCCAAGTGATAATGATGATGAAAGTGGATATCAGGACCACTAACTAAGAAACATTATGGTATGAATAATGTATGTGAAATTTATATTGATTTGGATGCATTGCTATGATATGAGGACTAGTGCATGATTTTGTACTAACACTGCCCAAAACCGAATAAACGATGACAAAACCTCCAACAACACGATGCCCCTGTATCCTCTATTGTAGGGTGTTGACCCTAGTTCTGTTAGGAGGGGTGGAGGCATTTCCCACCATGTATCCTCCATTGTAGGGTGTTGACCCTAGTTCTGTTAGGAGGGGTGGAGGCATTTCCCATCGTGTATCCTCCATTGTAGGGTGTTGACCCTGGTTCTGTTAGGAGGGGTGGAGGTGGTTCCCACCGTGTATCCTCCATTGTAGGGTGTGGACCCTAGATATGATTAGGAGGGGTGGAGGCATTTCCCACCGTGTATCCTTTAAAACCTGAAGTCATGGGAGAACAGTGCTAGTTCACGCTCCCGAAGACGTGTGATGATGATTGTCAGTTGTCTGTTAGGGAAGCTTGGTCGAGATAGCGACACTTCCACTTACGGGTTCTATTTGGAGTTAGGTCAATATAGTTTACGCTCCAAGATAGTCTAGCAGAGGAAGGATAGGAATGGAGATGGAAGTAGGTTAGGGAGGAAGGATGAGTAGTAATAGTTGAGACTATATGGAGATCTGTCTTGTGGTAAAATTTGATGTCTTCCCTTAAAAAAAAAGAGAGAAATGTATATATATGAATATTCATTATTACATAACCAAACCACAGTTGTTTAAAATAAAATTGTTGAACCAGATAGTTGTAATTAAAGAATTTCTCAAACAATTAATTGATTGTTGTCTTTTATAAAAGACTAGCCTTGCTAACTGGATTGAATGCATACATAAATTACTAAAGGATGACAGTTGATTATTAGTACATGCACGAGATTTGCATGTACTAGATACACATGCATTTATTGTACATATACACTAGTATGTATGATCTTTCTTGACTTACTAATCATGTCAGTTACTTGTTGTGAATGTGTGAACCATGCTCTTTTCCTTTGTACCATAAGATACCTTAACTTCAGGACGAAGTTTCCTGAAGGGTGGGTGTATGTAATGACCCTAGTTGGAAAAATCTTTAAGAATTATAAAGTAAAATTTATTAAGGGACTAATTGTGTTAACAAGGTATTAATTAAACGAAGATTGATCTAATGATATTAATTAAGTAAATTATAAATTAATTAAAGGTTATAATAGTGATTAATTAATTATATATTTTACTACAAATTACATTGAATGACCTGAGAAATAAATCTAAGAGATCAGTGATATATGTTATAATATGGTTACGTACCCAACAAGGGATAACCTGTTCATCTCGAGAAGATAAACATTAAAGGAAGGATCAGGGACATGCATGGGGGTGGTTGAAGAAGTAACTGCATGGGTTGGTGAAGGAGGAATAAGGGAAGGAGGGAGGTTTACGTGATGGGGGATTGGAACAGAGGAGGAGGGGGATGGATTATGAGGACTATGAGATTTTCTGTGAGCATAGAGTTTCTGGCTGGGGCTTTTGATCAGTTGAGGCACCGAGTTACTGGAGGTTTTGGGCACGGGGGCCAGGATATCCATAGATATCCTGGAGCTAGGAAGTTTTCCTAGTTGGCAGGGAGGACAGTAGGTTTGGGCAGTTATTCTTTGTTTGTGGCAGGATTGGTCTGTGCATTAGGCAGCATGGAGGCAACATCAAAGAAACAAGGCAACATAAATTAGCATTAGAACCAGGTTAGTTGTTAAGTTATGTATTTGTTTCATTCTTCCATGCAATCATTATTCATTGATAAATCTAAGTTACTGAAGTTGCTGTTATGAAAATCAATATTATGCTATGAAGTTATTGTCTCAGTTTATGTAATAAATTGCTTATGGAACTTAATGTTGTTTAAAAATATATGGTTGTTACAAGAAGTTTTTCAAACTTCTTACACTCGCCCATGCCATTATGACCCTTATCATGACAAGGTTGCACAATGGCTGGAGGATTCATACATCAAGAAATTTCGAGGGAATGGTAAGATCATGCTTACTTTGTTTCTAAATGATGATTATGATGGTAAGTGTGATATATTTATGTCATTTTTTGATATATTACCATTCTTGTTAGTAATGTTTGATTTTGTTTCCATTGAAGGATTGGAGTTACTCCGATGGCTACATTGGAAGTCTGACTTCACGTAGTATTCTGATTTCTTTAGTAGTTAGGGTAGGTTTAGGAATAGGTTTTCTTTCAGTTTTATTCCTCACTATTTCTCTTTGTAATAATGCAGTCATGAGCACAAGAGGGCACACCACGAGAACCATAACATGATAATTGTCAGGGAAGTCTGCATGATCCTTTTCTCTCTGCTTTTCGTTGAATATTTCTTTTCAAAGCCGGAGTATCATCATGAAAATCTTAAATGAAAAGTAAATATATAAGTGAATCTGAACCGTAATTTCAACCCTGATTCAAGGTGCCATGAGTAGGGCTACATTCATATCAATGAGGATCTTTCTTTTTCTTTTAGGTCTCTAGAGGTATTTTCCTGATAAATTCCAGATCCCTCTTTGTACATATTTTTCTGTTTTGTTTTTTTTTTGTTTTCATTTCTGTTTATTGGTTTTTCCTTTTGAAACAAACATGCCTACACCATGGGCTACCTCAGACAAAGAAAACATAATAATTTCCCTCGAATATAGCTTCTAAAGGTTGTCAAAACACTAATTGCTCTATTTCTTTGAAATTGTAGCCTGGTTAAAGATGACTTTTTGTTTGAAAGGCGTTTTCTCGGTTTCAATCTTTAGTTGAAAGTATTCATGACCATCTTTAAAAAATATTTTTACGCTGTCCCTGTTCTTTAAGAGAGCAACTCAAAGATGTCTCCCTGTTCTCAAAAATTAGTTTTATTAATAAACTATTTTTCAGATCTTGATGAAGGTTAGCAAGAAAAATTTAAAGCCTGGGAAATATTAAGTTATGTCAAAAATGGAATTTTCAACGTCACCCCTCTCTGTTGAATATCTTTAAAACTATATCAGAATGTGAATAATTTCTCAGAGAGCTATGGGAAGTGTTTGTAAACCCACAGGGACACTGAACAGGTCTACTGGCAGCGGGTAAATGCATGCATGATGCCAAGACAACTTCGCCAGGGTACTGAAAAGGCCTGCTGGCAACGAAGCAATGTCAAGTAAAAGAAAATTCTTAGATATGAATCTCGTTTTGGCCCTAAGCGTCCTTTGTTCTGATCTGAAATTTCTTGACAGGATATAGACGTCAGAGTGGGTTAATTGACATCCCTGTCGAGGCTATGAACACCTGCTGGCAGCAGTGGCCCTGTCAACAGTATTGGAGACATTAACTTAAACGTCGTGGCTTTCTTTTGTCAAGTTTGTCACCAGTTTTCATTTCTTTAAAAACAAAAGTTATCTGAGACTGGACTGCGTCATGATTATTTAAGATGTTCAAATGAATTTTTAGTTGTTCTTCAATTTGAAGTTTTTCAGATTTTTCTAACCTGAACTCATTTGTGTTACAGAGATAACTGCTTCTCCCAGCATGTCTCCATTGTTGTCAACAATAATATAATTGTTATTTTTTCCATATCAATTAAATGATCTATATAGCTGCCTAACCAGGGTCATGGAATTTTATTACTCTTCATGAGCAGTTTCCAAAACGACAGTTGTAAAATGTCGCTTCTCCCTACTGTCTATTCAAGCTTTGTTTTCATGACTGAAAGCATGAAAACTTGCGACTTTGATTACCATTATGTTTTAAAATTTCATTAAAGGCAAATTGTTGATATAGTTTATTATGGAATTTTGATTCCTTGCCATGAAGATGTTACTCTCTTTGTTTTGATCCTTTCAATTCCAAGCATACTTAAGAGGTTGATGGTTTTATGAACAAAGGACCCCCACGATTTGATTTTTTGCATGGTTTTGGTTTGATTATTAGCTATGTTTCTTTTACAAAACTTTTGATTTTTGACTTACCCAAACTTTGTGATCAAACCCATGATGCGTGCACTTATTTTTGTTTTAATGCTTTGGTCCTAGATCGTACTGAATGCAAAGGTGGCATACGATTTGCAGACTGCCATCATTTCTACGAATGGCCTTGGGCTTCACAAACCTTGTTCACATGTATTTCAATTAAACGTCCATCCCATCGTATGAGTCTTTACAACGTTCATTGTTGGGCTCAGGGTTATGGCTCTGTTTTGTTTTCACAAACCCTCCCTGTATGCTGTGTTTATTTGATTACCCTCTCGTCCAGTATGGCTCCTGTCGTGAGAATTGAACCAAACGGTATCTAAAACCTGCTCTTATACGACGATGCCATAGGATATTTGGAGAGAAGTGTCTGGCTCATTTTCATTAGGAAGTTTCAGGGTTTCAATTTACAAGTTGCCCAGGAATTCACTTTCTCCTTTGATGGGTATAGGTCTAAGGTAGGTAATGTCCAACTTGAGGTTACAAAATATTTCTTGAGTCAGGCTACAGGACTCCCTGCAAGCCCTGAAGTTTTACACTTTTGTTAGCAGAGTTTAATCTCGTTTTTTTTGCTTGTTGGAGACACGATTTTGCGGGAGCGTTTCTGAGCAAACCGCTACAAATTAGAACAAACTCTTTAAAAACCAAGACCGAAATGAGCCGTTTTATCTACATCGAGAGAAGTTTCTCTAAAAAATGGGCCATTGCAGAGATATGCCTCGACCTTTGGAAGTAAATTTCTTAGAATTTTTGTTTCGGGTAAGATAAGCGTTTATTTTATTTTATTCTACTACAGACCTTGCTACAATTCCCCTCTCACCCATACAAGCCTGTGTCTCAGCCCCCTACAACAAACCCTTAATCGATTCAAAGGTTTTTCAATAGGTCTGTGAGCAGGTTATACATCCTACTGACTGTGTTAAAAACTTAAAGAAACCTATAGGGAAGAAATCTAAAAGCAGTGTTGATATAAATTTTAAGAACAAAAGGGCTAGGAGATTGATATCACAGAGTCCTCGTAATAAGACGAATTCTCATGAAAACACGATCAGCATGATCGAGGTTAATGAGAGTTCTGACTCTGAAATCGACAAATTCCTTGCAGAAGAAGACCCTTTGTCATTCGAGCCACACCCTGATCGACCCTATAACTTTATCGATAATTTACCTCCCTGTTTGAAAGACAATCCATAGTTTCCCGGTGTTAAGCTTTGCAATGAATCTACTATCTGTATGGAGGGCGCTTCGGTCCACAATCTTGTTTGTTCTAATTCAACCGCCACATAGTCAAAGTGTGAGGTCTGTCTATCATGGATTGATAGATATTATACTGATATCCCGTTTCTACAGTCACGGATTAAGTCTTTAAAAGATCAGATCGATGTTTTGACATGTGAAAACTTGAGGCTTGAGTCAGTTATTCAAGGCAAGGAAAAATGTATGAAGACCACAGGCCATGTGATATTTAAAAACGTTGAGGCTGCTACAACCATTGTAAATTCCAAGGTTTCATGATACGATTTGATTGCATGGTTAGATGTATGATATTTTAAATTAATAACATGTTTGTTTTCATTCTTAAGTTAGATTATTTGGTTTTTTGAATAAACTATATTTCATTATTAAATTAGTCTGTTTTATTCATTAAATAAAATGAGATTTCATTTACTAAAATAACTAGCTACATAATCACAAGATTCTGTAGCCAGTTATGTTAATTAAAATTGTGTAAATTAATGACAGAAAATGTATCTAACATCTTTATATTTTTCATTTCTTTCAGGATATTCAAGGATCCATGATTTAAAAATTGATTTGAGTTACTCTTGAGACCTTCCAGTCATATCTATGATGTGTTTTGAATGAACATAAATGAACTGTTGTTAGATTTAGTAAGATCAGGGTGGTTGCATCCCCCTTTATTTTTGAAACAAATATTTGATCTCAAGAACATAAATAGTTATCTTTCCTGAGGCCTTTATAAACCTATCATTTTGTAAATAGAGGAATCTTGGCCTGGGGCTTATTGTGAACAGTTTATACTCGAATGTAGACATAATCAATATTTACTTTATGCTTTAGTCATCTGTGAATGTGGTTATGATCTATATTTTGTTTATTTTGATAATTGAATGACTGCAGATAGCTTTCGTCTTCACAGGTTGTTTTGGTTGTCACGATAGTTTTCCTCATGGTTCATGATTTTATGCTTCAGTTTTAGCAAAACAATTAAATGATATTTCAATTCACGTTATGAGGTTTACCTTACATATGTCGGTTGATTAAATGCAGGCTGTAATTGTAGGATTTATCCCATGTGTTATCGCTTGTGATCTATTATATCACTGTAATTATTTTACATCTTATTGTTTTATCAATTGAATACACCAGTCAACACACAGTTTGGCCATTGCACCAAACAATGCTAAGATGCACAACAAATTTATCTCAAGGATGGACTGATGCACGATTTACGCAAATAGTTGGGGGCATACTCTTCAAATGATTAATAGGTTAGTTTATTCTTTTATTTCATTTGCTTGCTTATTATAGAAGTTTTTATATATAGTCTAATTTTCGCTATCTATATCTTTTTGTTTGATTAAGTAGTTTAATATTTGATCTTGTGAATGCATATAAACAAGAAAACAAATAAAAAACAAATAGTGTTTTTTCTTTCTTTATTACTGTCGTTAAGAGAACCATTTTACATTCAATTTTTTTTTATGAGTTTAGATTAAAACTCATTATTTGTATATGTTGTATATATGAATTAGATAAATTAGCACTATCATATAAATATCATTTTAATAAACTGTGTGTGTGTGTGTGTGTGTGTGTGTGTGTGTGTGTGTGTGTGNATATTTCAATGATTAGTGTTTAGTGAGTTTTTTCATTTCTTTTTCATTTCCCTTAGGACTTTAGATTGGCCAACGGAGCCATTAAACCTGTTTGAGTGAATTAATCCAAACGGCTTGGGTTAATTAGACAACCCCGGACCAAATTCACTCTTCTAGATGACAAACGGTCAACTTCGCCTGTCAACAAATGGCGCTAGAAGGAGGGCAGACTGAAAGGCTAGCCTTGTAGGAGCCTTTATTTTAAATGTATTCAATTTCCCCATGGCTCCCCAAATCACTCTGTTGGAACATACTTTCCACTTCTCATTACCTGATGTTCCCAACGAGACAGTCTCTCGCTTGTCCAAACTCACCTTTGATGGTGGAGGCAATACATCTGCTAAAGACCACCTTAACAAGTTTTGGTGCAAAAAACATCAAACATGACATTACTGATTTAAGAGTTTTATGCAGATTGTTTGCTTTTACTTTTATAGGTCAGATTAGACATTGGTTTGAGTCCTTTCCAACATGTCACATTTTTGATTGGTTTCAATTTGTAGATGAATTTATGGATGCTTTCAAAATTTATGATTACAATCAATTATGTGAAGAATTCCAAACTTCTCTAATCAATGGTGATTCATCTTCGGAAGACTTTTCGACAAGAATCTATCATATCCTTTGTAAATTTAATCTCGATGACATGTCATTTGTATTAAATCTCCACTATGATGCTTGCATCCCTTCCATCCAGTCATATTCAATCGCGAATGAAGAACCAGTTGCAAATCTTATCACTCGATTGCGAGAAGAATTTAGTTCACAGGATGAGAGGAATCTATATGAAAAATTTGAACAAGCAAGGGAGGTATAATCTATTGACCAGGTTCTTACCGACAACCAAACTAGTTTTCCCTCTAAATCATTATATTTTCTGTCTTCGACCATCGCGGAAGAAGATTTGATTCTTGGTCAAGGTGAATATCATCATTCTGATAACTCTTGCTCTAATCAGTATTTAAATTTAGTTATTGAAGAAGACTTAGGTGATGAAAATGATCTTAAGCATTCTAACACTCCTATGAAACTGATTAGAGAAGAAGATATGCAATTAGAAGAAGAAACTTTAAACCTTCATCCTCAAAATGTACTTTATCCATAGGAAAGGCTAGACGTTCATCATGTAAGTTTTGAATTATCTATCATACAGAAGGCAAATCTAGATGATCATATTATGTTGAGGAATTCATCACCAAAACAGAGTGAGTTTTAAAAGTGAAGAGAAATGTCTTGAGAATACCATTGTTAAATATCATAGCTCAAGAGATTCTTTTTATGTGCTTATTTYTKATTCCTTTTATTMTTTATATCCTRATCTCTTCTTAGATTYTGRYRRACTTAATACCTTACCTACAACTTCCTACTCTTTTCYGCCACAATCATATCCTTTCRATATGCCAAGATTTGATGAAATTAATTCCAAACATAACATTGATAAAATYGGATTCGACGCTTGTTCACTTTCATCACTCACATGGGAAAAGGACATGTTGCGAGATGATTTCACACAGTTTATTGTTGAAAAAGACAATGCACTCTATCTTATGGAGATCAAACATTCTACGTTGCATATTCGTTCTTTGATTAACTCAAATTTTAATGTTTATGCTTCACATTTTGAAATGATCAATCTCATCAAAGGAAGTATTCAAACCAATGATCTAATGGATGTCACGAATCTTCTTATGATGATTTCCCCATTGATATATTCATTTCATCAAAGCCATGGTTTGCATTCTCATTTTTGTGACAGGATCTTAGGATGGCTTGAATATTCGTATATAAAAAAATTTCGTAATAAAGATAAAGTTGTTCTTGCTTTGTTTTTACCTAAGTATCTTGGAAGTAGGTGTGACATATTCCTTTTAGATCCTCCATGTGAAGAAATTAATAAACACTTAGAGAATTGTCAGGAGAATGGGGCACTTCAACCTTGGTTGATGGTTATTTCATTTCCTCATAATCTTGATAAGTTTTTCAAACTTACTTACACTCGCCCATGCCATTATGACCCTTATCACGACAAGATTGCACAATGGCTGGAGGATTCATACATCAAGAAATTTTGAGGGAATGGTAAGATCATGCTTACTTTGTTTCTAAATGATGATTATGAAGGTAAGTGTGATATATTTATGTCATTTTTTGATATATTACCATTCTTGTTAGTAATGTTTGATTTTGTTTCCATTGCAGGATTGGAGTTACTCCGATGGCTACATTGGAAGTTTGACTTCACATAGTATTCTGATTTGTTTAGTAGTTAGCGTAGGTTTAGGAATAGGTTTTCTTTCAGTTTTATTCCTAACTATTTCTCTTTGTAATAATGCAATCATGAGTGCAAGAGGGCACACCAAGATAACCATAACATGATGATTGTCAGGGAAGTCCACATGATCCTTTTCTCTCTTCTTTTCGTTGAATATTTCTTTTCAAAGCCGCAATATCATCATGAAAATCTTAAATGAAAAGTAAATAGATAAGTGAATCTAAACCGTAATTTCAACCCTGATTCAAGGTGCCACGAGTAGGACTACATTCATATCAACGAGGATCTTTCTTTTTCTTTTAGGTCTCTAGAGGTATTTTCTTGATAAATTCCAGGTGCATGTTTGTACATATTTTTCTGTTTTGGTTTGTTTTTGTTTTCATTTCTGTTTATCGGTCTTTCTTTTTGAAACAAACATGCCTGCACCATAGGATAGCTTAGACAAAGAAACCATAATACTTCCCCTCGAAAATAGTTGCTAAAGGTTGTCAGAACATTAATTGCTGTATTTCTCTGAAATTGTAGCCTAGTTAAAGATGACTTTTTGTTTGAAAGGCATTTTCTCGGTTTCAATCTGCACTTGAAAGTATTCACAACCATCTTTAAGAAATATTTTTTACACTGTCCTTGTTCTTCAAGAGAGAAACTCAATGATGTCTCCCTGTTCTCAAAAATTAGTTTTATTAATAAACTATTTTTCAGATCTTGATGAAGGTTAGCAAGAAAAATTTAAAGGCTTGGGAAATATTAAGTTATGTCAAAAATGGAATTTTCAGCGTCACCCCGCTTTGTTGAATATCTTTAAAGCTATATCAGAATGTGAAAAATTTCTCAGAGAGCTGTGGGAAGTGTTTGTAAACCCATCAGGACACTAAACAGGTTTGCTGGCAGTGGGTAAATGCATGCATGATGCCAATACAACTTTGTCGGGGTACTGAATAGGCCTGCTGGAAGCGAAGCAATGTCAGGTAAAAGAAAATTCTCAGATATGAATATCGTGTTGGCCCTAAGCGTCCTTCGTTCTGATCTGAAATTTCTTGAAAGGATACAGACGTCAGAGTGGGTTAATTGACATCCCTATCGAGGCTATGAACGCCTGCTAGAAGCAGTGGCCCTGTCAACAGTATTGGAGACATTAACTTAAATGTCATGGCTTTCTTTTGTCAAGTTTGTCACCAGTTTTCGTTTCTTTAAAAACAAAAGTTATCTGAGAGTGGATTGTGTCATGATTATTTAAGATGTTCAAATGACTTTTTAGTTGTTCTTCGATTTGAAGTTTTTCAGATTTTTCTAACCTGAAATCATTCATGTACAGAGATAACTGCTTCTCCCAGCATGTCGCCATTGTTGGCAGCAATAATATAATTGTTATTTTTTCCATATCAATTAAATGATCTATATAGTTGCTTAACCAGGGTCATGAAATTTTATTACTCTTCATGAGCAGTTTCCAAAACGACAGTTGTAAATTGTCGCTTCTCCCTATTGTCTATCCAAGCTTTGTTTTCATGATTAAAAGCATGAAAACTTATGACTGTGATTACCATTCTGTTTTAAAATTTCATTAAAGGCAAATTGTTCATATAGTTTATTATGGAATTTTGATTCCTTACCATGAAAATGTTACTCTCTTTGTTTTGATCCTTTCAATTCCAAGCATGCTTAAGAGGTTGATGGTTTTATGTACAAAGGACCCCCATGATTTGATTTTTTGCATGGTTTTGGTTTGATTCTTGGCTATGTTTCTTTTACAAAACTTTTGATTTTTGACTTACCCAAACTTTGTGATCAAACCCATGATGCGTGCACTTATTTTCATTTTAATGCTTTGGTCCTAGATCATACTGAATGCAAAGGTGGCATATGATTTGTAGACTGCCATCATTTCTAAGGATGGCCTTGGGCTTCGCAAACCTTCTTCGCATGTGTTTCAATTAAACGTCCATCCCATTGTATGAGTCTTTACAGCATGCATTGTTGGGCTCGGGGTTATGGCTCTGTTTTGTTTTCACAAACCCTCCCTCTATGATGTGTTTTTTTGATTACCCTCTCATCCAGTATGACTCCTTTCGTGAGAATTGAACCAAACGGTATCCAAACCTTTCTCTTATATGATGATGCCAGAGGAGATTTGGAGGGAAGTGTCTGGCTCGTTTTCATTAGGAAGTTTCAGGGTTTCAATTTACAAGTTGCCCATGAATTCACTTTCTCCTTTGATGGGTATAGGGCTAAGGTATGTAATGTCCAAATTGAGGTTACAAAATATTTCTTGAGTCAAGCTACAAGACTCCCTGCAAGCCCTGAAGTTTTACACTTTTGTTAGCAGAGTTTAATCTCGTTTTTTTGCTTCCTGGAGACACGATTTTGCGGGAGAGTTTCTGAGCAAACCGCTGCGAATTAGAACAAACCATTTAAAAACCAAAACCAAAATGAGAATTTTTATCTTCATCGCGAGAAGGTTTATCTAGAAAATGGACCATTGCAAAGATATGCCTCGACCTTTGGAGGTAAATTTCTCAGAATTTTTGTTTCGGGTAACATGAGCATTTATTTTATTTTATTCTACTACAGACCTTGCTACATTGCCCCTCTCACCCATCCAAGACTGTGTCTCAGCCCCCTACAAAAAACCCTTAATCGATTCAAAGGTTTTTCAACAGGTCTGTGAGCAGGTTATACATCCTACTGACTGTGTTAAAAACTTAAAGAAACCTACAGGGAAGAAATCTAAAAGTAGTGTTGATATAAATTTTAAGAACAAAAGGGCTGGGAGATTGATATCACAGAGTCTTCGTAATAAGACGATTTCTCATGCAAACATGATCTGCATGATCGAGGTTAATGAGAGTTCTGACTCTGAAATCGATAAATTCCTTACAGAGGAAGAACCTTTGTCATTCGAGCCACACCCTGATCAACCCTATAACTTTGTCGATAATTTACCTCCCTGTTTGAAAGACAATCCATAGTTTCCCAGTGTCAAGATTTGCAATGAATCTACTATCCGTATGGAGGGCGCTTCAGTCCACAATCTTGTTTGTTCTAATTCAACCGCCATACTGTCAAAGTGTGAGGTCTGTCTATCATGGATTGATAGATATTATACTGATATCCCGTTTCTACAGTCACGGGTTAAGGCTTTAAAAGATCATATCGATGTTTTAACGTGTGAAAACTTGAGGCTTGAGTCAGTTATTCAAGGAAATGAAAAACGTATGAAGACCACAGGCCATGTGATATTTAAAAACGTTGAGGCTGCTACAACCATTGTAAATTCCAAGGTTTCATGATACGATTTGATTGCATGGTTAGATGTATGATATTTTAAATTAATAGCATGTTTGTTTTCATTCTTAAGTTAGATTATTTGGTTTTTTGAATAAACTATATTTCATTATTAAATTAGTATGTTTTATTCATTAAATAAAATGAGATTTCATTTACTAAAATAACTAGCTACAGAATCAGAAGATTCTGTAGCCAGTTATGTTAATTCGAATTGTGTAAATTAATGACAGAAAATGTATCTGAAATCTTTATATTTTTCTTTTCTTTCAGGATATTCAGGGATCCAAGATTTAAAAATTGATTTGAGGCACTCTTGAGACCTTCTAGTCATATCTATGATGCGTTTTGAATGAACAGAAATGAACTGTTGTTAGATTTAGTAAGATCAGGGTGGTTGCATCCCCCTTTATTTTTGAAACAAATATTTGATCTCAGGAACAAAAATAGTTATCTTTCCTGAGGCCTTTATAAACCTATCATTTTTTAAACAGAAGCATCTTGGCCTGTAGC
Organism: Picea sitchensis; assembly: GCA_010110895.2. Lineage (NCBI taxonomy): Eukaryota > Viridiplantae > Streptophyta > Pinopsida > Pinales > Pinaceae > Picea > Picea sitchensis. Next base: position 455,055 of record SNQJ01S0000975.1, read on the forward strand.
TTATTGTGAACAGTTTATACTTGAATTTAGACATAATCAATATTTACTTTATGCTGTAGTCATCTGTGAATGTGGTTATGATCTATATTTTGTTTATCTTGATAATTGAATTACTGCAGATAACTTTCGTCTTCGCAAGTTGTTTTGGTTGTCAAGATAGTTTTCCTCATGGTTCATGATTTTATGCTTCAGTTTTAGCAAAACAATTAAATGATATTTCAATTCATGTTATGAGGTTTACCTTACATATGTAGATTGATTAAATGCAGGCTGTAATTGTAGGATTTATCCCATGTGTTATCGCTTGTGATCTATTATATCACTGTAATTATTTTGCATCTTATTGTTTTATCAATTGAATACACTAGTCAACGCACAGTTTGGCCTTTGCACCAAACAGTGTTAAGATGCACGACAGATTTATCTCGTGGATGGATTGATGCATGATTTACGCAAATAGTTGGATGCATACTCTTCAAATGATTAATAGGTTAGTTTATTCTTTTATTTCATTTGCTTGCTTATTATAGAAGTTTTTATATATAGTATAATTTTCGCTATCTATATCTTTCTGTTTGATTAAGTCATTTAATATTTGATCTTGTGAATGCATATAAACAAGAAAACAAATAAAAAATAAATAGTACTTTTTCTTTCTTTATTACTGTCGTTAAAATAACCATTTTACATTCGATTTTTTTTATGAGTTTAGATTAAAACTCATTATTTGTATATGTTGTATATATGAATTAGATAAATTAGCACTATCATATAAATATCATTTTAATAAA
>SNQJ01S0000976.1:28005-76564 GCA_010110895.2 Picea sitchensis
ATTGATGTTATTTTCCAAAAGAGTTCTGATATGTGAGATTTGTTTCCACTAATATTTTAGCGAACGATGGACATGGTGGTCACGGTTTCTGGCACAGTCGAACCGAAACTCAAATCACCAAAGCCACTTTCAAAATTTTCCAAACGGTCTTCTCAAATGAATTGGATTGGATCGACAGCTTTAGAGAACCTGTAGCGGAATTTACAATGTTTCTATACTTTCCATGCTTGTTGTAACCTAGAAATAATAAAACGCCAAGCATATTTCTTTTAGGAAGTGCTCAATATAGAATCTTTTGCTTGCAGGTGAGAAGGATTTTTCCAATCATAATATCTGCTACTACAGTTAAGACAATAGTCTGATCGCTCTCAAAGCAGTGATGGATTATTGTACTTTTTATCCTCTTTCTTCATAACATTGTTGGAACCCGCACTTCATATTTGTTTGAACGAATTAAAACTTGCAATTGTCGAGTCTCCAATATTTTCTTTCGGTATTATAATCTCATTATGAAAGTTCCAAAACGAATTTCTTCTAACTTCCAAACTTCAGCATAATGGGACACAATGTATCAACTCCTTCCCAATATTAATATTTTGGGCTTTACACAATAATTGTTAGAGATAATGCCTCATTTATGATGCATTCTAGAGTCTAGGGATTGGATTGGGTTTGTTGGAGGATGTTGAGAGATTCTCTCAACCTCTCCCTCTAAAAGTGGAATAATTTGGATCTCACTCCAACTATATATACCTGATGTATCTCTATTTATTGTGAGCAATACTATTATAGTTTGTGTGTATCTCTGCAATGATTTCTCTCTCAATTTCCAAGTTGGTATTAGAGAAAGGACAACCTTGACTCTCTCATGAGAGGGGCTAGAATATGAGATAAATTGGGATTCTGCTCCATTGTACATATGTAGGGTAGGAGTGTTCAATTGTTAAAAGTTTTATGTGTTCCTGACTACGCTGAGATTTGTTTGAGCGTTGTATCAAGGTTGCGTTGAGAGGAGCCGTCATTTTGTGGAAAATAGAGCCATTCGATTGGGCCCCCTTCTGGATTATGAGAGTTATATCCATCGACGATGAATATATCATTGGTCATTGCTTTGATTGGTAGATTGAAGCTTGTATTAACTCATTGGTAGAGCGTCGTTTTATTGGAGTGCTACTATTGTGTGAGGAGTCACCATAGCATTTTTGTTTCCATTTTAGTGTTTCATGTTTGGGTTTGGCATCAATGATCTGCTTCAACAAAATAAGAGCCATCAGCTAAAGGAAGAATCACTTCCATCTGAGCGATCTGAAAAGAAATACTTCTCGTCAACTTCTTCCTTCATCGTCAGATCACAAAAGTGATCGAATTCAAAAAGAAATATGTCAATCTCTTTCATCATTGTAAGGAGTAGCGAGAAGAGATGTTGAGGGTAAGAGAAGCCAATCCTACAAAATGTAATGCATATTTAATTGATGGAGCCACCATTGTTGGAGAGGGAGACATGTGTTGCAAGATTACATCGCATTAACAACCATTGTTTGGGAATTTGAATTGAGCCTGAAATAAGTTGAATGGCAGCTACAGATCAGTGTTTGAAGTTCATTGTTTTATGGAGTGTGTAGCTTGTTCATATGTAGAATTGTGGATTTGTTGTTTTGTAATGTGCTATTGTTTAAGTGTAGTGTGTAAAATGAATGATGAAGAACCATATATAGAACAAAGTGACCTAATTCAAGCTTGTAGTTCGTGTTGTACTTCGGTGCTCCAAGATAATCAGTTACGAGTTATCATTGTGTTGGTAAGTGTGTGTAAAAAGGTCAAGCTGTGAAGTTGAATGATGAATACATTCAGTATCTATATCATTCTCCTAGGTAACTGTGGATAGCTAAAAGAGAAATATTCGCAAATGGAAGTGTATCCATAGGATGGTTCAGTATCAAGATTGTCTTTCGGGAGGTCAAGAAGTGTTAGCTCTACAAGAAGGTCAAAAATGGTCAGAAGCTTTTGTACTTTAAATCTATCAAATGGAAAGCTCAAATGTGTGGAGAAGAAAAGAGTGGATGCTGGAAGATTCAGAGTGGTTGTAAGCGTTGATGAAGACTAGTCAGACAAAGACAAGTGACAAATTTTGTAATTGTGATTTCACTATTGTAATGTTTTTTGTAATGTAGGCATTAAGGGGGGGTGTTAGAAATAATGCCTCATTTATGATGCATTCGAGATTCTATGGATTGGATTGGGTTTTTTGGAGGATGTTGAGAGATTCTCTCAACCTCTGCCTCTAAAAGTGGAATAAGTTGGATCTCACTCCAACTATATATACCTAATGTATCTTTGTTTATTATGAGCAATACAATTACAGTTTGTGTKTATCTATGCAATGACTTCTCTCTCAATTTACAAGTATAACCATACATCATCACCTATCATATATTCATCATTAATGTTTCCTTTTAACACTCATGAAAACGAATTATTGGRGTGTACAATAACATGTTCTCCTTTTAATTCACAAAMAAATGTTGTCTTGCCACACCCATTAATTTAATAAKTAAGATGATCRTTGACTCTTTATGCTCAAGCCTTTTGCATGMAATAATCCATTCTTTAATTATCATATACTTTTGTTTTATGATATGGCATGGGGAAATGCCAAATTCATAACATTAAATGAAAGTATAACTTTGAGTTAGAATATGGAGAGTGAGTCATGAGATACATCCTTTAAAAGAGATACTGGGGCATAATATAAAATGATTCTAAAATTAAAATATGAATATGACAAGGACTTAATTAACTTTCTCTCTATTTTAAAGGGTATGTAGTTAAGTTGATGTATGGAAAAAAAAGTGATAGTAGAGGTCGGAAATATATGAGGTAAATAAGTTACTTATGAGCGAAAAATGGTATATGAGAAATGGGAAATGAGGACCAAATTGTGATATTTCCATAACCTTAGCAAAATTACCAAGCGCCATATCATCCTTGCTGAATTCTCGTAATAACATGTGTCTAATTCAAAGTTTGTAACTTGTGCAACATCAAGACTGACTAATGACCATCATTGTTAGCAACTAGAAACTGTCCATCATAATTTCCAAAACCTCCTTGAATGGTGAGAAACTTGACGATATCATCGAGCCTTCTATGGTCTAACTATATTGGCAAACTTTTAAATATGTCGTAGCAACTCGGCGAGAGTGCGCAAGAATTTGCACAATACTGAAAATTGAGGGGAAGTCTGACAATACTTTGTCGACTAAGTAATGTTGACAAAAATAGTCGTCAACAATTGCCAACCAGCAGATGCGCATCGCTTACATTGTTGTGCAAGCTTTAAACAATAACTTACAATATTTGATTCTCTGAAAGAAAAGGGAAAGGAGGGTAACAACAGGACTGAGGGTGACTCGATGTGGAACAAAAGGAGGCTGATAGGGTTGGGTGGACCAGGTTATACAACAAGGGGAGACACGATGGAGGTCAAGGGATTCATGGATCAGTACTTCATGGAATAACTCATGGAAAGTGGTAAGTATGAGGGGGTTTGGTCATGTTGTATAACCCGAAGGGATGACTCTTTAGATTCTGACAAAATGATTACAAGGCTAGAAAATTGTCATGGATGTGTGTTGAGGGAAATACCCAAGGTTAACACTGAGCATCCACAACGTGTATGTTGGAGGCATCTCAAAATGAAGGGGACGAAGAAAGGAAAAGAAGGAGAAGGGGATAGGACTGACGAACATGACGAGCGAGGATGTCTCGCATAGAAAGCACATGGTAGAAAAGCGAGGGATTATGACAAAGGAAGGCAACTTGGTCCACCTGCAAGTATGTTGTCCACCAAAACAAATTTGTTCAATCAGTTAAAAATATACATATAGTTTGCCTTTTAATATCACCAATCATTTCTCCATCATTTCTGATCATCAAAAAGGACAAAAAAGAAAAATAAACAAAAGCAAGAAAACAACTGAATAAAAGCAAAATCAACCAAAAACTAATATAGCCTTTCCCGTAACTTTTATCACTATTAATATTATTATTATTTGTTTATTTATTTATTTAGGTGCAAGTGAAAAAAAATCATTAGCTTGGACTCATGTCGGATGAAATTTAGCGTAAAGGAATGTGTCACCTTCTTTCCATGAAGGTCTTATGAGTTTGACAAATTTGTGAATGAAGGAACTTCCAAAATGACAACCAACAGATATGTACGATGCAGAGATATGATTAATCAATACCCAAAAGAAATGACCAACAACCTCCAAGACATGCCAACCAACCGATGCTTTACCAGTAATAATGAAGTTATTGACTGAATTAGATTTAAAATTTAGGGTTTGTACATTAAAGGTATGATTAATGAATTCAACAAACAAATTAGTATCAATTTTATGGACCTTTCTATTATGAACATGGTCATCATGATGCAAAGAAGATTCATAACATGGATTAAAAAAAATAGGAATGTCCCTATAATAGTCACTATCATCGGAATAAAAAGAGCGCCTAGGAGGGACATGCTCGACGGTGTCAAGTTCTTTAACCTCTTTTGATTGAAACAAAGGATTAGCAAAAACTTTATACAATTTAATAAGATCTTGATTGAATTCATTAATATCTCTAAAAGGGGATTCTTCACATGCATCATTAAAATCATGTTGGTCTTCATCAATTGACCACTCATTAGCATCCTCGACAAATAAAAATGTGTCATAAATTGGTTTAACATGGTTCAGATTGACTTCTTTATTTGCATAATCAAAATTTTCATCACATGCGTGCGGATAAAAGGCTCGAGATGAAAGATGACTTTGGGATTGAGATTTTTCCTGAGGCTTAAGAAGGGTGATGTTTGAGATGTGAGAGTTGGATTGATCACTAAGAATCATGGTATCATCATAATCATCTTCACATCCAAGCTCTTGACCACAAGTAGTAGATTCATTATAATTAGGCACTGGGGTAGAGGGTTCCCAAGATATACTCCCAATATGATTTGAATATTGAGACTCAAGAAAGAACATGCGATCTTGCAAAATCTTAATGATGGGGATTAAAGAAGACAAATCCTTGTGTGAATCATAAACACCAAAGGAGTAACTTGTTCTACGAATTTTCTCTTCGAAGTCGAGGCAAGTGGATAGGGATAAATCTAGGTTTTGAGCATTCTTGTCTTCCAACCGCCATCGGTAAAGAGGAGGTAGAAGTTTGTAGTAATGCAATAGGGAAGCCAAGTTGGTAGGGAGAATGGGAGTAAGAATTAAATTGTATAACTTGATAAACTGGAGATTAAAAGTAATAATTCTCTCATTATCCTTCATGCGTAATTGGTTAAACCTCTTAAGATGCTCGTAAGGACTATCTAAATGCTCAAAGGTAGAATTAAACCAGTAAGAAAGTTCAAACTAGGTAGAGATGCATCCATGAAGAAGGTTGGCAAATAAAGAGGTGGCATTGCCCTGAAGTGAATTCATGAAAAAAAACATGCAACTATGATTATTATTTACTCCCAGAATGGTGCAAGCATTTGAAAATGTGCGAAGATGTTCAACCATCGTAATAGTTCCATCATCATGGAAGAGAGGTAAATGGTTCTTGAATTTGTGAGGTAAAGGGTTAACCGGGTGAGTGAACTTCAAGGGAGTGGGCACAAAACAAGAGGAAATATTTAGGTCTTCTTCAAATTCAAACATGCCATACTTGCGAACGACCTTCCTAGGGTCAGTAGTTGAAACCACAGGGTTACAACCACAAAACAGGCTTCCAATCGATTGATACATTGAGGTCTAGGACAAATAGAAATAAAAATGAAAGAATTAAAACAAAACTAGGAACAAACCATTGAACGGTCGTCCCCAGTATGTTCGCCAAAAATGTGTTGACATCGAGGGACTAGAGAGTCCCTAACACCAACGTTTTCAACCTCCCGTGGGGCTAGGTGAGAAGAGACGGGAATATCACCCTAGGCCTAAAGCCCCATACAAGAAATCACATTGAACTCCAGGCCAATTTTCCCTTAACCTAGAGTCCAAGAATGGATTCATTTGCCTTGTAATTTTACTTTTAGTAATATTTGATTTTTATTTAATTTATGATTTTTATGCTATTTTACAATTCAATTACTTCTATGTGGAGTTTTATACATTTGGAGTAATGAAATTAAACAAAGAACATGCAAATAATAAAAATAAAAAAAAGGCAAATGTTTTGTATTTATTTAGAAAAAAGAAAAAAGTTGGAAAAGGTTAATTGCTAAGTGATTAATTAAAAGATTAATTTAATAAACAAAAGCTGATTTAATAACCACCAATAAAATAAATATCAAACATTAATTGAAAAAGTAGTGTAAAGGATTGTTACTTTAACATTCTTTTAATTAAAATGAAATTAATAACAAAATATATACCTTGAAAACAACTAAAAGAAAGAAATATATATACATCCAGTAACCATAGTGCATTATGTTCTTTTGATTATATATATATATATATATATATATTCTGAATTCAAAGTGTTAAATTAATAAGATGAGGAAAACTGAGGATTTTAAAGAAAAATCAAAGAGATAGTTCAGAGTGAGAAAGAAATTGATTTCCATTAAAAAGGTTTCCCATACAAATTCATAAACTTTTGAAATCTACAAGTCTCTGCGTAGACTATGGCCAGGTATATGGTCTTTATCCACTCTAGAACAATGTTACAATAGAGATACCAAGAGTGAAAAAGAAAAATAAAGTTGAGTCAAGAAGGAATGGAGCAATGGTGGCGAATCACAAGGAAAAAACCTGCAGATAGAAACCGATTAGCATTGAATAACATCGAGCTTTAATAAATCAAAATAATAAGTAAACATTTACCTTATGAAGGCCAACAAGCTCATCCTCGTTTTATCCTTATCGTTGCTTGGCAAGACCCCATGTTGCCAACAATTATGTCAATCCCTGCTGAATATGTAAGACAATGATGAAATGAAGCAGTCCTAACAGCACTCAAGGCATACCTCTCTCCGAAATTTTTGCCAAAGTTTTCTCTCAGAATTTTATTTCTCTAATTTTTCTCCTTCAAAAAATTTCTATACAGAAAATCCTCCCCCTTGGGAGGTTATGCGTTGCTTCCTTTATGGAATTTGGGTAACGGTTGGGTAGTTAGATCTGTTTTCGTTGAACAACTGAATTGTGAACCAGACAGCCTGGAACCGCCTCTAGTTTCACTTTTCTTTTTTTTAAATTCGTATTCTTTAAAATGTTGGATCGTTCTCATCCGATATACTTCAAAACAGTTAAATATAATAAATCCTCAAAATATTCGGGAGCTTTTTCCTGTAATCTAAGCACGGATTATGGCGATGCTTACAAAGTGGTTTTCCCTCTGTAGTTCTGTTTCAACTTTGATGTCTCATCAAGTTCCAAGACTCCAGTTGTTGTGTCCTTCAATACCCTTCCATGGTGTTATGAGAGAGGCACCTTACAGTACATATTACTGATGACTTTGAGGGATCATAGAACAGAAAATAATTATAAGATTTACGCCATTGTTTTGAGGGACAATATCAGTGTCATTGATGTTGCCTTCATCCCATTTTTACATTATTAATCTGCCAATAATTGTTTCCATCGAGTAGCATAATGGAGGGAAGAAATACAAATTTCCAATCCAAATACTGAGCGCTTCGATAAACAATAACAACTTCAGGTAAAGGGACCCAATACCAATACCAGAGTGAAAAAAATACCAAAAATCGTTGCATAGAAACCAACAACCAGACGGTATCTTATAAGCCATGGAAGATCTACTTCAAGAGAACAATATCATCTAGTTTCTCCAACTGTCAGATCCGTTTTCTCCATCAAACCAGTATGTAACTCTAAAGTAAAATACGTGTATCTGTTATAAGTTCATTCTCGCCTTGATTTTAATAACTACTGTATTTGCATCCCAATCAATTACAATGGCTCCAAAGTTCAGATTTCCTCGTAACCTCAACCAGTAATGCGCTACAGGTTTACTCTTATAACTTGTTCCAGCTTGGAAATACAGAGGTAGACATAATGGTTCGATTGTTTTTATTTTCCAAAAGAGTTATGATATGTGAGATTCGTTTCCACTGATATTTAACCAAACGATTGCCATGGTGGTCACAGTTTCTGCCACATTCGAACCAAAACTCAAATCACCAAAGCCACTTTTACAATTTGCCAAACGGTCTTCTGAAATGAATTGGATTGGATCGACGGCTTTAGAGAACCTGTAGCGGAATTTACAACGTTTCTATATTTTTCATGCTTGTTTTAACCCAGAAATAAGAAAACGCCAAGCATCTTTCTTCTAGGAAGTGCTCGATCAATATACAAGATTTTCCTCAGAGGTGAGAAGGATTTTTCCAATAATAATATTTGCTACTCCAGTTAAGACAACAGTCTGATTGCTCTCAAAGCAGCGATGGATTACTGTACTTTTTATCCTCTTTCTTCATAACATTGTTGGAACCTGCGATTCATATTTGTTTGGATTCATAACATTGTTGGAACCTGCATGCAATAATCCATTCTTTAATTATCATATACTTTTGTTTTATGATATAGCATGGGAAAAATACCAAATTCATAACCTTAAAGTATAACTTTGAGTTAGAATATGGAGAGTGAGTCATAAGATACATCCTTTAAAAGTGATACCGGGGCATAATATTAAATGATTCTAAAGTTAAAATATGACAAGGACTTGATTAACTTTATCTCTATTTGAAAGGGTATGCACATAATGTGATATATGGAAAAAAAATTTGATAGTAGAGGTTGGAAACATATGAGGTCAATAAGTTACATATGAGTGAAAAATGGTATATGAGAAATGGGAAATGAGGACCAAATTGTGATATTTTCATAACCTTAACAAAATTACCAAGCGTCATATCACCCTTGTTGAATCCTCGTAATAACATGTGTCTAATTCAAAGTTTGTAACTTGTGCAACATCAAGACTGACTGATGACCATCATTGTTAGCCACTAGCAATTGTCCATCATAATTTCCAAAACCTCCTTGAATGGTGGAAACTTGACGATATCATCGAGCCATCTATGGTTTAACTGTATTGGTTAACTTTTAAATATGCGGTAGCATCTCGGCGAGAGTGCTCAAGACTTTGCGCAATACTGAAAATTGAGGGGAAGCCTGGCAATACTTTGCAACCTAAGTATTGTTGAAAAAAATCATCGTCAACACCTCCCAGCCAACACTAGGGGTACTCTTCTTCCCCCTTATCCCCCTAAGCTGCAAATGGGGTACACGCAAAAAATCAGATCTCAATAGTAGAAGTTTTCCCTCACAAGGAGCGACTTCCACCTCTTACAAAAACTTGAACCCAACTCACACAAGTAAACTTAGTCCATAAAAATTTCATTAGCATTTCATTCATCCAACAATAGGGTAATTTCTCTCTTCCTCACCATTCTTTTTATAGGAAAATTCACCTTGACACTTGTCATCTCATGCACAATTTGCTAATTTGTAATAATTAAATTAAATATTATTCACCCACAATACATGTCACACTCTCCCCAAGTTGCACATGTTAAATCCTTTTTAATTTAAATTATTTAAGCATTTCCCCTCACATTCCTTAATTAGTTCTTAGATTTTCTCCTAGTTGTCCCTTAGTTCCTCAATTTCTCTTTTATTATGTCTCCCAACTAATTTAGAGTTGGAGTTTGATTAAGACTCTTCTTCTAGTTAGGATTTTGAGTCTAGATTGATTATGATTCTAACTCCATGATGACTACCCATTATCTCATGAATTAATTTATTTTTATTAAAAAAATTCCTTTTATTAATTTCATGCACACCTTATGCACATGTCATAATTTATTCCTATTCTCCCTTTTTCTAATTTTAATTAGTATAGGCTTTCTTTTTCCAAAATTTATAATTCGTTTAGGCATAAACATTTAGACCTATGTTTTTATCATGTTCTCCTTCTAAATTTATATAACTTATATAATAGTAAATTCTCTTTACTATCAGTTCTAGGTGATTGCTTTACTCTCTAAGGTCTTCTAGATTTTTGTTGACTCAAATTTATACATGCAACGTGCCCTTCAAGACGCACCTCTGTGCTCCAAGGGTGTCACTCGCCATTGACTAGTTTGGAAGATGTTTGACGCCTTAAGTCAAAACTACGCTTATCGACCTTGTGCAAGACTAACAGATTACTGAGGAATAAAAAATATTCCTTATTGCGCTACCCTCATAAATCCTCATGAGATTTTGTCTCAGTATACCCTCATGATATTGTGTACCTCTCGAAAAAAGGTAGTCGTTAACCTTCAGCTCAGGTCACGGTGGGAGTGTTAGTAGGTTGTGACATGAATACTGCCACACCTCTCCCTCATCATCTGGTATCTATGTATGACCCCTTTATTCCATATGTGAGTTGGATTAGCAATTGTCACCATGCTTGAATCCAATGATAAAGATAACATCAATAACTCATATACATAAAATACATAACTGAAATCATCATATAACACATGCGTAATAAATCAAGTACTCATGTAATAAAAGTCAATAGTCCACTCCCTGACTCAATCTGGAATCCAAGGAAGTTAGTCGATGTCATCAACATCATCATCATGTCACACTTCCTGCACACTCAGGAAACCTCATCATAATACCTGTCAATGTTATACATCAATATAAATAACATATCAATTTCAATACTCAATCATAATCCAAATATATAAACCAAACTGATAATCATAATGTACCATGTTTAACCAGATCACGTGCATGCAAGTGTCCTCAAAGAATAAGTCAATGTATAAATGCGATTAGTGGAACTGGATGTTACATACACCCCCTCTTGTTTTAAACTTTGTCCTAAAGTTTGTACTATCTAACAATGAAATAAATAAACATAATTGATACTAATCTATATATCCAACTATCAAAATAAATAAGGAAACTCCTGGTGAATCTCATATGCTCCCTCCCAAGTAGAAGAATGTGGACTATAACTGTCCCACTGGACCTTGACCTGATCGACTATTTGACGTTGTAACTGTCGAGTGTGATGGTATAATATGCGGATCAACTCTACTATGAGAGCACCCTCGTTCAATACCTGCAATGCACTCATGTCAATAACATGTGACAGATATGAAATAAAATGATGTAAAACTGAAACATGAAACACATCATGCATACGCCTCAAAGAATTAGGTAAGGCTAGTCGGTAAGCCATGGGTCCTTTATTTTATACAACTTCAAAAGGTCCCACAAAACTTGGATAGAGTTTAGCACCCTTTCCAAACTTAATCAAACTCTTATGTGGTTTCACCCGCAAAAATATTTAATCACCAACCTCATAACTTCGGTCTATTCGATGCCCATCCGCATAACTATTTTGTCGATCTTGCACTTATTTAATACTTTGCCTTATGGATTGCATATAATATTCCATTTCTTGTATCACTTCTGGTCCCACTGGGATCCTATCCTCTTAGTCGATCCCAACTTAAAGGTGTCCCACATGGTCGTCTGTATAGAAATTCAAAAGGTGTCATCTTTTATCGTACTCTAATAATTGGTGTTGTACGCAAATTCTACCAATGGTAAAAATTCTTCCCATCATTTATGTTGATCCGTCACATACATTTGAAGCATATCCTCTAGAATTTGATTCATTATTTCAGTTTTTCCATCAGTTTCGGGGTGATATGCTATACCAAAATTCAATTGTGTTCCCTAATCCTCTTGGAAACTAGTCCAAAAATGTCCAGTGAATATTGATCCTCTATCAGATATTATCTTCCTTGGTACACCATGCAATCTTAAAATTTCACTAACAAAATTTATAGCTATGTTCGGTGCTTGATATGTCATACAAACTAGAATAAAATGTGCACTCTTCGTCAAAGTGTCAATGACTACAAAAATAGAATTGTGTCTCCTTGTCGTCAATGGCAATCCAACAATAAAATTCATCGATATAACTTCCCATTTTGATTTAGGAATTGCATATTGTTTTAATAATCTCGTTGGATGTCTATGTTCAACCTTCACTTACTGACATTCTAGACATCTTGCCACATAGTTAACTATATATGTGTTCATTCCTTTCCAAAAGAATAGTGGTTTAAGATTTGCCTTCATTTGCGTGACTCCAGGATGATCCATATACACTACTCGATGAGCTTCATTCAAAATTAAATTTCTCAATTCGTCATTTGGTGCTACATAAATTCTGCCATTGTATCTTAGTTGATCCAGAATTGGATCGAGGAGCTTGATGGGGCTCATAAAGGCCTAAAAATAAAATTTCTCAGAATGACTTCAAAACGGACGTGTGTGTAGGCCTCGTTGATATGAACCCAACACAACTTGAATGGTCTCAAACGAACATCGTATGCTCCATATATGGTGATCGGTTCATTTTGCCAAACACGCAAAAAATGATAAATGTACAGTTCATGCAGTGCCACGTGGCAGCTGACTGTACATGTTGTACGGTTTTACAAATGACATGGCAAGGCACAATCAGCACTAATGTGGCAGCTTCTAGAGGTAACATGTGGCAAGGTGACTGGGCATATAAATAGTTGACATGGGCAAGTACAAGGGACCAATTAGGGAGTGACACATGTCACCCTTGTAGTGGTGACACATGGCATGTCCGTACGGATGACGTGGCACGTCTGTACATATGATGTGGCACAACCATATGACATGTGGTAGAGGCAGACAACTGGACCAGTCAACGACTAATAAGTGGCATTGGTTTCAGTGAATGGGGAGGTGCCACGTGGCCCAGACATGGGCTACCACATGGCACCCATTGGTTGGTTAATGCTTGTTGCAAAATTTTGGACTCCGTGAGTTTTGAACCGGTGACCTCGGTGTGGGAGAATGGTTTGGCAGGGTTGGGCTTGCCAACCTGCTTGCATATGTGGCTGGTTCTATATAGTTTCAAACATGTATTTAAGGTTTATATATGATTAGGGCGGAGGAAGGTAGGGCTGGGGCCTAGCCGCAACCCCCGATCACAATCCCTTTGGAATATGACCCCAGTCTTTATGGTATGGCGCACGTGCATATAGCACATGGTTTTGGGCTATATTACTTATTATTCCATGTGACCCGGTAATAAATGGTTTTATGCACAGAGGTAGGGTTAAGCCTCGGTCGGTCGAGATAGCCTGTCGACCAAGGGCTTAACCACTGACTTATCTCGGGGGGGGCTAAACCACCAGTCAGAGCACATGGATAATAGCCCATGGTTCTGGGGATTCACCATATAACCACCAACTAAATAATCGGGAGCTCTACATATCAGTTCACGTGTGGAGCCTTGGGAGAGGGTCATATGGGCATTTTTGCGATTAGGGGTCAAGGAACTAGGGGCCAACACGTTTGGAGATAATCTTGTGGCCACATGCAGGATTTCCATACGACCAGGGGCCATCCAATTAGGGGTTGCGCCCAAATTATGTGCAAAAAGTGGTTTTTAAACCATATTATAAGATTTTGAATGGATTTTTATGCAGATTTGGGAGATTTAGCTCATTTTGGGGGGATATTGGGCCCTTTTTCAGGCCATATCTTGGGAGGAAGTTGGGATATGGTTACCAACTTTAGATATATATAAAATAGGACTTATTAATTCCATGGGAGGATATTCAGAGCAGTTTTATGTTGAATATTTGCCAAGCCAAAGCCATTTTTATGTAGGGAAACTATTGAGGAGTGCACCTTTGCGGGCCATTTATGGGAGCTTTGGTCATCTAATTTTAATGTCGTTTATTTTGTTGGGTTCTAGAGATATGGTATAAAAAGACCATATCAGTTTTGTAACCTTTTGGAATTGTTGTGATGTCATTTTAAAGATTCGAACATAAATAAGAAAGCCTCACCCACTGAGACAAAGGCTCGGAGACGTAGGCGAGATTAACGAACTCCATTATCACATTGGGTTTATGGTTTGTTGTTTTTTATTCTTTATTTTAGATCTATATATTTTTATTTGGCTGTCATATTTATTCCTCTTTCATTCATCTTCCTAATTGGTTAATCAGCACATGCTTAATAACTCAACCATTGTCATTTAAAAGATCTTTTCAGATCAAGTGGTATCAGAGCTAGTTGACGGTTGGTTTTTGAGTTTGCATGATTACCAGGAAAAAGATACATCGTGGTGAAGGCTATATTGTTGAAGAGAATCCATTGATTGGATTGAGAAAGAGAACTTATCAAAGTGATAAGATGGCATCGGAAGAGGGACTTTCTCAGGATGAGAAAGAGTTTCGAAAAACTTTCTTTGCTATGTCGGAGATGATGAAGGTTTTGTATGAGGATTACTTGCAACAAAAGAGACCAGTTATTGGTGAATCTTCAAAGGGAAAAAGTGAAGAAGGAGAGGATCCTCCTCAAATTCCTCCTTCACCTCCATCTTCACCTCCTTCTTCTTCAATTTCAAGTTCTAAATCCAATGCAAAGAAACATGTCTATAAACATAAGAATGAAATGCCTTTATTAAAACTTGATGTTAAATTCAAATTACCCATGTATGATGGTGAAGTCAATGCAGAGAGACTTGAAAATTGGGTCAGATAGATGGAGGTTTATTGCAGTGTGCAACAAATCAAGGATGAGGAAACTCAGATCAAGTTGGCATCACTTAGAATTGCAGGCACAACACTCATCTGGTGGAAAAGCAAGTTGCAAAATGGCACGCAACAAGTGGGTAATGTATTTCCATCATGGAAAAGTTTTATTTATGCACTTAGAAAGAAATTATATCCTTTGGGTTATTAAGAGAAAGCGTTAATTGAATGGCAAGATTTAAAACTAAGAAAAGGACAAACAGTGCAAGAATACACAGATGGCTTTCGTAAAATGGCATTGATGTTAGATATTCCTTTACATACCCAAGAAACTCTTATGAAGTATATAGGAGGTTTACCTGAAAATATTCGAAATATTGTATTCATGTTTGGACCAATTAATCTTGATGAGGTTTATGTTCAAGCGACATACATTGAAGCAGGGAAAACATGTGTTGGTGTATCAGGGGAATCATCGTCAAGGACAGAGGACAAAAGGAAGTGGCATGGAAAGAAGTCAAATTCAGTGGAAAGAAAGGAAGAGAAGCCCTCTTGCAAGCATTGCAAGAAAGAGGGGCATGATGATGACCGTTGTTGGCAATTTCATCCTGAGAAGAGGCCAAAGTGGTTCAAGGAAAAGAAAGGGAGGCAAACAATTGCAGCAACAACACGAACCACAGACTTGGGATCGGATTCAGGTGATGAATCTAAAGTCTCATTGGTTGGTATGACATGTAAAATTGGTGAAGGATTTGATTGTATAAGTAACATGTTTCACATCAAGGTCATCATGAGGCACACTAAGGTTGACACATTGATAGATAGTGGATCTCAATCTAACTTAATTTCAGAGGAATTGGTTAAGCAATTGGGGTTAAAAACATAGATGCATTATAAGCCCTACACACTTAAATGGATAAGAAACAATCATCAAATTCACATAACCAAGCAGTGCACATTAAAATTTTCAATTTCATCTAATTTTGTAGATGAGGTAACATGTGATGTGGTTCCACTAAGTGAATGTGGAATGGTCTTAGGCAGTCCATACTTGTATGATCGTAAAGAAATCTTCTACAAGACAAAGAATCAATATCATTTAACCAAAGCAGGTCAAGAATATGTGGTTCATGCTCATCGTCTAAAGGAAAATAAAACTCTTCAAACAACAGAACAATTAAGGAAGGCAACTCAATCAAGCAACACATCTATAATTGTTTCAAATCAAGTAATTGATCTTAAGCAAGAATAGGAGATGATTGTAGAATGGAAAATCAATCACACTTTGCTTCAAGATAAGCTAATGTCGTGCAAATATTACAAAAATATCAACTCATTTGCAGTCATATTTTTTATGCTATCATTAGTAATGTTGTCTACATGGATGATAGTGGCTCCAGTAAGATGTGACAGGGTGCAAATGGCTAACAATATGTTGTCAGTTGTCATGATTGTGTTAGTTATTATTCTGATTGATCTTGATGAACAGTGCACAAGATAGAATTCAAAGGCAGAGAAACAATGATTTTGATTCTTGTAATTCGGTAAAATTTTAGGGATAAAAAGGTCCTTAGTGGGAGGTGTGATCGAGAATTGGATCTAGGAGCCAGATGGGGCTCAAAGGCCTAAAAATTAAAGTGTTCAGAATGGCTTCAAAATGGGCGTGTGCATAGGCCTCCTCGATATGAACCCAATGCAACGGACGTTTGCATAGGCCTCATCGATATGAACCCAATGCAACTTGAATGAGATCAAACAGACGTCGTATGCTCTCGATATGGTGATCTGTTCATTTGTCAAACAAGCAAAAAATGATGATTGTATAGTCTGTATAGTGCCACGTGGAAGATGAATGTACATGTTGTGCGGTCATACAAATGATGTGACAAGGCACAGTTAAAGATGATGTGTAGCTTCTAGAGGTGACATGTGGCAGGGTGACTAGGCGTACAGACAATTGATGTGGACAAGTATAGGGGACCAATCAGGGAGTGACACGTGTCACCCTTGCAGTGGTGACACATGGCACATCCGTACGGATGGCGTGGCACAACCGTACAACATGTGGCAAAGGAATACAACTGGACCAGTCAACGACTAACAAGTGCCATTGGTTTTGACGAATGGGGAGGTGCCACGTGGCCTAAACATGGGCTTCCATGTGACACCCATTGGTTGGTTAATGCTTGTTGCAAAATTTTGGACTCCGTGAGTTTTGAATTGGTGACCTCAGGGTGGGAAAATGGTTTGGCAGGACTGGGCTTGCCAACCCACCTGCATATGTGGCTTGTTCTATATAGTTTCAAACATGTATTTAAGGTTGATATATGGTTAGGGTGGAGGAAGGTAGGGTTGGGGCCTATCCCCAACCCTCTGTCACAATCCATTTGGAATATGACCCCAGTCTCTATGATATGGCACACACACATATAGCCCATGGTTTCGAGTTGTATTACTTGTTATTCCATGTGACCTAGTAATAAATGGTTTTACGTGTAGAGGTAGGGTTAAGCCTCGGTCGGTCGGGCAAGCCCGCCGACCAAGGGCTTAACCATCGACTTATCTCGAGGGGCTAAACCACCAATCAAAGCACGTGTCTAATAGCCCGTGGTTCTGGGGATTCACCATATAACCACCGTCTAAAGAATCGGGAGCTCTACACATCAGTTTGCGCGTGGAGCTTTGGCCTAGGGCCATATGGCCATTTTTGCGACCAGGGGGCGAGGAACTAGGGGGCGACGCGTTTGGAGATAGTCTTGTGGCCACATGCAGGATTTCCATATGACCAGGGGCCAGCCAGTTAGGGTTTGCGCCCAAATTATGTGCAGAAAGTGGTTTTTAAACCATATTATAATATTTTTAATGGATTTTTATGCAGATTTGGGAGATTTAGCTCATTTTTGGGGGATATTGGGCCCTTTTTTAGGCCAAATCTTGGGAGGAAGTTGGAATATGGTTACCAAATTTAGATATATATATATAAACCAAGCCTTATTGAGGCCGTGGGAGGATATTTAGAGAAGGTTTATGATGAATATTTGCCAAGCCAAAGTCATTTTTATGCAGGGAAGCTATTGAGTAGCGCACCTTTGCGGGCCATTTCTGGGAGCTTCGGTCATCCAATTTCAGTGTTGTTTCTTTTGTTGGGTTCTAGATATCTAGTAGAACAATACCAAATCAATTTTGTAACCTTTTGGCACTGTTGGGATGTCATTTTAAATATTCGAACATAAATAATAAAGCCTCACCCACTGAGACAAAGGCCCAGAGACGTAGGTGAGATTGTCAAACTCCATTATGACATTGGTGTTTATGGTTTGTTGTTGTTTATGATTTATTTCAGATATGTATTTGTTTATTTAGATTTCATCTTTATTCCTCCTTCATTCAGCTTCCTAATTGGTTAATCAACACATGCTTAATAACTCAACCATTGTCATTTAAAAGATCTTTTCGGATCATTAGTAGTATGTCACTGTCCAAAGAATAACCCTCATACCTCAGTGCCATTATGGTATCTTGTCTGATATTGTATTTTACTTCCTTGTACCAGTCATCATCAATTTGTAACTCTAAAATCGTTTCTGAAAGATTTGTTTTTAGGGTATCACTGAGAAAATGTGTGGTCTTCGACTCAACGCATCTGCTACTCTATTAATTGTTCCTTTAATGTACGTGATCTCAAAATAATATTCACTTAAAAGTTATGACCAACGTCTTTGTCATGCATTCAAGTCACTATGAGTAAATATGTGTTGTAATCCACAATGATCAGTTTTTAACTTGAATTTTCATCCAATAAGGTAATGTCTCCAAACTCTCAAGGCATAAACAATCACTAACAATTCCAAGTCGTGCGTAGAGTAATTATCTTCATGCCTTCTTAGCTTCCTTGAAATATATGTGATAACTCGTCCTTCTTGCATTAATACTCCACCCAAACCTTCCTTGGATCTGTCAATGCATACCAAGAATTCTTTTTCCATATCCGTAACTTTCAGTATCAGTGCTCTTGTTAATAACTCCTTAAGTTTCTGAAATGCTTCCACACATTTCTCCGTCCATACAAATTTCTTATTTTTCTTCTGCAATTTTGTAATTGGATTTGATATCTTTGAAATCCTTCTACAAAGAATCAATAGTAACCTACTAATCCCATAAAACTACGTACTTCTTGCACATTCGTCAATGTTGGCCATTCCATAATAGCCTCAACTTTCGTTGGATCCACAGTGATACCTTCTATAGAAATAATGTGTCTCAAATAATGAATTTTATTTGATAAAATGAACATTTTGACAACTTTCAGTACAACTTGTTTTCTCTTAGAAACTGCAACACTAATATCAGGTGTTTGTTGTGCTCCTCTCACATCTGAGATAAAATAAAAATATCGCCAATAAATACTTGTACAAACTTATCCAAATACTCGTGGAATACCCCATTCATTAAACTCATGAATACACCTCGGGCATTCATCAATCCAAACGACAATACAATAAATTCATAATGTACTAATAATGTCTTAAATGTTGTTTTAGGAATGTATTGCTCTTTAATTTTCAACTGATGATATCCCAATCTCAAATCAATGTTTGAAAATAATGTCGCTCCCTTCATTTGATTAAATAAATCATCAATTCTCGGTAACGGTTACTGATTCTTGATCGTGGATTTTTTTAATTGATGAGTCAATGCAAAGCCTCCATGATTCATCCTTCTTTCTTACAAAAATTACTGGTGCACCCCACAGTGATACACTTGGACGTATAAGTACCAAATCCAACAACTCCTTCAATTGCATCTTCAACTCTTGTAATTCAGGTGTCGACATCCAATAAGGCATTCTAGCAATCGGTTATGTTCCAGGTTTTAAATATATGGTAAATTCCAATTATCTTTCTAGCAGTAAACCTGGTAGCTCCTTAGGAAAT
This sequence comes from Picea sitchensis, assembly GCA_010110895.2. Classification (NCBI taxonomy): domain Eukaryota; kingdom Viridiplantae; phylum Streptophyta; class Pinopsida; order Pinales; family Pinaceae; genus Picea; species Picea sitchensis. Next base: position 47,548 of record SNQJ01S0000976.1, read on the forward strand.
ACATCGGCAAATTATGATGCTACAGGAAAGTCTTCCAATCTTTATGCGTCACCTTTTTCATTAAGTGCTAAGATAGCATACAAATTACATCATTTGCACATGTTTTTCTGTAATTGTAGGGAACAAATAATTCTCAATGAAACTTCTTGGTTTCTTCCCACAATTACACTACTCTATCCCAAATCATCAATTAAGCTTAATCTCTTCATCTTGTTGTTAAGTATCATATCGTGGGATTATAACCAATCCATTCCAATCACAATGTCGTAAGATCCCAAGATTGTGACATATGGATTTACACTTGTGACGAAATATCCCAAGTTAATGTTACAATCCTTAACTTTTCCTCCAACCTTTTTCTTGGCACCGGCTGCCATTTATACATATCTAAAATCATCTTGTTCGAATGTCTTCACCTTAATTATTTTAATCACAACACTTGATATAAAACTCTCATCATATCTTGGATCTATCAAAACACTAAATTTCTTATCAACTACCATACTTGAAGTCTCGAGCAATCTGGACTGATGCTCGCCCTAGCGATTATTCATCGCTGCATGAATCCTATGGGCCTTTCCCAAATCTTCCACTGTCATCTATCCTAATGATCTGGTAGATCTTTCCTTATCAATAGGAAAATATCTCTAATAGTTTGGCTCTCCAAAAGTCCAACATCCATTCTTAGGGCCGATGCTCCTAGTTCCAGAGGAAAAATATGTTGGTCTAGGGTTCTGAGGCCTCGATCTATTATGTGGAACATATATGCATTATTGTTTCTCTAAGGATGACACTGTTGCTACTGTGGTGGTTCTCTATATGGATTCCTCTGATTGGTCGTATGTCTACGTGGTGTAGAAAATATTGGTCCTCTAGGTGTATCACAAGTTTACGTAAGTTTAATGAGCTATTTACTTGAATGATTTAGACCTTGAATATTATACAAAATCAATTTTTTTGTATGCTTACTAGATCTTAATTGTCAAAAAAAGTTTTTTTTTTTTTTTTTTAATTCTCATTGGCATACACTTTATTCATAGATGTTCAGGTTTTCAAGTAGTTGTTACATTCTTCCTTTGTTGATTGTTTTTGTTCTTGGTTGATTTTTTCTATTTCTTGTAATCTAGCCTCTGTATTGTGTAGCTCGGTCTAAAACGCTAGTAGTTTATTGTCCATCTATCCATGAATATTATCTTTGATGGATCTAAATTCTAGTAACTCACTTCGAAGCATTGCTAATAATTCACTTTGAAGTTTAGCTTCCCTCTCTTCTCTACATTTTTATGTTCATTCTATAGATTCATGCAAACATTTTTATATTGATTTTATAGATTCATGAAAACTATCTAGGGTTACTTTGTTAGGGGTTCCTCTATTAGATTTAGGTATCAACAGTGAATTACTCTTATTAAAAAGAAAAATAAATAAATAAGAAACTTGTGCACTTGATTCATGGAAGGGTTTGAACAATCACTTTACCGCAGATCAGATTTACCACAAACAAGATTCATCATAGACCTAATAAATATTCATGCAGTAGCACCACAAAGATAATATTCACCACCATAAAAATAATATTCACTGGGGTATATTCACTGCATCAATTCACAACAGAGATAATATTCATCGGGTTATATCCACTGCATCAATTCACAACAGAGAGATAATATTCTCTTAAGTCCTAGTACATATAGTTTTATTATTTAATTTCATTTTAGTTTCGTATAATTTTTTAATTAAAATTTTTCATTTAACCCCTAACCTTATTGGTTTTCAAATTAATATTTCATTATACTTCTTCCCAGGATTCTTCCCATTTCTCTTCACCTTCACTTAAAAGTAAATTCCAATCGAGAATTACCATTAAGACATACCTCCTACTTTTCCAAGAATTTCTTCCTCATGACAAACCTTCCATCATTCTCATAATCCCCTCTTCCCCTCCCTAAATACCGTTGAAACCCTAACATTATTAATTTAATATTTGAATCCATTGAGAGAGTTCATCGGATTCAAGCCATTGGGATGAACCCATCAGACTCCACTTATCACCCTTAATTTGACCTCTCCTGACCATCGGACCCCAATGGTATGCCATCGGATTGAGGTGCCATCATAATGGTTTTACTTGTTAATTTTACTATAGACCCTGTAATCCTACTTCCCAACCACATTATTATATAATATTTATGTTTATGTCAGTGGAGTGGTATGTTATCAAAGTGTTATGCCATCAGAGTGAGCTATTTCATCAAAGAGATATGTTATATGAGTGAGCTATTCCATCAGAGTGTTATCTCATCAGAGTGGTATGTTATCAAAATGTTATGCCATCAGAGTAAGCTATGCCATCAGAGAGATATGCTATCAGAGTGAGCTATTCCATCAAGGTTTTATGCCATCAGAGTGAGCTGATTTATTACCATCCCAGCCATCTTAAATCCTGATAGGTTTAAATTACCACAATTTTATTTATTTTTAATTTTGGGAAGACCTTGGGTTATATTTCATTTTGGGGGAATATTTTGAATTTTGTTGTTTTTATTAATTTTTTATTCTAGGAGGGTTGGGGGTAATTTTATTATTTTTGTTTATTAAATTTGATTTTTCCATAGATTAGGGGAGTAATTTCATTGTTTTTGTTAATAAAAATTTTTGTAGGTTCTTTTATTTATTTTTATTTTCCTATTTTTTACTACGGTAATTGGCCAAAATTACAACATGAGCCCTACGTCCTATGTCTCATCTAGGTCCTTATACAAATCAAGTAAGGAGGATACAAAATATATTAACCGTTCAATCTTAAATAACCTCGTGCATGTGGTATACTGATTTCCAGGTTGAATATTGGCGGTCGAGATTCATCCACAAGCAGATCAAGGGTTGTTGAGCACCAAACTTTAAACAACCAAATCTTGAGATATAGGAGTTAGAATCAGGTCCAGGATACCTCGTTGGAAACATATCAAGGAGAAGCATACATTGGTAGAGGAAATTAGGCCAAACCAATGACATAAAATCCTAGAAAAGGTAAATAACAAAAGGTCACAAATTTAATGGAAAAATCATCGTGAAAACTTCAAAAAACCATATATGGGGCTACATGAAACAAAATTAGGCCCAGGATAGCTTGTTGGGAATATAAATAGAATAGAACATGATGGAATAATAAATATTAACTGGTTTATGGTGAAACTTCCTAAAAAATGTAGAAAACATAATAGGCCCAAWTTTAATTAGAAAATGGGTTGTGCAATTTTTAGGTAGTCATATTTGAAGCTACAGGAGTCAAAATCTGACCTGCAAGAGAATGTTGGAAGGATGAGACAAATAAGAAGAATGTGGGATGATATTAATCACYAGGATAACACCAAAAACGACCATAATAACTCGAAGAACATAAGAGGACACCAACGAGCAGAGTTGATGATATAAATTTWAAAAAAATATCACTCATGAATAAAAAATAAATCAAAAACCACCAATAATAGTCTCTTTGAATTCCATTTACAATGCTTACATTTTCATTTGCAAAAATGTAAGAGAAATTTGAAATGTAAAATGACAAAACAAARGGAAAGGAAATGAAAAGTCACAAGAACTTAGGAGTCTCTTATAAAAGAGAACTTGTTGAATGTAATGAGGGACATTTTCCCATTGTGTAGACTGTTGATACTCTTATTGTTGGATATTCAAAGAGAAGAAGTTATTTTTGAAGTAATAACTATTAACAAATGCATTTGAGACTACTCCATTAATGTGTTTGTTATTTAAGTTTTTATGAATGTTGATCATATGAACTATCTCCGTGCTTAGAATTTAGAATGTTTATGTTGTTGTGATTTCTAATGAGTACAAGGATGATGTTATAGATCTCCTCTGCAACTATTTGAGATGATATCCTAAATATTAGTATTTTAACATATTCTTGGTTGTCGTGAACTATTTTTGTTGTAAAAAATATCATTTAAGTTGTACTTATCTATTAGTTCTACTCCTGCGCATGATATATTAGAAGTAGTTAGGTTAGATTAGTTTGTTTCTATTTTAGATTATATTTAGAATTAATTAGAACTCTTTGGGGGACAATTCACTTTCTTTCCTATTTTTCTTTTTTTAATTATTAGTGGCAACCAGGCCCACATACTAGTCGAAAATGCCATCCCAAATGAGAGCGGGGATTATTGGGACCTGCCATCGAGTGTTCTCCTTTACCTACTTGACATTCCATTTGGACCCGTCAATAGAAATGGCGCTAGAAGGAGGGCCAGATGACAGGTTGAGCATGTTCATTCATTCTTATTAATTCTCTTAATTTATTAATAGCTCCATCCCATATCCCTTTATGGAGATGTTTTTATGGTAATGTGCCTCTTAAAAATCCTAGAAAGATTTTACATTTCTTATCAAAAATTAAATGTGATGGTGAGGGAGAGACAACTGCATTTGAACATATTTTTTAGTTTTGGAAAATTTGTTTTTCTCATAATATTAATAATGAAAGTATCATTTGTAGGTTGTTCACTCTCACTTTTGCAGGTTGGGTTAAGAGTTGGTGTGAGACTTTTTCAGCTGCCTCTATTCACACATGGGAATAGTTCATGCATCAATTTTTGCATGCTTTTGAGAATTGTGGTTATGATGATTTGTGTGCAAAGATATTAGAGATTAGGAAGAACAAAGATGAATCTCTTGAAGATTTCCTTATTAGATTTATGCATCTTTATTATAGATTTCCTTTTTGATAGACCCTCTATCAATGATTTTATTCTCCATATTAGTTCTCTTACTAATGAAACATATCAGTTGGGGGATGAAGAATATAAATCATGTCTTAATGCTACTTTACATGTTGATTTGGATTTGCATGGAAATGTTGAAAATATTAATGTTGTAGTTGGACTTCGTATGTCTGGATCTTTCTTTACTAGGGGGGATATAGATCAGAGAGAGAATTTTTTTTCAGGAGAAGAATATGTACCTCTCACCACTCCAYCCCCCTTTTATTTCCTTGTGATGAAAAAGAGACCTCTTGTGTTGTAAATTAATGTTCATATATTTATGTATATGACCATGGGGAGGATTTTTCTACTGATAATGGGACACTTCCTGTCACACCGATGTTTATGGMAGGTTCTCATTACCCTATCTCATCTTTGACATCGCGAGTAATGGAGGCTGAAACCAGGGAGAAAGACATGAATGTTGATTAATCTATTAATGAAGAAAATATGGGCACTCATAACATGAAATTTTCCTCACCCATGGATAAAGTGGAATTAATTTATGCTAATTTGAATTGTTCTACTATTATAAATTCTCGTGGTTTAACTGATTTATATCAAGAAGGTTTTCCTATTGTTGTTGGATCACTTATTGAACCTTATTGTTCTAAAAATCCTTGTGATTTTTCTCCTCTCTTCTAACCATGAGTATGCTTTCAAAGATATTTTAGATTCTCATATTTTGCAAATGAAAAACGATAATGTTGAGTGCTTCACTTTAGGAGAAGAAATAAATATACAAGAAATAATTCCTTTAGCACAACACTCCACTTTTTTCTTGGAAGAGGAAAACAATGTTGTGGAATTAGGTGTTGATTGTGAAACCATTCCTAGTGCGGAGCCTACTAATTCACAATCAATCACAAATTTTCTTAAGGAAGATGAATTACCATTCAAAGAAACACCTTTTGGAAATCTTTCTTGTTCAAGAGATGATTTTCATTCTCTTAATTCTTCTACTTATTATTTTTTGTATCTTGATCTCTTTAATGGTTTGATTTTGCAGAGATCCACCCATTTTCCCATTCAAATAAAATCAACAGGTTCGGTTGTTGGATCATGTTATCATTGATACCAATGGTTTTATTGATTGATGTCATTGATTTATGTCAAGTGATTAATTGATGCCAAAGGATTGATTGATTGATGATTGATGTAATGTAATATGTATTGTCCTTGATGAGAATGCATAGATGAAGTTGGATCAATGAGTTGTCATGATACATGATGAAGATGGATTGATGTGGTTTCATTGGTATATGATGAATTGTTGGAAAAATGTATAGATGACTCGTTATTATCTTATCATAATTGATAAGGTGCACAAATGGATGAACTCCAAAGTGGTCCCCTTATGGTGAAATCCCTCACGGGAATATGCTTTGCGGATTGAGTTATCTTAGAAGAATGGTTGGAGGACCCATGCTCTCATTATTGTCTTATCATGATTGATAAGGTGCACAAATGGATGAACTCAAAAGTGGTCCCCTTATGGTGAAAGCCCTCATAGGAAGATGCTTTGCGGATTGAGTTATCCTAGAAGAATGGTTGGAGGACCCATTCTTGTATGTGGAATAATGAGATGAAGATCAAGGAAATTGTTTGTGAAACTATCCTAGATGAATAGTGTTTGTCATGCCATTTCCAGTGGTATGTGGAAAGTCACATAACTCCTCATGGTTTGAGAGTTATGGCCTTACGAAGATGAAGGACCCCCACATGAAGGCTTGAAGCCCCCAAGGTCAAAGAAGTCAAAGTGACCTAAAAGAAGAAATCATTATTTAAATGATAAAAGTAGGGTGACAAAATCAAGAATATTTGATGATAAAGTGTTGGAGAACTTTTCTATTTATGGAAAGTGGTTAACCCTAAAAATAAAATAGGTTAGTGACCTAGAAATGGGTTAATATTATTTAAATGATAAAGTAAAGAGTGACAAAGTCAAGGTGGATTATTTAAATAATATAGAAGTGACAAAATCAAGAAATGATAAAGTAAGGTGACAAAATCAAGAAGGAATATTTAAATGATAAGTGTTGGAGAACTTTTTATTTGTATGGAAAGTGGTTAACCCTAGAAATAAGGAAAATAGGTTAAGTGACCTAGAAATGGGTTAAGTGACCCTAAAAAATGGGTTAAGTGATGACCTAGAGGATGAAAGTATAAATAAGATAACCAACGGATACTCTTGTAGATCATCCTTTTGTGGATCAATGGAGAGAGATTCTTGTGAGAATATATTTTGGAGTATTGGAGCTTCTTGTGAGATATTCTTGAGAATTTTTTGGTGTGGAACACTTGAGCATGAAGATCCTATAGGTGGTGAGGTAACAAAAGGATATCTAAAGAGAATTTAACAAGGAAGGTGAAGTAAAGAGGGTCGAAATTCAAGGTAGGATAAATTCTTTGATGATGTTTTCTAGGTTTTAGATCGATTGAACAAATATTCCATCTTGAGAGTTACAGCTCTATAAGTTCACTCTCTATAATAAGCTAGAATTAAGTAAGGTATGCCATTTTTTCTATAGCATGCTTTTCTAAAAGGGTTCAAGTAGTGACACGGAGGTGCGAGAGAGAAAACACACTGAAGAACATTGTATATCAAGTTTCATATCTTTATTCATTACCATTTAGTTATGGTGATATTTCAAGTTGGTACATTTGACTAATCCAAAACTAGTCATGGATTGAGAATGACTTGAGTTGATGAGTTGCTTTTATACATAGGAGTGTATAGTTGATGATGTTGGTACATATTTATGATTCATTGTTCATGATTATTTTATACATGATTAGTATATACTTGGCACATGGTTGGATTAACTTGTTTGTTCAGTTGATTACATATTATTTGGTACATGTTGGTTGCATGGTTGATGCACTTGTTTATGAGTACAATTGATATATGTTGAGAGTTATTTACCTCATCTAGGTTGGATTACGAGGATGTAACTGGAATCTTTCATTCTCCTAGATTTGGTGCTCTTTTAGGGTTGTACTCTATTGAGTTGTTGTTGAAAAACCCTAGGATTGAAGTACGTAATAAAGAAAATTGTACACATCTTGTGTTATTTGTGTTCTTGTGAGTGATGACTTGTTGATGATATATTGTTGATATATGTTTTGATATGTGTTGACATTTAGCTGGTTATAAATGGCATCAATAGTAATGAGTTAATGGTGATTGTTAACTAAGTATTTTTTAGGAAAAAGAGTCCTACAACTGCCCCCCTCAGTGTAGTCGGTGTGTCCAACAATTGGTATCAAAGCATGCCTTCACTATAAGCCTAAAAAACTTGAAGGAGATCCATATACACACAAATGGATGATGAAAAACAAATCCTTGATGAGGAAAACTACTACTTGGAGAATAGAGATGAGTGTGTATTTGAGAGACAATGGGAGCAACTATTTGGAAGGCTGCCATTGGTGGATCAATTCTGTTGAAGAACAAATAAATTTTACTGACTCAAAGGAAGGAAAGAAGAATTATACATTGCCTCTTAGCCACCATTCTTAGTGGACTCTCAAGCCCTATCAAAGCATGGAGCAATGCACTTCCATGGGGATCTATGGATAAATCTAGAGGAGACATGTCAAACAGAAGGAGAAGGAGAGATATTGAAGACCACTCCATCCAGAAGTTATCAAGGTAAAGAATCTCCAAAACCATAATTGTATTGTTTCCTAGAAATGTGATCTTGAAAACATTTCAAATGAGACAAAAGAATCAAGTGATAATGTTGGCAAAAAGAAAGATCTTGAAGATACTTCAAATAAAGGGTAAAGAATCTCTAAAGACTCTTGATTGCAATGATTCAAAATGTGATGATGTTGAATTTTCTCAAGTGAAGATGATCTAAGCAGGTTTGTGTAAAGGTTGATGGAAATTATCCCATGGAAAGAATAGAGAGAGAGATCTATTAGAACTAAAGAGTTGAAGAGGGTTTATATAGATATAGAAGTGATCATTTTATACACACTATAACTATCTTTAGGATAACACTAAGAATTTTCTTAGGAGAAGTCAAAGACATCTTGAAGTTAAAGAATGCTCAAAAGGAACAAGAGAGATAAATAAGACCCAATTAGAACAAAAGGAAGAAGATATCTGAAGACTAAAGAATGAAAAAGAGATATGAGAAGGTAGATGATGAGATTAGGCAAAAATTTTGAAACTATTACTCATCTCAAGACTCAATTTGAAGAAGCCAAAAGGGTGAAGAACTTTTGAAGAATCAAATTAATGAAAGGAAGAGTCATGTGATAAGTTAGAAGCTGAAGTTGTTGACCTTAGAAGAGGTGAATAAGTTAAACAAATTCTTGATTAGCTCACAAATCTTGGATGAGGATCTTGGAAAGTCAAAGATCTGTGATAAATCATGACTTGGATCTAAATAAGAAGCTACATGTTGAAGCAAGCACCTCAAGAAGCATGAGGAGTGATCCACCTCAAAAGGATGAAGACAATGTTGAAAAGCAACCATCTACAAGAAAGGAAAATTTCAAAGAACAAACAAGGGAAACATCAAGCTATCTTTGGGACACCGAAGCAAAGGTATAAAAGTATTTTCATGTTCATTTGTTATTCATGTAGTGAATATGAGTCCACAAATCTCTTGAATGTAAATCTTTTGAAAGAATGTATATAATGGAAGATTTCATAAAACCATGGAGTGTTGGAGATGTGATCAAGTAGGACACATTGTTGTTCAGCTGTAACACCATGAGATACTACAGTTGTAGTGGATTTATTACAAATCCCGAGTCAGAACCTGAAGGATTCTGTGATGTGGACTTCACATAGCATGGCTAGGATAAGGAATGAAGTAAGAAAGGTATACATCTTTGAAAATATGGATTATCAAAGCTCAAGTTCTGAGGAGCAGGGAGATCTATAGAAGTGGTTGAAGAAGACAGAGTAGTCAGATCAGAGTGAAATATTGAAGGGAATTTCAAATGTTCCATTTACTAAGTCACATGTAGGTAATTGTGGTGATAGTCGCGTGTCCATGCATTCTAACTTTGAATAGGTCGTTTACACATGCACTCATTTGTGCAGAAGGTTGTGTGTTTGTTGTAAAGCATTGGGAAAATGCAATGCACATGGATTGGAGTTGATGTGATGGTATAACTCACGTGATCACGGTCGACATGGTTTATTTTAGGTTCTGACACTGTTTGCTACCAGTTTTCATGATTCTATATTTGATTATGTAAGGTGATGTTGTAAAATAAATCTTGGATGCATGTCACCTTTAACCCATGAGTGTGGATTGATGCATTTTATGTTGAAAGAACAATGTTGGTTATAGCCGATTGAAGTTATGACATGAGTATGTGATATATCTTGATGATGTATTGGAGGCTTACTTGTTGAAAAGCTTGATGCATGAATTTAGCATATGGATGCGCTACACATTGAGACATGTAAGTTTGGTGAGTTGATGAAGTTATCGTAATTTGTACATCATTGATGATCCTATATTTGATATGTTTTGGTATTATGTTTCTAGTACATTGGTAGAGGCATCTACTAGAAAGTTAGTTAGCACATGTTTTATGGAGCATTTGGCATATTGGTAGATACACATAGTTGGCATATCGGTAGATGCACATAGTTGACATATATTAGTGTAGATACATGGTTGGCATATTGGTGGAATGTATCAATCATATGCACATGTTGGCATATTGATAGAGGCATATGTTTGATACATTCATGGATGATATCTTTTGGCACATTACATGATGTTGATGTACATGGTTGATGTACGCTAGGTGTTGTGCATGATGAGCATACATTTTTGTACAGAATGTGCTTGGTTGATATTTGCTCATGATTCTTTATTTCATTGTTGACATATCTTTGCTTCGCGTTACTTGGTATAGCATGCGTTTGATGCATGAACATGTCCAAGGATGTCGTTACTCGGTAGCACATTGTTCATCTCCTTGAAGATAGGAGATATACCCATAGGAGGAGTCATTCTTCTTCCATGATTAAGGAGGAGATATTTATCAGATGCATACCTAGAAAGGATCCCTACATTTGAAGAAAGAACACAGATTAATAATTCCAGGAGGAGCAATGGCCACAAGGGGAGCATGAGCATAAGCATTTCCATGCCATAAACATTGCATCAGAGTGATATCCCTTGTTCAAAATTTGAGAGATTATTTAGAGGAAGATTAAAGGCACTCAAATAGGGGGAGCAGCTCAAGAGAATGGCCTTCCATTGGTATCCAAAGGGAGAGATAGTCATTGATGTGATTGATGATTATTGATTGGGAGAGATAGTCCCACATTGACTATTGATGTGGAAGCATACCTTATCTACATGTTGACATCAATAATTGGTAGCTGGTGTTTGTATCAATATTGGTATTTCCATTAATGCCAAAGGAGGATATTTTGGATCATCCATTATCATTATTAAATGGTTTGATTGATTGATTCAAGTGATTGATTTATTTAAAGTATTGATTAATTGATGATTGATGTAATGTAATATGTGTTTCCTTGATGAGAATGCATAGATGAAGATGGATCAATGAGTTTGTCGATGATACATGATGAATGGATCGATAATGGTTTCATTGGTATATGATGCATTGTTGGAAAAATGTATTTACAAATTCATTATTGTCTTGCCATGATTGATAAGGTGCAAAAATAGTTGAACTCCAAAGTGGTCTCTTATGGTGAAATCCATCACAAAAAGACGCTTTACGGATTGAGTTACCCTAGAATAATGGTTGGAGGACCAATGCTCCTCATTATTTTCTATCATGATTGATAAGGTGCACAAATGGATGAACTCCAAGTGGTCCCCTTATGGTGAAATCTCTCATGGGAATACACTTTGCAAATTGGGTTATCCTAGAAGAATGGTTGGAGGACCATGCTTGTATGTGGAATAATGAAATGAAGATCAAAGGAAGTGTTGGTGAAACTATCCTAGATGGATAGTGCTTGTCATACCATTTCAATGGTATGTGGAGATAATCACATAACTCCTCATGGTTTGAGTTATGGCCTTAAGAAGCTGAAGGACCCCCACTTAGAAGGCTTGAATCCCCCAAGTTCAAAGAAGTCAAGTGACCTAAAGAAGAAATCATTATTTAAATGATAAAGTAAAGGGTGACAAAATCAAAAGGGAATATTTAAATGATAAAGTATTGGAGAAATTTCTATTTATGAAGAGTGGTTAACCTTAAAATGGAAAATAGGTTAAAGTGACCACAGAAATGGGTTAATATTATTTAAATGATTTTTTTTTTTTTTTTTTATTTTATTTAGAAAATAATAAAGAAATTGACAATATTATTTAAATGATAAAGTAAAGTGACAAAGTCAAGGTGGATTATTTAAATAATAAAGAGAAGTGACAAAATCAAGAAATGATAAAGTAAGGTGAAAAAATCAAGAAGGAATATTTAAATGATAAAGTATTGGAGAACTTTATATTTATGGAAAGTGGTTAACCCTAAAATAAGGAAAATAGGTTAAGTGACCTAGAAATGGGTTAACTGACCTAAAAATGGGTTAACTGACCTAGAGGATGAAAGTATAAATAAGATAGCAATGGTCTCTTGTAGATCATCATTTTTGTTGATCAATGGAGAGCTTCTTGTGAGAATATCTTTTGGAGTATTGATGGAGAGATTCTTGTGAGAGCTTCTTGAGCATTTTTGGTGTGGAACACTTGAGCATATTGAAGATCTATAGGTGACTGAGGTAACCAAAGGATATCTAAGCTGAATTTCAGAGGGAAGGTGAAGCAAATAGGGCCGAAATTCAAGGGAGGATAAATTCTTTTGATGATGCTTTCTAAGTTTCAGATTGATTGAACAAATATTATGTGTGGGGTACGCTCTACAAGATTGCTCTCTAGAATAAGCCAAAATTCAGCAAGGTATGCCATTTTTTCTATAACTCCTTTTCTGAGAGGTTCCAAGTAGTGAAACCTAGAGGAATTGCATAAAACACATTGAAGAACATTGTATATCAGTTTTAGATCTTTATTCGTTACAGGTACAAAGTTATGAGTATTTCAAGTTAGGGTTGTTGACTAATCCAAAACTAGTCATGGTTGAGACAAGCAGTTGATGAGTTGGCACATACATGATGTGTATAGTTGATGATGTTGGTACATATTTATGATTCATTGTTGATGAGTAGTTGACACGTGATTGGTATATACTTATTACATGGTTGGATGCACTTGTTTATGGTATAGGTTGATTACAGATTGGTGCATGGTTGATGCACTTGTTTATGGTACAGATTTATATCTATTGAGGATTGTTACCTCATCTCAGTTGGTGTAGAGGGTGTAAGTTGAGTCTTTCATTATAAAGCTAGTGCTCTTGTAGAGTTGTACTCTATTCAGTTGTTTCTAAAAAAACCCAAGGATTGTAGTCTGCAATAAAAATAAAATTGTACATACATCTTGTGTTCTTTGTGGTGATGACTTGTTGATGATATATTGTTGATATATGTTGCTGATATGTGTTGAAATTTAACTGGTTATAAATGAAAACAATGAGTAATGGGTTAATGGTGATTGTTAACTAAGGATTTTTGGGAAAAAGATCCCTACATTATTCAGCCCCCCCTCTCAGTGTAGTCGGTGTGTCCAACACCGGCCCCTTTTGAATTACTTTATGGTGGTAATGTATATATGGAAGATAGAGAGGATAAGGGCCCTTCCCATGAAATTTAGTACAACTATGCCTTATCAGCCTTTTTCATGGGATGAAGGAAATCTTGTAGAAGATCTATATCAAACCATGTCTTCTTATATTTCATCTTCAATTTTGATAAATAGAGAGTCTTCTTGTTCAACTATTCGTTTAGTTGAGATTGTTGATATTATTGGATTCCACCATTGTCTTTAAGTTATATCTTATACCATGGTGGGTTTTATTTCATGTATATCATTTGATCCCACTAATTTATCTCAAATTGATGGTTTTTTATACCTCGAGATGTTCCAGGATGTAATGGAACTATGTCGAGGGACAACGGGGGCTAATACCTAGAGTGGATCTTAAAACCATGTTGATTTACAACATAAATTATGAAAAACTTTGGGTAAGTTTTTCTCTCTCTCCTATAAAACTCTCGGCCCTCAAACAATATCAAAAATAATATCAAAGCGTTCAACATGAAGAGGCATGTGTCCACGAGTTCTTTAGACAGTTTGATTTAAATATGAGAAGGGGGTATATTTGGAAGAAACACAAGAAACACATGTGAGTCAGATTTAAGTTGAATCTCACAGCCTATGGATGGAATAATGTGTTGCGCAATTAAGAATTCGACAGTTTTTACAAATATATCAGATCATTAAAATATGAATCAAACAGTGAACATTTTCATATACTTAAATCCATGGAGGTACCCTTTGCACATCATTAAACACATGAAAAAATGACATGAAGTGGTCATACATTCAGAGGAAATCACTTCAACATCATAAGCTAAACAACACGCAATCACACTCTACATTTCATAAAACTTGTTGCTCGAGATTTCATTGATGGGGATATGATACAATAAGCCATGAAATGAGAGGGATGAATTTTACAAGAGTACATACACAAAAAGAAGCACAAACTAAAGCATAACAAACAGGATTAATCTCTTGCAACCTACAACCCTGAATTTAGTTCATGTATGAGGGGGTCTTTGATCAGAAAACTCTAGTATAAGATACTCTTCAATTCCCCAAAATGTCAACCCTACAAATGAGCTCCTTCTGTTGATTTATAACTTCCATGTCTTTAGGGAAAATCGCTTGCTCGAACCAATACTGCTTCTTGGGAATCAATTTAATCTTTTCATTATATTGATATTGTGCCCAGTTTCTTAACTGATTTCATCTTTCCAACTGATTTTACTAGGTTTTACTAGGAATAAACCAACTTATCCTTCCATGTGAGCATTGTTGATATTGTTATTGGGTGTGGTATCCAAGTATGATTGAGCCTTGGCTTGAATACTTCCAGATGGATCAATTGATTCCCATCATTGCATTAGAGGCCTTTTACTGCAGCCGCTAAAATAATATGCTATTTTTTTCCTTCCAGCTGACAATGCTTGGTGACATCAAGTACAATGGGCCAACTCATTGTATCCTCTACTTCAAGCTTCTCTAGTGCACTAATGGGATTGGCCGATACTATTTAGGGTGTACTCTTGAATGTCCCTTTTCCTTCAATATCATGCTAACGATACAAGAGAAGGAAATCCTTATCAAAATAAAACAAAGAAAACACTCTTCGGACATTTGTAGCCAAGATGGTTCTTAACCCACTCACGAGCAAGGAATTGACGTAGATGGGTCATCATCAAAAACAATTTTCATTTGCGTAACTCCCTTTTAGGACTCAAACCGTTAGAAGATGAGTGGATGGTGATATCCATCACCTTATCTTATAGTAATTTGACATGTATTTGAGCAGGTATCAAATGAGATTCGATGATTTGTCACACTTATGGGATTTATGAAAATATTGAGCTCACGTGAATGCATATGTCGGGGTGATGATTATTGATCCCTGTCAGACCTTTGGCATGTGTATGATGATGAATGAAGGATGGTAAAATGTGATACTAGATATTTTTGTATGTGTCATGTCCTTTACATTAAATTTGGCAGGATGCCAACGAATCTTCCCACTCTCCTGAAACATTTTCCCTAGTACCTTTGTTTCCATACACGCATATTTTTCCCCATGGGTTGGAGCCTTTGAAATTTAAATAAAACACATGAAATTCAAATAATGTCATGTTGATGTCAGCATGAATATGTGGATGTGTGATATCTTGGGATTTTTCCATGTAGGTGATGAAGTGACGTTTTGAACTCGACATATGTATGGCTGAATTTAGCATGGTAATCTAAAACAATAGTGGGCCTCCTTACAACAGGAGACAATCTCTGATGGTATTGAAGTGTATACAAGTGACCTGTCTATCCTTTCTCCTCTTCCTCGATACCCTAGTGGACTATTATGAAGGCTCCAGATGGCGCTAAGCGAATGGTCAGATAGGTGGTGATTTGACTGATGTGTAATCCTAGTGGGATCAAAATACCACTTTCGTGACCTTAAGGGAGCGGTTTCCCTTTTCATGCTTCACCATGCGACACATTTTACTCTTTGACATGTAGTAGCCTAAAAATGTTATCGCACCCCGATGTTGCGTTAATTCCCGGACACTTTTTCGATGTGACATGCATAATTCTCCATTGATCGGGATTTCTTGCGACTGTTGGATGATTGGGCCCACATATTCTCCCATGCTTGATTTTTATGCCTCATTTATAGGATTTCCTTCCATTTGGGAGAGGTCTTGAACTTAATTTGGTTGAGATAAGCACCTTTTACGCTCCTAATAAGAGCCCGTGTATTGAAATTAATTCTTGGGCCCTTAGGGATTGGTTTTTTTTACTCTAAATTGGTTGGCTCCCAACCATATGTCATGCTTCATTGATGTGTGATATTTTTAAGCTCTCTTTCTTTTGTATTTTGACCCCTTGGTCTCGATCATGGTGCATGTTAATGATTGGATTAAAAATAGTACTAACATCGGCTCCAGCAGGGACAACATACCTTTGTGGTATGCTAAGAATTGTAGACCGAGTGCCTTCTCTTATTGGGTTATGGAGTCTACGTCAAAAAAAAAAATCCATGTGCACTTGAAAAAAATTATTCAAGAGGTGAAACAAATTTTCTCAACAACTTAAATTATGAAACCCTAATTTATTACTTGCCTAAAATATGGTGAATGAAGTAAAATTAAAAATACATAACATGAATGGAAACAAATTTATTTATGTACAGGGTGAGGAAATTTGCATCATTCAGTACTGCAAGAAATGTTTGAGGAACTTCCCATTTATGGGAGCCCCAAATATATCACCATCCAGTTGCGTCAGATCATATGTGTTGTTATATTGAACTGCAACAACCTGGAAAG
This sequence comes from Picea sitchensis, assembly GCA_010110895.2. Classification (NCBI taxonomy): domain Eukaryota; kingdom Viridiplantae; phylum Streptophyta; class Pinopsida; order Pinales; family Pinaceae; genus Picea; species Picea sitchensis. Next base: position 64,324 of record SNQJ01S0000976.1, read on the forward strand.
ATCCAAGCCAGAGGTTGTCGAATTTTCCATGCTTTTCCATTGCTTCTTTCTTGACATCCCATTTTAATACTGGATCTCCTGTCATAAAATTTCTCTCCTTGGATATCTTGTCAAATATATCTTTCAATATTGATTGATGAGCTTGATATCTTAGTTTTACTTGATCCCTAACCTATTGGACCTCAATCAGTTGGTTGGTTCTCCTCTACATATCATCTGACTCTATTTCTTCGTCTTGCAATAATTTCATTATAAGAATATTAAGTTGTATGGGAAATATAGCTTCCATCCCATATGCCAATTGAAATGGAGGTGTACCAAGAGGCCTCTTGATGCTTAACCTATCTTCCCAGACTGTATATTTCAGGTGTGAATCCCAATATTTCTTATTTTGGGACAACACCTTCTTGATGATCTTTATGATATTTTTTTTGGATGACTTAGCCAATCCATTTCCTTGTGGATAGTATGCACTGGAATGTCCTAGCTATATGTTGTAACATTGAAAAAAATATAGTAATTTGACAAATTTGAAATCTTGGTAATTATTAGTTATAATCTTCCCGGGGCATCCAAATCTTGATTGAATGTTCTCCTCTAGGAACTTGATGATGAAAAAAACAGTTGTTGACCTGGTGGGGATTTATTCCACCCACTTTGGGTCTATTTTTACCCCCTATTTTGAAACTATATGGCCCAAAATATTACCTTCATTCATGGAAAAGTAGGACTTCTTTGGATTCAAAGACAAGCCAAAATTTATACACTTCACAAAGGTCTGGTTTAAGTGTTCAATGTGTTCCTCATATGTTTTGGAGAAGACATTCATTTCATATAGATATATGACAATGAATCTATCATTTTCTCCCAAGAAGGCTATATCCATGGCCCATTGAAATGTAGCTCTTGCATTTATCAAACCAAAGGGCATTTGATCATACATGAAAGTTCCTCATGGGGTTTTGAAGGTTTTTTTTTCCCTATCATCAAGATCCATTGCTACCTAATTATATCCTGAGAAACCATCTATCATGGAAATTATATTTTCTCCCACCACTTTTTAAAGTATATGATCCATTTTGGGAAAAGGATAATTGTCTTTTAGTGATCATTTGTTCAGGTTTCTAAAGTCCAAACAGAGCCTTATCTCCCCACTCTTGTTCCTAACTGGAACCAAATTCGCTACCCATTCAGAATATGTAAGGGGAATGATAATCTGAGCATTGAGTAAATTCATCATCTCCCTTTCAATGGTTGGTGGAAACAAGGGGTTGAATTGCATTAATTTATTCCTAAAAGTATTAGTACCACACTTCAGTGGTATCTTGTGTTGTATAATGTTGGTATCATAGGTCTTTAGGTATTCATATTTCCAAGCAAAGCCATCCATATATTCCTTGAACAATTGCAAGTATTTAACCTTGTTCTTGGGGGAGATTTCTTTGGACACCTATATGATTTTTGGTTCATGTTCTATCCCAATGTTGCATTCTTCAATATTGTCATCTTTGGGCATGAATGTAGGATTTATGGGCACATCATTCTTATCAAAAATATGCTCCAGTGGTACTATTCCTTTAGGGATAAAATTCTTCTTCAGTTGGAGGAATTTATGACCAACCATATACTCACTGAAATCATAGTTAATTTGCATATCCATTTCATCCATACTTTCCCCATTTTCTTCATCATCAGAATCTACATGTATGCTAGCAAATTCATCTATGACCTCCAAGAATAATTTGATCTGTTGATAATCTTCAAACAATTTACAGTACTTTGTATTATCAAGAATGGAAGTTTTGTACCTCATATCAATATCATATATCATCTGAGGAATGGAAGGGGTTTTGAAGGTACTAGTTGTTACTGCTAAGGAATCAACCTACGAGTTAAATTCTCTTGGGACAAGAGTGATATTAAAAGATTTATAAAAAATATCAATTAAGTCCCATACCTGATTTTTGTAGGTTCTCATCTCGGGGTGCCTTATGTGATAGCCACCTTTGATTTGTTGAACCACAAGTTCTGAATCTCCAAATTCTACCAACACAATAATTTGCATCCTCCTTTCTACCTCCATACCTAGAATTGGGGCTTCGTATTCAACTACATTGTTGGTAGCTTCAAATTCCAATTTATAGGACAAATGAATTTCTTCTTTTAGGGGGGAAATGAGGACCAATCCAAATCCCACTCCTTCCTTTGAATATTCTCCATCAAATTGCATTGTCCATATACCTTGGTTTTCTTGGGAAGGGATCAAAACATGACTTGTAGGAGCCAAGACTTCTTAGTATTCTTCATTTACTGTGAGGATGAAACAACCTAGGTCTTCATCAACATCATATATGGGGTGATTTACGGAGTTATTTTGGTCACTGACTACATAGGATTTTTTTTTCTATATAATATCGTGTTCTCTCCTCCAAAGAATGGCACAGTGGCATAGGTCATGTCCATCTGCATCATACCTCCTACCTTTCTATCCCAAGTCCTGGATAGAAACATCCCATAGTTTGCAGGTATATGAACTACTACCACATCCATCATGATGCTATTGACATGTAGTTGATCCAAAGTAACTACCATGTATTTGATCAGTCCATCACACTTCACTTTCTTGGAATCAAAGGAGTAGAGATCATGGTAAGGCTTCGTTATTTCTAACCCCAACTTCTCCATTACTACATTCAGCATGAGATTATGGGATGCACTAGAGTCAAGCATACATTTATGTAGCATATTGTCATGGATGTTTAGGTTCACATAGAAAGGTGCAATTGAATCCTCTTTATCATCTATATGAGGACTAAATACTATAGTAGGAGACTCATCTTGTAAATTTACAGTGTCAGGTGGACTTGCTAGAGTCTTTCCCTATATGATGTTTTCAATCTGCTTGTGGTATGATGGGTTTTTATCCAATTCATTCAATGGGATTGGGATCTTGATTTTGGGAATCTCTTTCTAAAAATTGAATGGTCAAATGATTCCTCAAGCTCCATTACCTCTTTTTCCATTTTTGAAATTTCACCAACTTCTTTATCCTTGATAATATATTTTAGTTCTTTGACTTTGTCCATAGAAAGACTTGGGATAATATTCTTAGGTTGTGTCTAGATGTTATGGTTAAAAACTCTCTCTCTATTTATAAGATCTTAGTTCTTGTGCATTTCATCCTGCAGTGCATCAACAAACATCTTGTGTTGAGCAGAAAACAATACTTCTTCATTGGATTCATTTTTGGGTGTTTTCTTTTTAATGTTGAGAGAATCTTCATAATCATTATGAGTTAGGTGTCTCATATTAATTTCCTCCTATAAAAGGTGTATGTACTTTGGATTATCAATGTATCCTTCATTTATTTCTTCTTCTACCAAGTTGTTCTGATCATTATTTTAGACAAGGGGATGAATAGGTTTCTCATCATTTCTCCTTTATCTCCTCATGAGTTGGGGATTAAAAGGCCTCCTAAACTGGTTAGGGTTCCTCTCCCCTCATTATTGAGGGAATTTGTTATCATTTCCATTCCCCATTTCAAACATAGACATATTTTTTTTAATATTTCTTACTATTCTAGACATTTCATCTATTCGAGCCTCATGAGCATCCTTGGTCGGGTTTAAAGGATCACAATATTATCTCATATTTTTCTTGTTTGCTTGATCAGAATTTTGATTCATTTTTCCTAGTGCAATCATAATTTCCTCAATGTCTATTGCATCATCTTGCATTATAATCAAGATGGGGGCTCTTATTTCTCTTAATGCCATGGAAAAATATGCATCAAAATCCCCTACACATGTGACCTTCGCTGCTTGTTTCAAAGAAATTATTTCTCTTGGAATATTGTTGTAAAGATTATTAAACATTTTGTGAAATTAAACAAAAAACTAGTTCAATTTCTTCTTGAGGGAGCCAAATTCAGTCAGGTAATATAAGTCGTACCTCTTCTCCCCACACTGCTTCATGAATGTAGATTCAAGAGCCTTCCAACTATCAATAGAAGTCATGGGGATCTCTATGAACTATTTACGAACATCTCCCTATAGGGTTTGAGCAAACAACCTCATGAAGATATCATCTTTCTCCACGAACAGGTTATCAGTGAAGTCCTGGAAGGCTGCTAGGTGTTCTTAGGTAGAAATGGTTGGTTCACCATTGTATTTGGGTAACAATTTCAAGTAGTTTTATGTTAGGTCATGGATGTGAGAAGGTATATTTAAAGGGTCGAATCAGGCCATGAACTAAGGGTTTAAAGGTGGTGTGGGAGGTTGATTTCCCACAACTCTTCCTCCTCCTAAATTATCCATGAGGTTTTGCAAGATAATGTTATGGGCTTCAACGGATGTAGGTCTATTAGGATTTTGCAAACATATCTTAAAGGAGGGTGTCACTTATTGAAAAAATCATAGATGTGAATTCCATAGATCTACAAAGAGTTCGGGAGGTATCTTAGTAGAAAAAAATATAATCAACATATATATCAACAAGCTCAAAAGATTCAATACCTACATGAACAACAAAATGATAAGCTCCCAAATTAGGGTTACCTAGAGGCGAGGGTATTTGATGTTCTCTAAGATTTCTCTAGGTAATGAGTGTTGTGCACTTTAATTGTGTAAATAAATAGATAATTAAGGTGTTCAATATGAATTGTCAAACCCAGGGAAGTTTTGTTATTGTAATATCATTGTGCACAATCTATGCTAGATTATGAAAGAAAACACTAATCAAATTGCAGTAAGGTAAATTAACACTAAAAGAAACAGAATTGAAAAGATGAACACTAACACAAGTTGCTGACACATCCAGAGTTCTAATATATTGTTGCAGAATTGAAGTCACACTTGCAGAATTGAAAATCACACTTGCATAATTGAAATCTAATTTCCAGGAGTAGAATCTGATGAGTGTATAAGAATCCTGGATTATCTAATCTATTCTGATTTTCTATTTTACTCTTGCAGAAGGAAGTTTTGTGCTAATTGTTGAAAGGAAGTCTACTTAATTGCAGAAAGGGAATTCACACTTCTATTTAATTTTGCTTGAAAACAAAGATTTAATCTAATGCAGAAAAAGAATTAACTTTCAAATCAATTCTCCAACAATATTCAACAATTGATTCTAACTCTCATGAGACACATTGATGCGCATTAACAGAAAGGGACTGAACTATAACATCAAATGTATTCTAGAAATGCATAAACAGATAAATCACAAAACTGTAAATAATCAAAGCAGTTAATCTAAAATTCACAATAGAGGGGAGTCTGTGAGGAAGGTGGGCCCTTTCCTTCTCACTGAATCCACTCGAAAAGACTACAGTAGGTTGGAGAAAATCAAATCACTTCTTTATTAAATTGCCAAAATGTTTAGATACAAAATGCTTCTCTTCACTCTCTATTCCACAATTAATCTCTCCTGCCTAATGGTTAAAAAAGATATGTTATTTAAAGACAATGATATTCAGTTGAAATAGACTCAGAACAACCGAAGATTCTCAAGTTGTTCGTATGATATAAAAGATTTGTTATCATCACAAAATCTGGAAATGATCTTAATCACCAGCGTGAGCCAAAACATGTAACAACCTTGAGAATACATCTTTAGGATATGGATTTGAATGATATACCAGCTTCCAAGATCAGTGGTAATCTATTGTAGCAGTTGTAATAGCTTCCGAGAAAGGTGCGCAATTGTTGTAGTCATGTAACAACATGCAGAACTGGTACACAACTATAATAGTTGGTGTAACAACAACAATCTTTCTTCAAGACTTGGTTGTTTTTCTTTAATCTACACATTTTGATCATTAGTTGAACATTCATGGATAAAATATGAGAAACACTACCAATCAAACATGTTAAGTAAATAAGAATACAAAAGCAAGATCAATGATTCATACATTGGGAAAAAGGTCTTAGCAAACAGTATATTAGGAATTTTAGCATGGAAATGATAAGGTTGAATGAGCAAAAGATATAGTGAAAAAGGGACATTTCTGGGACCTAACATTCCCCCCAACTGAAGACATTGCATGTCCTCATGCAATCCACATTCAAGCCTTACTATGAATCTGAGTCAGGTAAGTGACTCCTCCAGTGCAAATTTGCTAATACAATAATTGTCATGAGATTCTTCATCTGCAAGTCTGAATCCACTGCTCCTTACCATCTCCAAACGAAATCTTTTGATACCTTTGACCCTTTTGTATACTCTGAATGAGGCATCCAAAAACTAGGAAAATGAAACCTGAGTCCCATCCACTGATGCCTACACGTTCTCATACATGTAATATTTATTCTTTCTTGACTGAGAATTTGGCTGGTTCTTTAGCATGACCAGTGATTGGTACTTTCACTATTTTATACCCTGCCTGAAAATAAATATTACCACATTCATAGCACATGTGCTCTCTATTTTCATTCATAATAGTTGCTTCCTGTGCTAATATATCCAAAGTTGACTCCTCCAGGTTTTTCTGTCGAGCAACCTGCAATTCCTTCTTTAGGGAATCCAAATCTTCTTTGAGGCTTTCATTTTCCTTCATCAGTTCAGTAATCCTTGAATTTTCTATACCTTGTATCTTCTTCTCAATTTGAGAAAAAATATGAGCAAGTGGCACATTGTCATTATCCTCACTATTTTGTGTAACTGGTTCTTGTGTGGCAGATACACTGATGATAGTTGGTTCTTGTGTAACAACTAATTCTGGCATGACTGGATCTTGTGGGACAGTCTCTTCCTGGGCAGTTGGTTCTTGTGTAACATCTAAGTTCTAGGAAGAGGTTGGCTCTTGTGTCACAGTCATGTCGTTGGAAGGGACTGGTTCTTGTGTAACAATCACTTTTTTAACAACGGAGGATAATGACGAAGATTGGGTATTGCATGTTCCATATTCTTCCATCCAACTGTTTCTCTAATAGACCTCGCGGACCTAGTTCTCTTCCTAGGTAATGTAGAGACAAAAGCATGGGTTTTCCTTTTCTTTTCTTTAGGAGAAGGAGGGAATTCTTCAACAACCAGACAAGGAGAAAAATATGCAATGTTGGGGTTTTGTATAATTTGTACTTCATCACTCGACGAGTGATGCAAAGAATCATCAAGCAGAGCCGATCATTTTGTTGTAATTCGTTTACATTCGGCCTAAATTGACAAAATGGTTTCTTGAAGTTCCTTGCACAAGTTAAAACCCGGTATACGTATCTCGATAAGATCAATTTGCGGCTCACTCAGGTTTGTATTATTGATGTCAAAATCCGGCAGGGTCTGAGCATCGGCAAAATCAGAACACTCTGTTGCAGCAACATGAGGGTTTTGAGTTGCTTCTAGTTCAACAGGAGATGAAGTCGACATATTGGAAGCTATAGTGGGGGCGTTAACTGCTATTGCATCCGAGGGTTGAGGCTCATGACTTGGTCCAGGGAATGGGTTTTCAACTATTGGCTCAATCACAACTGCAGGCATCGGGTTTAGTTGTTCTGGTTCGGCCATAACAATAGGCACAATATTTGGTTATTCTTCCTCTTCATGTAATGGTTCATTAGGAATTCCCATTCCTCTACGAATCAACAACCCTATTAGTTTGTGATTAGAAAGACAATTCTTGGGATTCTTTGTTTTCTTGACAAAGTGAGCCATATTGTGCAAGGAATGAAGAAGGTAATAAGGGATGTTCAATAGCTTTTGATGTCTTAAATGTGACAGTAGGATAAAATCAGAAAAATAAACTACTTGATATCTTCCCTCACATGTAATGTACCTTTTTACAAATCCTGATACTTTGCCCCATGGTATTGGTAAGAAACTTACGTCTACACCTCGGCCCTTGGTCTGAACTTGCACATCGTCCCTGAGAAAACCCTTCTCTGCTTCAGGAAAATGTGTTTTTCTGCTAAACCACCTTTCTCCTATGGTCGACAACCCTATCACAACAGCCATGGTTTCCTCTGTTACTAGAATCCTCACCTCGCACACCATTGAATACCCTTCTGTGAGATTCTGACTAAACTCCAATACCTCTGCTTCATTAAACCCCTGCATCTTCTCAAAATAAGAAATCCATCCAACCTGCAGAAATTTTTGGTAAACATCTGGGTATAGCAGCAATGCATCCAGATTTTATGGTTCATACCTCACAATTGATCCTCCCATGATGTGGTTTTAGAGTCTAAACAAACACAAAGGAGTATAAACCAACACCTAAACCATATACATAGCAATTTTGAACGAGGATTTCATAAAGAACACAGTGTCTCAGCGAAAATAAGTGTGGTCGAAAGGTGGCGGAGGTGAATATAAAATGGGACTTTGACGGCGTAGATTTTATTCCCCCCCCCAACTAATCTGATTGGATCATGGTTCAACGAATTTAGGACAATCGGCAGGTAAGAATTAGAGCTTGCTTCCAAATCCACATCACTTTGACACATAGGATTAGTAACATACTTCATAACTTACCACACGAATCGATCTGTAGGGAATAAATGCACTATTCAACCACCATCTGATCCGCGTGGAATAGCTGTAATGATGAGAGATGGCTCTAGAACGTGAGAAATGATGATATGAAAAGTGGAGCATAGGTGGAGTCCTTTCTTTGGTTGACCAACTGGAAATCTGCAGATGTGGAGTCAAGTAATGATGAAGCGGCATTGTCTGTAAGAGAGAGCATGAAGTAATTTGGAAAATGGCGGAAATCTTCACAAAAACAACGGAAATGACAAAACAACAGTGTTTTAGCATGGAAATATAGTAGAGTGAGACATATTAATGGAGTATTAGCATGGAAAACAAATGGCAGAAATGCGAAAAATGGGTGAAGCGACATGTAAAATAGCAAAAAGGTATAACAACGGTAGGTGTATCAGCGTGTATTTTGGCTGAAATGGTGGAATTAGGTGTAGCAGCATGTAAATCGGCCAATTTTTCGGAAAATAATGTAAAATCATGTAAGACAAAATAGTCGGGAGAATGGTGTAACAGCATGTAAAGTGACCATTTTGTTGGAAAGAGGTGTAACAGCATGTAACCCGACCGAACATAGAAACCCTTAGTTTTTAGGAATTTTTTCAAACTTCCAAAAACTAATCCTTCGGTTCCTTTCACTGTAATCTACCTTGATGTTCATCAATCCATCTGCACACAAGTAACTTTTTGATACCCTTCTAGGTTGAATTTATTAGAATAGCAAAGAAACATAAAAATTTAAAAAGATGAAATACTTTAAGCAAAAACAAAAAAATTCAAATTCCCAGAGTTTATTTATATACAAGGTTTTATTGAAAAGAAAAAAGTTCTAAGGTTTAGAAGGGGAAGGAGCAAGCTCTTTTCCCTTTAAAAATTAATAATTTGTATCAGCTGTACATCTGGATTTAAATTCTTCCTTGGAAAGTGGGCGTTGATACAGGCGCAAGCGATGACCATTTGCAAGTAACTGTGTATTGGATCCATCAATAGTGATCAACCTGACTATCCCATTGGGAAAAATAGTGTCTACCTCGTAAGGTCCCATCCATATTGTACGCATCTTACCCTAAAATTATTTAAAGCGTGAATCATACAACAGAGCCCAATCTCCCGTTTTGAATAACTTCTTCTCGATGACTCGGTCATGCCACTTGGTTCTTTGTTGTTGAATCACTATGGTTTGATGAATAGTGTCCAAACACTTCTCATCCAGCTCATTTAGTTGTTGCAGTCTGGTCTTTTGTGCCATGGTCAAGTCTAGATTGACTGTTGATGCAGTTCTTAGGGTTTTGATCTCGAACTCATTGGGAAAAACAAGGCTATTCCCATATACCAATTCATAAGGAGAAAAACCAGTTGTGTTCCTCCAAGTGGTTCGATAATCCCATAGAGATTCATGCAATATATCAGACCAATCCCTACGATGTTCCCTCACTGTCCTAGTAGGAATATCTTCTATGAATTTGTTTGTACTTTCCACCTGCCCATTACCTTGGGGATGGTATGGAGAAGTTGTTCTATGAAAAACATGATATTTACTGAGTAGGGATTCAAACTTATGTGATGTGAAAGGTGATCCCCCATCAATTACTAACTCGATGGGAACGCCAAACCTATCAAATATATCTTCAAACAAAAATTCTAAGACAACTTCTTCTGAGGCCCTGATGAGTGCTTTTGCCTCTACCCACTTGGTCATGTAATCTGTGCAGACCAATATATAGACTTTTTGATTAGAAGGTGGGTTAATGGGCCCTACAAAATCTATGGCCCATCTCTCAAAAGGATCTAACACCACTTGATTCTGGAGAGGCATCGCATCCCTATGATTTGGTTGACCCATTCGTTGGAAACTGTCACAGGCTTGGACATACTTCCTTGCATATTGAAATATTGTGGGCCAAAAATAGCCCATCCTCAAACTTTTATGCCCAGTCCTTTTATCATAAAAATGACCCCCACAAGGGCCATCATGGCAAGCTTTAAGAAGATCATAAACTTCATCATCTCTCACACATCTCCTATTTCTTGTTCCAGGCATGTGTAGAAAAGATATCCCCCTATCCAACTATATCGAGCACTCTTCTGAATAATCTTCCTTATTTATCGAGAGATAGATGTGGAGGTACCTTCCCTACAAATAAATAATTAGAAATGTCTTCATACCAAGGTGAGTGAGTAGATACTGCAAACAAATGTTCATCTGGAAAGGAATCATCTACAGGTGAATTATCATCATTTATATTCAATCATGAGAGAAAATCAACAACCACATTTTCTTTTCCTGGTCTATCTACTATAGTGATGTCAAATTCCTGTAGTAATAATAACCATCTTGTTACTTGGGCATTAGTAATAGGTTTATTCATCAAATATTTAATTGTTGAATGATCAGTATGAATAAAAGTAGAATAACGAGTGAGATAATACCTAAATTTATTGATAGCATAAACTACCGCCAAGAATTCTTTTTCTGTAACTATATAATTTAACTCAGTAGGAGCCATGTTCTTTTTGATATAGTATATAGCATAGGTATCGTTTTCACCTTGTTTCCCTAGCACTGCACCAATTGCAGTATCTAAGGCATATGAAGAAATGTGAAATGGCAGAGCCCAATTGGGCCCTCTCAAAATGGGAGTTGTGGACAATTTTTGTTTCAGATCTGCAAAAGACAATTTGCAATTGTCAGTCCAACTAAATTCAACATCTTTTGTTAATAGAAAAAATAAGGGAGAGGCAAGCTTGGAAAATATTTCAATGAATCTCCTGTAATATCTAGCATGCCCTAAAAATATTCTTACCTCTTTCTGATTCGATGGAGTTGGAACATCCAAAATTACTTGGATTTTTCCTGGGTCTACCTGAATTCCTTCATAAGAAATGAAGTGTCCCAGCATCACACCTTCGCTCATCATCATATGACACTTTTCTATACTTATAGAAATATGAGACTGTATACATATTTTGAGTACTTTTTCAATATTAGCTAAAGCTTCATTGAAATCAATACCATAAGGTGTAAAGTCATCCATGAATATTTCCATACAATCATTCACCATATTAAAGAAAATACCAATTACAGCTCTCTAGAAAATGGATGGTGCATTACACAAGCCAAATGGGACAACCTTGTAAGCAAATGTACCCCGAGGGCTAGTAAAGGTGGTCTTATCTTGGTCATGTGGAGCAATGGTTATCTGGTTATAGCCACTAAATCCATCTAGGAAAGAGAAAAACTTTTTCCCAGATAGGTTGTCTAGAACCTGATCAATAAATGGCAGAGGGAAATGATCCTTTTACATGGCCTTATTCAGGGCTCTATAGTCCACACAAACTCTCCATTTACCATTCTTTTTAGGCACAATAACCAAGGGTGAAACCCACTCGCTGTCTAATATAGGGTAGATGAATCTTGCATTAAGAAGTTTCTGGAGTTCTTCCTTAACAATCTCTTTAATATTAGGGTTCATTCTCCTTTGGGGTTGGAAAATGGGTCAACATTCTTCATTAATGTATATATGGTGGGTTCATAGTTTAGAGAAAACTCCTTTCATATCCATGTAATCCTAGGAAAATACCTCTTTATGTTCAATCAATAACTTCATCAAACGCCCAGTTTCAACAGAAGATAAATCAGGATTGATGTTGAGGGTTTTTCCAGGTTTGATTTCTACAGTGATGCTCTTAGAAATGACTTTAGGAAATAATTCATTTATTTCAGTATCTGTTGTTACAGCTGAATTAACTTGATTTACAATAGTTT